>JAPFFP010000012.1:5734191-5771048 GCA_026153255.1 Solanum medicagineum | reverse complement strand
ACTATGTCTGGACCTGGTAAGTTTCCCCGTGTTGAGTCAAATTAAGCCGCAGGCTCCACTCCTGGTGGTGCCCTTCCGTCAATTCCTTTAAGTTTCACCAAAATCAAAATCTGTATTGTGACAAATAAATTGAAAGTTTATGCACTATTACCGTAATTCCTAATGTTATCATTTATTTAATTTGGATGGTAAAAGAGGGAGGTGGTGGTTATACAAATAACTCTTTTTCATAACGTGTATCTTCTGAATCTCGATAAATTATAGTTTAGGGGCCAACAAAATCATACAAATCACATATTGAAAAAAATGATTAGATTTAATTTGATTTGATATTTAATAAAAAAATTGATTGTTGATTTGGATTGATTTTAAATTTAAAAAGTCAACTTGAGATAAATTCAATTCTACATTAGATATATAATTTTCCAAATTTATTTTATACATAATGTATTTACTTTGATATAATGTACAAATGTTTCCTATATTTTTTATACTAATTTTTATCTTTTAGTATGTTATTTTAAGTTTGACTTAAAATTTTGAATGGTTCAATAAAAGTTATCAATTATCATCCTAAATATTAGTAACTCTAATAAAGTTCAAATCAAAATCAAATCTACACTAATGCTAGGAAAAAAAAATCAATTCAACACTAAAAATGACAATAGTATAGATTATTTATTTTTAGTTTTATATTGATTTAGACAATTAAAATAAATAATTCAATTTAGTTTTTCTTTAGTATTTCGTCATGTAAGTAATACTTACTAGACTTATTTTCAGCATAATTTATTACTTTTGAATTACATTCTTTTTTATTATGATTTATTTATGTGCAATATTTTTTTATGCGATTTTATTATTATTTTTTGTTGAATATTTTAATCATATTACTTATATCATATTTTATGTTATTTTTTGAAGGAACACCTTAGATAGCTGTAATTTGATAAGATTAGAGAAATTTTAGAAGCACAAATACTTATATGTTTGTATAAGCACTTCACCAAGTTTTTTAAAAAAAAATATTTTAAAAACTGAGAAATTAAAAAGGAAAACCTTTATAAAATTTAGTTTATACATTTAAAAGTTTGACACAAATAATTTAATTTAACATTTAAAAAGTCTGAATTAGTTCCGCACCAAACCGAATCAATCCAAACCCATAAGCAGAAATAATGCATGTCCTTCAAAAATATTGGAACATAATTTTGAAAGCTGACTTTATTATTTTATAGTTGACTAGAAATATTTTATTTTATTTATTTTAACATTTTTGAAGTTGACTTATATGATACCGCCTTTCAAGCCAGCCTTCTCTACTGAAGGTAACATTTATCTCAAATCTTAATTTCTATGAGACTATGAGTTCATATATTCTATTTGGAGCTTTGATTAACAAAAAAATTGTATGCCGTAGTGTTAATTTTGATTCATCATTCTATAATAACATGTAACAATGCAATCTATCAAAACAATACAATTCAAAATAAAAATTATAACAATATATGTTATCTGTCCCTTTATTTTGTTGCTCAGCCATAAACAGCCTAAGAAGAACCGAAGACCAAAAGAGAGTTTGAGTATGCGAAAAATAAGGAATAAAGGGAAAGTCCACCAGACAATCTGTCCTTGCAAACTGAATTCAATACACGCACATGACAAACCTTCATACGCAAATTTCACTTCCATTTATTTTATTTAAAATACTTCCCTAAGAAACAATAATTCATATGCATATTACCACAACATTCATAAGCTTTTGGGAAGTAAGCAATTAGTGTACAGGAAAAAGTTTTTCTTGATAACTTAAAAGTGATAAATAAAAGTAAAAATCCTATTTCTTACATTGTCTCTGTTGCCTACAACTGTGCCTCTATATATATGCTACTGCTTTGTCCGTTGTGTCCACTTTGAGAAAGCTTAGTTCTGGTTCTACTCTTAAGCAATGAAGGTAAAGACTCACTACAACTAGACATGTTCACTTTTTTTCCCTTCTTACATTCAAACAGCTATGCAATTTTAGTTTAGCTCAGACAGTTTCCATGTAATACTGCAGCAAAAAATTGTCATAAGAGTACAGCACAAGTGTCAGAAATGTCAATCAAAAGCCTTGATGATTGCTGCTATGTCAACTGGTACTGGAATTTTACTATAACATTAACCCTGTTTCTATTGATAAATCCCCCTTTCATTTTGCTCATGCTCCTTGTTTTATGTAGGAGTCGACTCGGTGGCATTACAAGGGGAGAAGAAAGATAAAGTGGTCATAATAGGAGAGGCAGTAGATGCAGCAGGCATTACCAGCTTATTGAGGAAGAAGGTCGGCCATGCCAGCCTGGAGCTTGTCGATGAAATCGAGTGACGAAAAAGTCAGAGAACTGAGCTGCATTCAAAATAAATGTGACGATGAAATGTATTTAAAGCATATATTTGTAATGTAGAAGAAACAGCCCCAATTAGTTGTACTGATCATCAACAATACCATCTTTAAATTCAAGATCAATACTATTCACCTTTAATTGAATAATTCAATCAAGTTTCGGAGAAGGGATTAGTCAAATAATGCTTTTGAAAAGATAATTCTTACATTTACTACAAAATCAGGAGTCAGATAAGAGCAGCAGGGTCCATAGTTAACTGCTCAACGCTCATATGTCTAACAGATGCAGCCATATGAGCATCTGAAGCATGAATTCTCATCATTCTTTCTTGCATATTCCGGAACGAAGGACTATTCAACACATCTGATATTCTATCACCTAGTGATGGGTCCTCTAAGAAGTTGAAAAGAGCTTCTGCAGCATTATCTCTCATTTCCTCCGACTCATCCTGCAACATATCTATTAATCGCGGAATAGCTCCAGAATTTGCAAGAGCAGCTCTATCTGCTTCATTGTAACTAAACTGGGCGATAGCTCCAGAAACGTTCTCCCTGACATCAATGTTTTGGTCTTCCAACAGCTGAACAAGAATAGGAATTGCACCTGAATTTCGCACAACTGATGACAAATGCTTGTAATCTGCGAGATCACTTGTGAGATCCCACAATACATCAGCAGCCGCAGCTCTAGCTTCCGCATCATCTCCTCTTAGGATTCTAGCCAAGTGTTCAAAAATTGCTACAGCATTCTCTTCTACCACTGCTAGAACGCAAAAGACATCCTCAGCGATCTCCTTACCCATGGGATCAGTTCCTTGCAGAAGATCAGCGTAAAGAGGAATTGCTCCAGCATTAGCAAGTGGTCTAATATAATCGACATGAGATGAGATCACACCAAGTGCATTAGCAGCTACGAGCTTAGTTGAAGTATCCCCAACCTGAAGTAGTTCTAAAAGCACTGAAAATGTGCCCGAGTCAACAAGCGTGCGCCTTGCTCTCTTAACCAATCCAAGCAACCCGATCGCCTGAGCAGCTCTACATCTAGATACGATGCTGCCACATCTAGCAGCTTCAACAAGAAAATTAACACCCCCAGAAATCAAAATGGTCCTCCTAACTTCTCTCAAAAGAGCCAATGCACTGAGAATTTCTAGTAAGTATTGCTTTAGATCATCTGAGCAAGTATTCAACAAATTGAGAATGATTTCCAGCCCACCATGTCTAACTACAATCTCACGGTTATGAGCAGCAAACGTGACACTATTTCTAAGGCACTTCAATAAAACCCTTCGCAAACTCCCATCAGCATGCAACAATAAACTCAAAAGAGAAGGGATGGCACCTGATTCACCAATAAGTACAGCCAATCTGCCTTCCCCTTGACAAGCAACACATTTCAAGCAGTGAGCAGCAGCTTCCTGAATTGAAGGACTCAACTTAGAGGAAGGGATTCTTCTGAGAAGCTCTGCAAGGACAGGAATCGTGCGTGCTAATAGATCCTCAGGCGCATGTTTCGACAATTTGGCAAGCTTAGTTGTAGCTTGAACCCATAAAAGCTCATTGTCACATGCAATTGCATTTAAATAAAGATCAAACGCTCGTTCCCAATTTATGTCAACTTTTTCAGTTTTTCTACCAGACTGGGCCATTACAAACTAGGAGCGCTGGTCACTCTGTACACTCTAAGCTGTAAACAATGTAAGAATGACGTTAAATTCCAAACATACATCACCATTTGTTGAAAGATTGTGTTGTAGAAAAGGGCTCACAGAACACTACATTTAATAGACATAATTATAAACAACTTTACCACATATATAGCACCGTTAAGGTGGTGCAGCAGAGTGTAATATATACAAGTTTGGGAACAGCTCGCAAACATCACATTCAAACTCTAGTCTAGGTACATAATAGGAAGGCATAAAGTAAAAAGCATTGCAAACAAATTTCACCATTTTTAGAAAAGATAGCAACCTCAATCAGGTTATGAAGAAGAGATTCATATGGAAGACTAATGAAGTAAGGTTTGCTTGCATCATAAAACCATTGCTGATATCCAAAAGTTACAAAAATGCATGTGGTCGCTCTTGTATAGTTTACTAGTAACCAGTATACAGATCTGAAAAATCTCAAAGTAAAAGTTTTTAAGCCTTGTCATGGTTGCTTTATTATACTGTACACTAATAGCTTAATTAGAACAAATGTATTTCTTTTAATAACAATTAGCCAGGGCTAAGGGGAGATGCAACGGATACGCCAGAGTTTTGGAGACAGACCCTGGAGTCTGAAGGGTTTAGTTTGAGCAGGAATAAGGGAGAGTAGCTGGCATGCAACTTCAGTTGTCATAATTCATGTGGCAAATGTGGAAGAGAGGATTAATGCACAAGTCATCTCCAAGAGAGGAAGTTTCAAGTATCTTGGTCAATAATCAAAGGAAATTGGAAGATTGACAATGATGATACTCATCATATTAGAGCCAGATGGACGAAATAGAAGCTCACATCTGGTGCCTTGTGTGATAAAAATGTACCAAGACTTAAATGTAAATTTTATAAAGAGGATTGTTGGACCAAATATTTTGTATGGGATGCATTATTGGTTGGTCAAGAACTCACACATCCAGAAGATAAAAGTAGCAAAAAAGAGAATGTTAAGATGGATATGTGTGGCCATACTAGAAGATATAGGATTAGGAACAAGGATATTTGGAACAAAGTGTGAGTAGCTCTATGGTGGACAAAATGAGGGAGGCAAGGTTGAAATGGTTTGGGCATGTGAAGAGGAGAAGCACAGATGCCCAATAAGGAGGTGCAAGAGATTGGATATGGTAGGTTTGAGCAGAGGCAGAGGTAAACCAAAAAAGTATTCGGTAATGTAGTCAAAGCCACACTCTAAGAGCACTTAAGCCTTGAAGCGAGGCGCAAAACGTGCTGAGCACTTCCCCTCGCTTTATGTGCGCTTCAGTGTCATCATCAAGGTTCCAAGGCAAATTTTCCTTGCTAATGAGCTTCTACCGAAAAAGTGGCACTAGACAATTGATATTTCACTTTATTATAATTTCTTTCTCAATTTCTTTGGTCATATATTTGTCATTCATGTTTATAATTATTAGTCTTAAACTAAGCATACATATTTGTATTTGTTTCTCCTTTTGCACCTTTTCCATTAAAGTCCATGCTTTATTTGCACTTTGCACTTAAAGCCTCAATGGGCCTTAAGGTAAGAAAGCAATGTTTTGAGAAGCAAGAAGTGGAAAAAAGCGACAAGGGCTCGGTTCACAGAAGCAACAAGCAAAGCACACGCTTTTTCCAAATAAAGCGCTATTTAGATTAAAAAGTAAATAGATAGTCAAATTGCATATAGCAAATAATGCAAGTAAACAACAACATACCCAGTATAATCCCACAAGTGGGGTCTGGGGAAGGTAGAATGTACGCAGACCTTCACACTACCATAGAAATAATGCAAGTACATAAAAAAAAAAAAGACAAAGTGAGCAAAATCCTATTCTGTTACAGTAGCACAGAGCAACTGAAAAGAACTGATCAAGGAAAACCGTAGCAGAACTGCAGAAGAAGAAACTGAAAAAGAACTAAGAAGAAAGAAGAGAAGAGGAGAAGAAGAAGAGGGGGAGGAAGAGAAGTAGAACTTACCTGGAGACTAAAATTGTCGAAGAAGAGGGACTGGAGTCACAACATCGCAATAGTCGTAGACTCACAGTTACGAAAGAAGCAAAGCAAAAATATTTGGGTAATTTAAACTCTTACCTATTTTTAAAAAACAATAAAAACAAAAAGACACCCTAAACAGTGGTTAAGAGACGCTTTTGTCGCTTCAACAGAAAGCGCGATTCATGCTTCTACTTGTGAAGTGTACACCTTTCCACTGCTTCGCGCTTCAACAAGAATAAGCGTCGGACCCTCACTTCGATTTAAAGAGCGTTTTAAAAGCTAAAGCGAGCGCTTTTAATAACACTAGGTAAAAAGTTAGAAGGTAGTCAAGCATTGTCTAGATATTCCTATCAATATTATTATTATTATCTAAGTTGCTCGAACTCTTCACTTTTGGTGCCACACTCGTGTCGACACGACATAGGTGTGGGTGTGGGTGTGAGTGTTGCTTCCATGTCTGATTTGGTCAACCGATTTTGGGTACTTTGACCAAAATCGATAGGGAAAGTTTGGACAGTTTTAATGATTTTTGTAACCAATACAAAAGCTAAGATGAAATTGAAGAAAATGGAATACTTTTTATATAAAAATTTCTTTGTCATTGTTTTTTCCTTTAATCTCCCTCCAGGATACTCCTCACGTTCTCCATGTAATATCTCATAATTGAGGTTTTATCACTCTATATTTAGATATTTTAGTTATATTTTAGGCAAATCCCTGCACCCGTATCCATATATGGATCCATATCCTTGAATCTTACAAATTAGATCATGAAGGATTCGACCTCTAGATCCCCACCCATATCGGATACCCGCACTCGAGTCCGAGTAAAATCTCATTCTTCGATTTTATTACTACCCACTATTTGCTTTGTCTTGGTTATTGTGAGAAATATTGAAAAAGAATATTATTGAATTGTTGTGTCTACATTATCACATTGAGACCCTATTTACAAACACTACACTAGATTCCTTTTTCAACTAGGACAGTACAATACAATCTTTTTCCAAGTAGGATTCTATATACTATACCTATTATAAGTAGGATTGTATATATTATTCTTGTTCCTATTCCTATACTAGCATCCCCCCTCAAGCTAGTTACATACAAGTAATATGAACTTAACTTGTTGCAAATGTAATTATACCAGGACGATGAAGGGCTTGGTGAGATATCTGCAAGTTGATCACCCGACTTTACAAAATTGACAATTAATCTCAATGTGTTTAGTTTTCTCATGCTGGATTTGATGTAGAATGTGATAAAACAGAGAGTGCTAAATTCCTGATTTACAGTGTTGAACTTTCCAAACCAAACTTGAGAAGACTGTTTCACACCATAGAGGGACTTACACAATCGACATACAAGGCTACCCAAGCTCCCCCTAAGCAACAAGATCAGGTGGTTGCTCTATATAGACTTCTTTCTTGAGATCACCATGGAGAAAAACATTCTTAATGTCCAACATATTAAAAGGCCAGTGGAGAACGACAACTATAGATAGAAAAAGATGGACATATGCTATTTTAGCCACAGAAGAGAAAATTTCGCTATAATCCAGCTGAAATATCTAAGTACATTTTTTGGGCAGCAGCAAATCTGAAACAGAAGGAAAACATTATAGAAAAACTCAAATTGTCAGAAACAATGCAATGGTTGCTGGAAAGTGGTCGAAATCTGATGTAAAATATATGGATCATCTTGGAATCAAGAGATGAGTAGATGTTATGCGATTTCTAAATGAAAATTCTTTGTTTGATAATTTTTTGGAGCCCGGACACGAGGTCTGAATATTAAGTTAAACAAGTCAGTCACCCTAAAACTAGCCAAAACATGCTCATGTGTCGGATTATTAGATTTGATGGCTGAAAGTGGTCACAATCTAGAAATTAAATTATATGGGTAAGGCTGGAATGAGGCACAATCCTACTGAGAAAGAAAAGTATATGGATAGGGTCAGAATGATGGAACGACCCTACTGAGTAAAAAGAATTATATAGATAGAATCAAAATGATGGCATGACCCTATGAAAATCAAATTTGAAGAGTCACTAGAAAGACGAATTAAACTATGAAAATCAAATTCGAGGAGTCACTAAAAAGACACAGGATGCTATGCAACTCAGATATGAGAAAATGGTTCAAAAAAATCCATTATACTGCTCAAATTAAATATGAGAAGTAGCCCGGAGAGATGCAGAGTGCTATGCAAATTAGATATGAGAAAGTAGTCACCGAAAAGATAACATGGTATGATGCAAATCATATATGAGAATAGTCATCGAAAAGATGACATGATGATCCAATTTTCGCTAACATAATCATTGGCCAAATGGACAACATATATGGGTAATAGCTGCCCTCGGACAACGTAAGCTCTTTGATTCTATACAAGATCATATAAGTTCTAATAGCATGTGAGAAACATTAGAGAAGAATATTATTGAATTGTTGTGTCTACATTATTACATTGAAACCCTATATATTCACATATTAGGCTCTTTTTCCAACGAGTACACTACACTACAATTCTTTTTCAAGTAGGATTCTATATACTATTCCAATTCCCATTCTAAGTAGAATTGTATATACTATTCTTGTTCCTATTCCTATTCTAACAATTATTGTATTATTTTCTTCATTTTATTGTTCTTTTCTCTATATTCTTAGCATGACTTCTTTAATATTGTATTTTCATCATTGAGATGGTCCGGGAATGTGAAGAAGAGATGAACACATGACCTAACGAGGAGGTGTGAGAAGCTGACTATGGTAGATATGAGAAAGAGATAAGAGGCATGCTAAAGAAATATTGAGAAAAGGTGACTAAACATGACATGATACAGCACAACTATAGCTTACCGAGGAAATGACCCTAGATAAGAGGATTTAGAGGTCAAGAATTAGGAAAGAAGGTCGATAAGTAATTGAACATTGTCTAGTTTCTCTTATCAGTATTGTTATTATTAGTCTTCTACTACCTTATTCTTTGATCTTATTACTACCTATTGTTTCTTTTGCCTTGGTTACTGAATTATTTTGTTATTGCTAACTATGTTGCTCGGAGTCTTCAAAAGTGTTAGCAAGTGCATGTCGGATTTGCCAAAAGTAGTGTACTTTCAGAGAATCCGACACGGGTGCGGCATTGAAAGCAAAGAGTCCGCGCAACTTAGATTGCTACTAGTCTATTCTCTATATCTTTAGCATGACTTTTTTCACTACTGTATTTCCTTTTCATACTTGATTTAGACATGTTTTGCTTGAGCCAAGGAACTATCGGAAATAGTCTATCTATCTTCACAAGGTACGGTTAAGGTTACGTACATAGACTCACTTGTGGGATATACCGGGCTAAGTTGCTCGGACTCTTCACTTTTAGTGCCACACCCATGTATACATGACATGGTGTGGGTGTGGAGTCCGTGTCCGATTTGGTCAATCGATTTCAGGTACTTTGACCAAAATCGATAGGGAAAGTTTGGACAATTTTAACGATTTTGTAATCAATACAAAAGCTAGGTGAAAGTGAAGAAAATGGAATACTTTTTATATAGAAATTTCTCTGTCGCTGTTTTTCCTTTTATCACCTTCCAGGATTCCCGTCAAGTTCTCCATGTAATATCTCATAATTTAGGATTTATCACTCTACTTTTAGATATTTTAGTCATATTTAGGCAAATCCCTACACCTGTATTCATATGTGGACTCGTATCCCCAAATCTTAAAAATTAGATCATGAAGGATCCGAGCTCTATATCCGCACACGTATCGAACACCCGTTCCGAGTCTAACCAACTTAGATACCAGGAATGTTTTTGTTTGCTCTTGTGGTATAGTTGAGGACAATTTACTCATACTAGTGTTATTAAAAGCGCTTGCTTCAGCGCTTAAAGCGCTCTTTGAAGCGACACGAGGGTACGACGCTTATTCTTGTTGAAGCGCGAAGCAGTGGAAAAAGCGTACGCTTCAGAATTAGAAGCATGAAGCGCACTTTCTGTTGAAGTGACAAAACCGTAGCTTAAGCTCTGTTTAGGGTGTTTTTTAATTTTTATTTTTTTAAAAATAGTTAAGAGTTTAAATTACCCAAATAATTTTGCTTTACTTCTTTCGTAACTGTTAGTCTACGACTGCTGCGAGCCTACGACTCCAGCCTCTCTTCTTCGACGACTTCAGTCTCCAGGTAAGTTCTACTTCTCTTCATTCCCCTCTTCTTCTTCTCCTCTTCTCTTCTTCTCTTCTTCTCTTCTTCTGAGTTGTTTTTCAGTTTCTTCTTCTGCAGTTCTGCTAGGATTTTCCGTGATCAGTTCTTTTCAGTTGCTCTGTGTTGCTGTAACAGAATAGGATTTTGCTCACTTGTCTTTTGGTAATCTACTTGTGTTATTTGCCATATGCAATTTGACTATCTATTTACTTTTTAATCTAAATAGTGCTTTATTAGAAAAAAGCATGCGCTTCGCTTCTCACTCTGTGAAGCGAGCCCTCGTTGCTTTTTTCCGCTTCTTGCTTCTCAAAACACTGCTCATACCACAACTATTCCACTAGCTACTACTAGCAGAAGCACCTGAATAACTCTACCAAGGTAGATGAAAGAAAATCACTAATTTTTTTCATCTCATCTCTGACATGATTTGAAAACAATTGTCTCATGAAATGATGCTACAATCTGTCAAAAAATTTCAGTTTTTTTTCCCTAAGGTCGAATCTGGAGTTGTAACTTTTCGAATATACAAGAGAATTACTTTATACCACCTGCTAACTAGCCTAAAAAGAAAAACTTGAACTTCCCTTTAAGAAAAATATCAGTTGTCCATGGAACTATGGATTCTATACATATATATGTAAATCAAGGCATAGAAAGAACAAGGGCAATACGGAATCGAAGTGTTGCAACCCTTTTCACACATTAGCAGACAATTCTTCTAATTTTCTTATACTCAATCATATCGGCAAACGGGTTTTACAGGTAATTAACTTTAGTTTTGCACAAAACACAAAAGAATATGCACATAACCATAAGTACCTGTAGAAGGTAATCAAAGTAAACCCTTTTCACTAATTAATATCTTCTAAAACGGGTATTAATCAATTTCTCTTCCTAGCGATTGAGGTGAATAATTTAGCACAAGTAGGCAAATAGCTACACCAAAATCATACGCAAAATAAAACTTGCCTTGGGATTTGTATCAAGCAAGAACTCACTTCAGGATTTCTGGAATGTGCAAATGGGAGAAAGGAATGAGGACGGAATATGATAAATACGAAAACGAACAAGACTGGAAAAATGGGTAAAATTCACAAATAGTTATTTTTATTATTGTTATATTAGAAAATAAAAATTATAATTTGTTATTTAAAAATTTAAGGATATTTTCAGGTAAAAATATATTTGAATAATTTTTAACTTAAATAAAAAAGCTATTTTTGTTTTTATGAAGTTTCACTTATAAAAGTTTAAAAATATAATTTTAAAAGTAACTAAAATTTAAGGATATTCTAGATAAAAATAGTATTTGAATAAAATTTTCTTCACTCTAAGTGTGAGTTATCTTAGAATATCAAGGTATACACTTTATTTTGCCTCTCATCTTTTCTGTTTTGGGTCCTCTTTAAAGGTCTTTTCTATTTTCACGTGAATGGATCCACACATATTTCACCTTCTTAACTATTTTATTTTATATAAGTGTGAGTTACCCTTGGACTACTAACGGTATACACGTCATTTGCCTCCCATTTCTCCTGTTTTGGGTCCTTTTTAGAGGCTTTTTCTATTTCCCATGTATTTTTCTATTCACGTGACTCCACGCGCTTCATAATCCACTTTTAGCTACTTCGTTCTATATAACTGTGAGTTATTCTTGGACTACCAAGGGTATACCCATCATTTTGCCTCTCATTTTTCCTATTTTGGGTCCTCTTCAGATGCACTTTTTTATTTTCCACGTGCTTTTTCATTCACGTGAATGAATCCACCGTTTTATAATCCACCTTCCTAACTATTTTTTCTTTCAAATTGTTGCCATCACATTTTAGACAAAACATCACTTTTCCTTCATGATCAAATTTATAAGATTGACAATTTTTCAGTCTGCCCAGTGTTGATGTTTCTAAGAAAAACAAAGGTACGCCTTCTTTTCCCTTTCTTAGATCTACAAATTTTTCTTTGCTTTAGAGGAGATAGAGATGATATTGTTTTCCCTGATATGTTGCAGTTGCATCATGACTCAATTTTTATCATTTCTTTTGTGTGCGTGTCAAATTAAATTAAATCTCTTTCTCTTAGCATAATTTCTCAAATATTTCTTGAGAAAGTCTAAAATAGTGTTGGCAAAAATTAAGTTCCATATCCCTTAGAAAATTCACTGAAAAATACCCCTTAGCCATCTATTATTATCTAATTATGCACTCTTAGTCCCATTCGAAAAATGAAACTTAATTTAAACCTTTCGAAAAGAGCGAGGTATCACTCAAACCATTTCTTTAATCCCACATATGTATTTAGGAGATTTCTTTGACTTAAAACTTTAATTACTTGATATTTGCAACCTTATTATCCTTAGGTGCCATCCGAAATGATATATGCCTTATATAACATGTCACACTATGTATATTATGGAAGACGTCACGGTCTCCCCCCTTAAGAATATTCGTCCACGAATGTGTCAAGACAACCCCTTGGTTGCCTTCCTATCTACCAACATGTTTTTTTTTTTTTTTTTGAGGATATACCAGTTATCCCTCCAAACCATAGATCAACTTCTAAAAATTCTAACTACTAAGCTTCGCATAGCTATCTTGTGACAAACCATACAAATTACACTTCTAAATCATTTAAAATTTAAGTTACTGTAAAAAGATAACTGCCAATTTTTCAAATACGACTCGCCTTAAGTTGTAAATAGTTGGGGGGGGGGTGCCTCTTCATCATTTCCTCTTCAGCTTCCTAAGATATTTCCTCACTGTTATTGTTTTGCCCCAACATTTTTCATGGAGACCACTTCTTTATTTCAAATCTTTCTCACTTGTCGATCTAAAATAGCAATTGATGCATCATCATAAGATAAGTCTTTAGAAAATGGATATCCTCAATGTGAGTAATACGCGAAGGATGTTCAATACACTTCCGCAACAACATGAAACATCGGATGGACTGCTCCAAATTCTGAAGGCATATCAAACTCGTATTTCATCTTGCCAATTTTTTGAATAATCTTATATGGTCCAACATACCTAGAACTGAGCTTTGCTTTGTTTCTAAATCACATGATATCTTTCATAGGTGATACTTTTAAAAAAAATCCAATCTTCTACATCAAACTCTTAGTCTCGTCATCAAACGGTTGTATAAGACTTCTGCCGACTCTGAGCCATTTGCAATCGATCACTAATAAGTTTCACTTGTTCCACTACTTGCTGAACTAGATTAGGACCTAGCAACTTTGTCTCTCCGACCTCAACCAATCGATTGGCGACCTACACCTCCGTCCGTATAGTGATTTATAAGGTGTCATTTGAATACTAGCTTGAAAGTTGTTATTATAAGCTAACTCGATAAGAGGTAGATGATCATCCCAACTTCCTTTAAGGTCCAGCATGTAGGCACATAACATATCCTCAGTGGTCTGAATGGTACGCTCTGCCTATTCATCAATTTGTGGATGAAAAGCAGTGCTAAGATTTACTTAAGTTCCAGACCTTCCTGAAAAGACTTCAAAAAATATGTTGTAGATTGAGCCCCTCAATTAGAGATGATAGATAATGGAACTCCATAAAGGCGAACAATCTCTCGAATGTAAAGCCTAGCGTAATACTCCGCTGAATATGTCATTCAAACTGGCAAGAAATGAGTAGATTTTGTCAACTTATCAATGATTACCCAAATAGAATCATACCTACGTGGAGTACGAGGCAAGCTAGTGATGAAGTCCATATTTATCATATCTTATTTCCATAACGGAAACTCAATATACTAAGCTATCTGCTTTAATTTGCTGGCAGTTGGGGCATTGGGTACCATCTCTGCAATATCCTTTTTCATGTAATTCCACCAACATATCTGTCGAAGGTCCGAATACATATTTTTTGCTCTAGGGTGAGCTGAATATCTAGAATAATGAGCCTCAGAAAGAATCTTGGCACGAAGTTCTCCAATATTTAGCAAACATAAGCGGGCCTAGTACCTAAGGACTGTATCTCCAATTAGTTCAAATAAAGGATGATGTTGTTGTGGAATATCTTCCCTCAGTGTCATAAGCTCAGGATCCTCTCATTGTCATTCTTTTACTTCAGTAACAAAGGAAGATTCTGTTGTATTTTGAACGATTATACCTCCATCCTCTGCATCTACCAGTCGCACCTAAAATCTAGCTAGTTGATATAAAGTCTTTTATCATTTCAACCTTATCAGCTTCAACATGACTTAGACTTCCCGTGGACTTTCGGCTAAGTGCATCAACAACAATATCCTCAATTATTTGAGCCTTCAGGTATATCCCTTATCTCATGATCGAGGATGAACATTGTTTTTAGTAATGAATGATTTAATGACCTCAAAGGTCACTTTTGGCATTTTCGACCAAATTACCATTTTGTCATTCTCGAAAGTTGGCTTGAATCATTTTTTGTCAAGTTTAAAAGTCAGATTTTGAAAACCTTGTAAAAAGTTGGAATTTTGCTAAAGAAAGAATTTTTCAAGGCTTAAAGTTAGAAATTTTAAGTTTTGGGGTCATTGAGTTTCAAGTGCCAAAATTTAACTCGGTCGATTCCATCAGTCCCGAAATGTCAAATTTGGTGTAGAAAAACTTGCAAAACTGAATTTGGAGTTAAAACGGAGATTTTAGGCTTAAATTTGCATTTTTAGTTGATTTTGGAACGTAAGTTTGACTTTGCTCAACATCAGAGTTCGGAGGCTCGGTCAAAATTCCATTAGTTCCAATGGATCAGGATTGTGCTAGAAATGGTTTTGTTGTTATATTTAGAATTTTCAAAAATATTTTGAGTTTTTGAGTCTGAAACTAGTTTAAATGATCTTTCTGGGATTTTGGGCCAAAGTCCCGAATTCGAATTCTGACGATTCCATTGAGTCCAAAATGTCATTTCTAATAGGGTTTCATGTTTGGTTTGTGTTTACGGGGTTCTGCACGAATTTTGAGGGTTCAATTCATGATTTCTGTGTTGTATAGTTATTTGGTTTCTGGTGCATCAAGTGAACTGCTCCGCGTTCGTGCCCTTTTGGTAAGGTCCGCGTATATTCTGCCCTCCTCCAGACCCCACTTATGAAATTTTATTGGGTATGTTGTTGTTGTTTACCTGCTCTATCCATTAGGTAACAAATATGGCTTTATCAATTTCATTTAGGTAATTAACTTATTTTGTTAACTTTTCTGTGACAAGCTTTAGAAAACAGCTTTCTATTTCGGTCAGCTTAGTCTATAGAAAAAAATGCCCTCAATCCACCTCCTACTCAAATCCTATCAACTAGGTTTTATAACTTAAGTACACATATGTTATCAACTTGCTTATTCATCTAAAATTCAATTTTCTTATCATATAGCCTATGGTACAAGGCTTTATATCCATCTCGAATCCAAATTTATTATTCTCTCAATTTTAATTTATTTGTCTTAATTTAAAAATCTTGATGTTTTTAATTCTTTTGAAATAAAATTTATATATTTAAAATCTACATAAAAGTTATCATGACCCGATCCCGATCATGATGGTGCCTGTATATCTCACCTACGGGCAAGCCAATTACTCAAGCCACAGGGTACCTTTCCTGACTCTCTAGTCAAATTATAGCAAATACCACAATATAAATAATTGAAACCTACCTAGAACCTGGAAATTAACTGTACCGAGCTACTATAGACTTAAGATAAAATATATATATATATATCTGCGTATATAACTAGAATGACCATATACAAATACAATCTAAACTATATATACAAGGCTAGTGTTTGAATACAAAGACGACCGTCAAAACAGAAGGAGGCTGCAGAATATTCAGAGCTGCTGATGCTAACCTATGTCTCCTGAATCGCTGGTGAACTCCTAACTACGCGACTGCGGCTCTGCGCCATGGGAAGATGCAAAAAAAAATGTAGGGGTGAATACCGGTAATAGGCACCCAGTAGGCATCATTGATCGATCGAGTGAAATACTGTAAATATAGAAGGCTCAAATATAGAAAACTGCAGTAAATGTAACAAATCTGAACTTTGATCACAGAGTAAGCATGTCTGAAGAATCACTGAATCTCAACTAAACCAACCTAAGTGTTTTGCAATGATACTAACTGACAAAACACGAGTAGGCCCAAACCACAATCGTCGTCGGACTAAGACATAGTATTGTACGCTGGTCTAAGGCCCTAATATCTATGCATGTACGCCGACTTCCCTCCCTCCCCCTTGTAAACCTAGAAGGTACACCCACACACAATCTAACTAATAGAATCACCACATAAATCATGAAATCACCACGGAACCCAACTCCCAATATTACATAATCTAGGGGTCAGTTGCACGTAGGTGTAAGGCCCTAGTGTCTAAGCCCAGATGCCCCCCGAGCCCCCATAAGCCCAAAGGGTATACCCACACAGAATCAGGGTGTGTATAGGTGTGTGGATCCGCATATAATCAATCGAGTCCTCGACCCATCCAGTAACCAGTATCACACGGGCCTCGAACCCCCTTCCTAACCTGGCCTCCGGTCGGGGCAGTCAGCCAATGTCAGATGGTCTGACAATATATATAATGGTGGGACGTATCCCCCACGAGAGAAAGAATCCCCCTAACACAATCAACAGGGTCTCGAACCAAAGAATAATCAATTGGGCCTCGAACCTAGGAATAGTCAACTAGGCCTTGAACTAAAAAATAATCAATTGGGCCTCGAACCCAAGAGTACTTAACTGGGCATCGAACCCAGGAATAATCAATAGGGCCTCGAACCCAAGAATAGTCAACTGGGCCTCAAACCCAGGAATAATCAACTGGTACTCGGACCTCAAAATCGGTATCCGTCACTTGGCATCTCAGTCGTGGTCACTGGACTCGGACCACGGGACGTGACTCTCAGGTCTCAGACACTCGGACGTGACCACCGGAGCTCGAATAGTGACGGGGAGCGTCATCTAGGCTCGAGGTATCGAAACGGTCCCTCACTCAAACAATCTGTCCGGATCCGGAACTCCAAAGGCATACCGTGCCCAGAGTGAACATGGGCAACAACACTCACAACATATATATACCATATAATCAAATCCCCACATCTATATGTCACCATCCCTGAGATAAGACTAGCGAACCCCAGCCTCAAATAAGGATAACAAATGCATAAGGACTAACAATTGTATACAGGAGTATATGCCTCACAGACTAATGTGGGGTCATGCCCACCCAAAGCCAAATAAACCACGTTTCGTTCAATCACAAGTACTTTGAGTAAATATAGGTTTCGAACCCAAAAAAATCAATCAATGGGCCCTAGCCCCAAATATGTATCACCGGGGTCTCAGACCCAAAACGTAACCAACTGGTATATCACAAATATCCAGACCAACCAAGTCCAGTAGAGTCATATCCATACCAGAATCAGTCCAATGTACTGTTGTATCATAGGTATCCCGAACAAATTGGCCGATCGAAATCATACCTATACCAGATTCAATCTACAGTACAATATATAATCAACAATAGTTTCACAGCCAGCATATCTCAGTAGCATCAGGCTACACATTCATACAGATAGGAGTTAAGCCAGATTACATAGTTGTCACAAGGCATTAGCCCATATCCAGCCTTTTCCAGGCCTTATCGTGGTTCTACAGTGCTAGAACTCAGCTACTATAGTGATCACGACTAGTACAGTCCAGAACAACCATAAGTATCCAAAATAATTGTAGTTACCCCATATGCTAAGGACAACAATTTTCCAGGAAGACAAGTGTTAAACAAATCATGACAATAGTGTTAAAATGCATAGAAGGAAAAATAATTAACAATTAACCTCATGACATATATACATATCTTACTCAAGACTTCCGACCGCAACAACTCCCCATATACATGGCTCAGTCTAGAGGTGAGGAAAGCCTAGCCTACCTGAAAGGTGAATTCACTTGCTCTGAATCAGTCCATATGTGTTTTACCCTGCCTGACCACCTCCAAATGTTGCTCAACTATTAAAATATGAATCACAACATAAACACGACTATTTTGACTATAATATCTCGAGAAACGGGGAAGAAAATGTCAATTGCGACTAAAATGGAGAAAAAGTGGGGCCATGCCCAAAATACCAACCCAACCCCCGTACAAAGATCAGCATGTCATCCTGAGTCTAGAGCCAAAAAATTGAGCTCAAAACGAGCCTCGGAATAATCAGAAACAGCTAAAAAACAAATGATATTTCTTATCGAAAAATAACATATATGTACAGCAGCATTTCAGCCAAGTTTCTTCAAAATACAGTCAAATTAACAGAATCCAAATATACCAAGACGTAGGTCTCAAAAAGTAGTACAATTTAAACCCAAATTTCACTTAATTCTGATGAGAAACGATCGAGATATTAGTTTGAATTTTCCCTAGTGAAATGCAACAAAAACAATAGCCATATTAATATTTCTGCACCAAATGGAGCTCTATCAAGTAATTCTGACATTAATTATCACGACGTGCGCCTAGTAAAAACATACAGAATAGACCTAAATTTTACCAAAATCAGATTCAAAACGGATAAGAAATCACATGTCAAAGTTTCCAAAAACATACTTGAAACACAGTCAGAAAAATAAGGATTTACCTCAAACGGCGTGCCTAAATCAATTTTCAACACTTCCACGATGTTCTCCTCGAAAAAAATACACAAGTTAGCATTTTGAATCCCCCAAATCGAATAAAAATGAGGGAGAAATCATCGTTCAAAGTTTTGATCTTTTCTTGCGCAATCTGGAAATAATTCTAGAGCACTTGACCAACTTTGCCACGTGGCATTCTCCCAGTGGTCCATGTTGGCACCGCCTTTGATTTATTCGGCAACCGCTCAATTTTAATTTCGATGCTCTGGCCTCATCCGAAGTCACAAAAATATAATCCATATATAAAATCTGATCAGAAACAACATCCCGGACTTAACGGTGTTGTCGAAATTCTCATAGGAGGTCGTTTTATCCCAATATGGGCCCCATTTCTCAATATTGAAGTCTATCAAATAATAAAAATACACCCGGAAGCCCCAGAAATCAAACGAAAGGTCCTCCTAGACCAAACTCGACGTTTGAATCCAATGTTGCAGTCAAAATTTCCATTTGGGGTATGTTTTTATCGATGACGTCAACTATTGACCCATTCCGGTGGCTAAATTTGCAAAACTAGATATAGTTGCACCGAACATGTTCCTAGCCTAATTTGGTCATTATAGAGCTGATGGAATCGCCAGAATTTCACTCTGATGCCGTCTACTAAGACTTTTTCGAGAAAATTCATTTTACGATTATAATCTCCCGTTTAACTTAAAACACCACATAACTGTCGAACCATTTGCCCAACGACCTAACAATCGGTGCTAATAAGTCATAAATAATCCACGGTCACTACGCGAATGCTCAAATTGATAAAATATTCATAGGATCACTGAAATGACCTGGAGGGTCATTACAAAAAATATTATAAGTCACAATAATTAATAATATTAATTGTCCAAAATAACTAAGATAAATAAATTGAAATGAAAAAATAATTATAAATAAAAAGGTAAATCATAATAAAAAATGTTGAAATAAGAAACATGATGTTTTTATGTAGATTTAAAAAGTTTTACCAAGACAATATAATTCACTGATAAACTTGTAAATGACAATAAACTATAACAATAAACGGCAAACTTTAATAAAAAAGTTCAACACTTTTTTAACTTATGAACCTAAAAGGACTAAAATGAAACAACAAGAAGAACAGAGAATGTTCCACAATATTCTCACATGAGAATTTATTCGATCACATTTTTTGAACTCATAAAATATGACATCCAACATCAACACAACATTCCTCAATTGTTCAAATCTTTCACCACTTTGTCTCCCTATTAGATTCAAGCTTGCCTTCAATTTTTACTGGCACAAATAGAATTAATTAGAATAAACACATGTCTGATTCTATTTTTCTTTGGTTTTGGTTTATAATAATAAGAATTAATAAGTATTAAAAATATTAACTTACAAAAATCTGGATTCTCCTTAAACATACGCAAGTGAGGATCCACTGGTAGACCTTTGGCAGCAAAGCTTGGATCATACAATTTATTTTGAATAAGGCTATAGTTCAAATCAGCAAATATTATTAGTATTTGTACAATTAAATTATTGTATTTTTGTGTCATACAAGTAAATGCGTGATGTGATTTTTTTTTCTTTTTGTAATTCATTAAATTTTCACAAGTTGTCACATAATTAGTATGCACACACACTCTCTCTCTCTCTCTTTCTCTGTATATATATAAAATTAAGCCTTAGATATATTTATTTTTTAAAAAAATATATAAATCAATTTTTATGCAAATATTTTGAGAAAGCTTTACCAAGGAGTAGAATGGCGCCTAATCAACCATGGATGCACTCTTTTTCGCTGTTCATCCTCTTGCTTAGCAACATCTCTATGTAATAATTTCATTAAAATTGAAAATTATATATTATTGTAATATTTTAAAATGGTACGTATATATTTCTATTGAAAATCAGTTTTATTTTAAAAATAGTTCATCTAAAAGTAAATTGAAAAATAAATATACTTTTATAGTACTAGAAAATGGATGCGTTACTGACATCCTACCGCGTGGATAGCTAGCCAATATTTATTTACATAAAATGGTAAGTTATTCTTAATATTCCATAGTATGAAATATTATATATTCAAAGAAATATACCTTGAGAAGTTCAATTCGCACATTTCTAAGTAAAATCATATTTATTTAGATTTTAAATAGAAGAAAAAGGTAAATAGATTAACATAACACCTGGTAACACTCTCTTTTAGATTTTTAAATTACATTTAAAATTTAAAATAAAAAATATATTGAATAGTATCTCTTGTACTTTTAAATAATTCTAGTTTAGAGTATGCGATGCACGTGTGTGCTATGATAATATAAAATATTACATATAAACATAATAAAGCATGCGTATTATTACACGTATTTATTGTGTCAATTAATTAGTTAAAAATATTAGTAGGATATATCTATTTGTATGAATATCTTGGTGACACCCTCTTTAGATTTTTAACTACATTTAAAATTTAAAAAATATATTGAATAGTATCTCTTACACTTTTAGATGATACTAGTTTAAGTATGTGCGATACATGTGTGTGTTATGATAATATAAAATATTACATATAAAAATAATAAAGCATGGGTGTTATTACACGCATGTGTTGTATCAATTAATTAGTCAAAAGTATTATAAGTCACAATAATTAATAATATTGATTGTCTAAAATAACTAAGGTAAATAAATTGAAATGAAAAAATAATTATAAATAAAAAAGTAAATCATAATAAAGAATGTCAAAATAAGAAACATGATGTTTTTACGTAGATTTAAAAAGTTTTACCAAGAAAATGTGATTCACTGATAAACTTGTAACAACAAACGGTAAACTTCAATAAAAAAAGTTCAACACTTTTTTAATCTATGAACCTGAAAGGACTAAAATAAAACAAGAAGAAGAACATAGAATATTCCACAATATTCTCACATGACAATTTATTCAATCACATTTTTTGAGTTCCTAAAATATGACATCCAACATCAACACAATATTCCTCAATTGTCAAATCTATCACCACTTTGTCCTTCCTATTAGACTCAGGCTTGCCTTCAATTTTCACTGGCACAAATACAAATCAATTAGAATAAACACATATCTAATTCTATTTTTCTTCGATTTTGGTTTATAACTATAAGAATTAATAAGTATTAAAAAAATTAACTTACAAAAGTATGGATTCTCCTTAAGCGTATGCAAGTGAAGATCCACTGGAAGACCTTTGGCAGCAAAGTTTGGATCATACAATTTATTTTCAATAGAGGTATGTTTCAAATCAGCAAATATTATTAGTATTTGCACAATTGAACTGTTGTATTTTTGTGTCTTACAAGTAAATGCGTGATGTTTTTTTTTTCCTTCTTGTAATTTATTGAATTTTCACAAGTTGTCACATAATCAGTAAAATATATATACATATTTTATTAAGCCTTATATAAATTTTTTTTAAAAAAATATAAATCAATTTTCAAACTTATGCCATTATGTTGAGAAAGTTTTATCAAAGAGTAGAATGGCGTCTGATCAACCATGAATGCACTCTTTTTCGCCGTTCATCCTCTTGCTTAGAGCTTCTCTATGTAATAATCTCATTAAAATTAAAAATTATATATTATTGTATTATTTTAAAATGTTACATATATATTCTATTGAAAATTAGTTTTATTTTAGAAATAATCCATCTAAAAGTAAATTGCAAATAAATATACTTTTATAGTACTGGAAGATGGATGCATTATTGACATCCTACTGCGTGGATAGCTAGCCACCATTTATTTACATAAAAGAGTAAGTTATTCTTAATATTCCATAGTTAAAGAAAAATTAAATATTCAAAGAAATATACCTGAGAAGTTCAATTCGCACATTTCTAAGTAAAATTATATTTATTTAGATTTTAAACATAATAAAAAAGTAAATAGATTAACATAAAACTTGATAACACTCTCTTTTAGATTTGTAAACTATATTTAAAATTTAAAACAAAAAATATATTGAATAGTATCTCTTAGACTTTTAGATGATACTAGTTTAGAGTGCATGTGATGCACGCGTGTATCATGATAATATAAAATATTACACATAAAAATAATAAAGCATGTGTGTTATTGCACGCACTTATTGTGTCAATTAATTAGTCGAAAAATATTATAAGTCACAATAATTAATAATATTGATTGTCTAAAATAACTAAGATAAATAAATTGAAATGAGAAAATAATTATAAATAAAAAAGTAAATCATAATAAAGAATGTCGAAATAAGAAACATGATGTTTTTATGTAGATTTAAAAAGTTTTACTAAGAAAATATGATTCTCTGGACCTAAAAGAACTAAAATGAAACAACAAGAAGAACAGAGAGAATGTTCCACAATATTCTCACATGAGAATTTATTCAATCACATTTTTTGAGCTCCTAAACTATGACATCTAATATCAACGTAACATTTCTCAATTGTTCAAATCTATCACCCCTTTGTCCTTCCTATTAGACTCAGGCTTGCCTTCAATTTTCACTGGCACAAATAGAAATCAATTAGAATAAACACATCTGATTCTATTTTTCTTTGGTTTTGGTTTATAATTATAAGAATTAATAAGTATAAAAAAATTAACTTACAAAAGTCTGGATGCTCCTTAAGCATACGCAAGTGAGGATCCACTGATAGACCTTTAGCAGCAAAGCTTGGATCATACAATCTATTTTCAATAGGGCTATGTTTCAAATCAACAAATATTAGTAGTATTTGCACAATTAAATTGTTGTATTTTTGTGTCATACAAGTAAATGCGTGATGTGATTTTTTTCTTCTTGTAATTCATTGAATTTTCACAAGTTGTCACATAATTTTATATATATATATAATAAAGCCTTAGATATATTTATTTTTTTTAAAAAAATATATAAATTAATTTTTAATTTATGCAAATATTTTGAGAAAGCTTTACCAAAGAGTAGAATGGCGCCTAATCAACCATGGATGCACTCTTTTCGCCATCCATCCTCTTGCTTAGTAGCATCTCTATGTAGTAATTTCATTAAAATTGAAAATTATATATAATAGTATTATTTTAAAATGTTACATATATATTCTATTTAAAATTAATTTTATTTTAAAAATAGTCCATCTTTTAGTAGGATATATTTATTTGTATAAATATCTTGGTAACACCCTCTTTTAGGTTTTTAAATTACATTTAAAATTTAAAATAAAAATATATTGAATAGTATCTCCTATATTTTTAGATGATACTAGTTTAAGTATGTGAGATGCACGTGTATGTCATGATAATATAAAGTATTATATATAAAAATAATAAAGCATGTGTGTTATTTCACGCATTTGTCGTGTCAATTAATTCGTCGAAAAATATTAGTAGGATATATTTATTTTTGTAAATATCTAGGTAATACCCTCTTTTAGATTTTTAAATTATATTTGAAATTTAAAATAAAAAATATATTGAGTAGTATCTCTTACACTCTTACAAGATAATAGTTTAGAGTACGTGCGATGCACATGCGCATCATGATAATATGAAATATTATATATAAAGATAATAAAGTATGTGTGTTATTACACGTATTTGTCGTATCAATTAATTAGTCAAATAATATTAGTAGGATATATTTATTTCTATAAATAAGAATTTTAATTAATTTTAAGGACCTAATATTAGGATAATAATTAATTAAATGATAATTAGATATGTTTACACAAAAATCATTTAAATAATTTATTGAAATATATATACATTATTCAACCTAAATTTTAGTATGTGTGTGTTATTAAATTAGTTATTGTTTCTTTTGCTTTGAAACATTAACTAATTTCATTAATTACAGTGCACAAATTAATGTAGAACAACTTTTAAAAAATATTTCCTCTATTTCAAATTAATTGAATTTTTAAGCTTTTTTGAATGTTTAAAATAGTTGAATTGTTCAAAGTTCAAGAAGAATGTTTGAAATTTTTTCTATATTTGTCCTTTAATTTATTGAAATTTTATATTTTGTAGGAAATAAATTAGACTACATATTTATGATTTCACAAAGGGCAATAGTGGAAAGTATGGTGTAAATTTTGTCTTTGAATGTTTTTCTTAATATGTGTGCATTATTTCACAAATTCAATTAATATGGGACAGAGGGAGTAATAAAATTGTATGTTAAGTTGCTTAAAGATATACCTCAATAATTAGTGTTTTATAAAATCTAGAATCTGACTTGAAATTTTCAATCTCACATTATTTTAAGTTAACTCACAATCCAGCAATAAAATGACAATTAAAGAGTATGAATCAATTTAAATAAAATTAAAAATAAAATCTCAAAATACCATAAAAAAAAACACAGAAAAAATCTCACAATTAGATCAATGCATGTGAAAAGGACAAAAAAATGGATGAAGACTCCTAAAATTACTTGGATAGTTATTTGATTATTCCTTAACATCCTTTTGAACTTGACATCATTGTTTGCCTAACATTCTTTTTTATTTCTTTCTATTTTAAGTGCGATCTTTATCAAAATATGCTGCATATTTTTGTTAAAATATTGATAAGAAAAAAGACTTGATGTTATTTTTTTGGTTGGTTAATTATAACTTGCTTAGTATTTAAAGTTCACAAGTCTATTCAAAAGTTTTTATTATGAAGAAAAATAATTTATTAGTTCCTCAAATATAAATTAATCGTTAATAAAATAAGAAAAACTTTAACAATCAAAACTCTCTTTACGTGGACACTTAAAATATTATAAAATAATTAAATATATTTAGGTACAATACTAAATGCCAATTTTGTCTATGGTAGAATTTCTCTAAAGCTTTTAATCTATTGAAATAATTTGATGTAGATACAATATTAATAGAATCAAGAGAGAAAAATCAAAGTAATAATTTTTGAAAATATTTCAACTGAGATAATAATGAAAAACTATCAAAAGGATGAACCTATTATAAATTATTGATTTTGTATACCTCCTATATAATCTTTGATGCTATTAATAATTAAAAGAAATAAAGAAGATAACTTGAAGCAAAATCAAATAAGAAGAAGTAGAAAAAGTGTATCTTTTGTAAATCTCGATTCAAGATATTACTTAAATAGAATCATAAAAATTCTTTTTTAATATATAAGGTAAATTCTAATTAATTCACAAATAGTTAAATATTATGATTTTTTAGTTAAAACCAAACATGACAAATTTAGAAGATATATTAATTATATTAAAATTTAATTAAAAAATAACTAAATTTTCCTTAAAGAAAGTTGTTACTGCGTTGGCACATATATCAAGCACCAAAATTTAGGAAATATCGTTAAGTTTTTCTTTAAATTATTGGAGGGGTTGCCAATGTTTTGAGTTCCTTTTAATTATGTAAAAGTTTAAATAAGGAAAAGATTGATTTTTTTTTTTTTAAAAATGATAACTAAATTTGTGACAAGAAAAATCATCATGGAAGTTGTCAATATATTGATTTCAGTCAAAGTTAAATTACTACATATTAGAGTTTTCTTTTTCTTCCTTTTTTGTTTATTATGCATAAAACTATTTGTTTGGACTCTTTTTTGGCTATATATGCTTGTTTTCTTTTTGAGATTCTTTTTTACATTTTGTTGGATGTGTTCTTTTTTTTTTAAAAAAAAAAATCTTCCTATTTCTAAATTACTAAATACTAAGGTTCTTTTTTTTTTTTTTTTGACTTTTTTCATTATGAAACTATTTGTTTGGACTTGTTTTGGCTAATATATATTTTTGACTTTTTCTTTAATCTTATGTTGGACCTTTTTTCTTTTCTTTTTTTTTTTTACTTTTCTCTGCCTTTTATTTTTGGACCTTATTCACCTTGTTTCGACAATTTTTAAAATCTTTCTAGCCTATTATTTTAAAAGTTTTTTAACGATTATTTTTGGATCAGGCCTATTAGTTTCTTGAGGTAGAATTTAACCATAATAAGTTTTCATCTAATTTTTAATATATTTATTATAACATTTAATATCAATAAAATAATGATATATTAATTGAAGGAAAATGGCGAAAATACGATATTGCCTAAAGAGGAGTCTTTTAATGAAGGACAAAAAAGTTCAAACAACATTTCTAAGAACTTTCACGCTTTTAACATAGTATATATAGATAGATAGATAGATAGATAGATAGATAGATAAATATAAACATAGATAGATATAGATATACATAAATCTACATGATTCATCATGATATATGTGTGTGTACATACACACACATCCAAATAGACAAAGAAAAAAGGTTATGATGTCACCAAATATATTTATACAATTTTTTCATGTATATATAAATTAATACAGAAATAATTCGTACTATGTGTCAGCCTAATAATACAATGTTAAATATTTAAAATATATAATTTTTATTAAAAGAAATTCATAATTTTATTGGTCGAATCTATTATCTTAAAATTAAAGTACAAAAACAAAAAATATTTGTTTTATTTTCAAGTCACGCTAATTAGCAAGAATTAATTTTTTAAAAACTTATATGTGTTGACTATATAATTCTTCTTATAGTGTCTCTGTAATGCAACAACACTTAAAAATATTTAGTGGAACTAATTAATTAAAGCAATTTGACTAAATTATTTTATATTTTTTTCCCTGTTGAATTTTCAAAAATTTTTTACTCCAACATTATTATGTTATTTATTTTTATAACATAAATAAATTTTATTAGAAACTTATTTTATTAAATTAATTTTATTAATTATATTTTAAAATTTAAATTTAACTAATATTACTTTATCTAATTATTTAATAATAAAAATAGTATTAAATAAAAATGATATACTTGTCTTGATTTGTTAAAATAGATATATGAATGATAAAAAAAAGTTATTAAATAACAAAAGTAGCCCCTAATCCAAAATTAACTTCGGAAAACAAGCACATTGATGATAAACTGTGTACTATTCCCCCTTTATTTTAAATAAGTAACATAATAAAATCTCTAAATATTTAAGACGTTTATGCATTGAAATCATAATTTTTTATAATAAATATTTCAATCGAATAAATATATTATGTAAATAGAATTATTTATATGAAAAAAAGCAAATAATTGATACCTGCTTGACATGGAAGCTTCCTGCAACATAGTTGTGGAAACTTGATGATTGTTTGAAGCATCATTGCATTGAGACCTAAATAATTAGCCATTAAAAAAAGACATAATCATTAATCTTGATAAATGTAGGTCTCATGTGTATCTAAGTGATTTATCAAAATCTAAAATTCTCACATTTGAATATATATATATATATACATTTTTTCTTTATAATTTATATATAGGAAATCTAATAGATTAAGAATTAAAAATAAATACATTTGTTACATATATAAAAACAATTATTTTAGAAAATGCTATAATTATTTATTTAATAAAAGAAAATTTAAAAATTTTATGATGATGCTCGATGATAATGATTATAGACGATTATTGATAATAATCATGATTTGTTGAAGATGTTGATAATAATTGTGCAGAATTCGTGATAGATAAAGATGATGGATGACGATAAAGGTTACTAGTGTTAGAATTGACAGTAGTTTTATAGTACTCCAAATTATATAAAAAAAATTGAGAAGAAAATAATCTTACATTCTGAAATGGAAGAAATGATTGCAGATCAATGAAGGAAGATTTCACAAACTCTCACTTGAAAGTTTTTAGAATTGAATGTAGTATTAAGCGGCATGTAGGTGTTATTTATAACGCTTAAAACTTACTACCTTCGTCCCAAATTATATGGACACTTTCCATTTTACACGGTTATTAAGAAATCATCAATGCTCTTGTGAACTTGACCATTTTACCCTTTATTTCTATCAATGTACCTTAATTAAGTTAGAAAAACTCATTAATGCACTAATTAATTATGCGGTAAAATAGAAAAAAAGTAATTAATTCTATCCTAATCTAGTAAGTGTCCATATAATATGGAATAAATATTTATAGAAATATGTCCATATAATATGAGACAGATGTAGTAACTTTTACTCTGGCCGTAGATAAATTTTTTTCTAAATTTGATTACTTTAAGAAATGAAAGTCAAATTAAATGGAATGAAAAAGAAATTATTAACAACTTCACACTAATAAATGAAAGTTAAATAGATCAAATAAAATTAATTATTAGCAACTTCGTATTAGTGTGAAACTAAATAGTCTTACTATTAAAATGGTCAAAATAAAATTTCTAATATTGAAATTATGCATATTTTACTGAAATTCTTTTTGAAAGAATTTCATAATCTTGGACAGGCTATGAGTGGTGTCCACACTAATTCTGCAATAAGAAAATCAATACTCTAACTCAACTAGCGTGAAAAAAGCACTTAAAAATCACATAAGCAAGTTTAAATAACAAAATCGAGTTGAATTCCCATAAACTCATAAAAAAAACTAAATAATACAAACACTTTCCAACAATTGAAAGTCATTGTGCCAAAGTTTATTATAAGGGAGTGCAACCCCGAAAAAGGCAAACACATAAAAAGAAATTAAGTATCCAAGTCCGAAGTAAATGGACTAAGAATATTGGAAGAATTTATTATAGCCTAAAAGATCTGGTTGTCGACATCCAATTTTTATCCCCCACAATATAGATTAATTATTGAACTTCTTCAATTTTTCGATAATTTAAAATATTTGAAGTGTCAAAAAATATTTGTATACAACCAATATACAGCAATATATAAGGAATATTCACTGCAATACAGTGATCATATACAACAGAAATGAGGCTAAAAAGAAGCCCGTGTAGGAACAGAAAATTCTTTATATAGAATGCCCACAAAATGTGGTGGTTTTGATTTAACTACAGTCCACAGAAGTTTCTCTATTAAAAACCAAAATGAACACCTTTTGCTATACATTAAAGACCATTTTAATCAGGTGAAATATATCAAGGACCAAAATGAACATATTTTTCATACATCAACGATCATTTCAATCAAGTGAAATATATTAAGAACCAAAATAAAACATTACTCATAATGTATGGACCATTTTCGTCATTTTCTACTCAATACCCTCTAAAATAGGACATTCTGAAGCCCCCGACGCACACACAAAGGAAGAGAACTGAAAAGGGTGGAATTTTTGTCTGAAGCAAAAGCAATTTGACTCTAATATAAAAAGTAAAACATAAGAAGATTTTTACCAAATTTCATTTTAACAAGTTTTTGCACTCCAGATTATGCACCAGATCAACACAATTATTTACAAATGTAAAAGGGAACAAGAGAATAAACTGATTTCAATAAGTATTCCATAACTGGAGTGGCAGAGCCAACATTTTCGTTGTGGGTGTTCATACTTTTAGAACATTGGTGGGTGATTTTTATATATATATATATATATATATATATATATCAAAATATCTATATTTAAATGTTTTCCATGGAAGAGTGTTCATCTGACCACCGTAAGGTGAATGAGGTGTACCTCTGCCCCTACTTAACTGAGATTTTCTCAGCAAATCCAAAAAGTTGCATTTTGAACATTTGCAGCAAGATACAAAAGTGTAGTAAAATTACAAGATCTTGAAGGATACAGCCCCAGCGAATGACGTCAAAATTTTCTGCAGTATCTCACAATATACACTGTACCATTATATAATTACACTTACCATTAAATCCCCAAACATGCTTCACCTTGAGAATATATCGTCATGCTCATGTGATTCGCCTTCAGAAAACGTCAACGGTAGTGCAGAAGGACCACTTCAACAGCTGAAATTGTATGTCTTTACTGTATAAAAAAGAAAATGACCAGGTTCCTGCCACGAATAATGAGAATTCAAAGTAACAAGATTATTCAGCATCAAGTTACGAAAAGAGAAATAGTATTTGGAAAACATAAATACGGATGCTTGCTTACCTGGGTATGTGTATTGATCTTTAATGCTTTCACCTAAATGCTATAAAATCCTTCACAAAATTAGCCTTATAATAAGTGTGCGAAGCAGAAGATCTGCTACCAATGAGATCAAACATATTATCGTCTTTCATATTTTCTGGCAAGTTCCTTTAGAAGTAATCTCTGCCGAAAATCAAGATATTTGTCCAAGCTAGTCCTTGCCCACTGCTGACAAAAAGATTCATCAGTTGGGACCAATGAACTTAACGGAAATGGTCCCTTGGGTGCCCTCTTTAGAGAAACCAAAAACATATGGCGAGGCCTAATTCTCTGATCCAGCGACAAGCTTAGGTACATAGGATATTTAGTCAATGATCGCACTTCATTGCCAAGTTCATTAATTAGGTATCTGTACTTAGGTTTCAGATTGCCCTCAAGAGATAGAGAAAAGACCTGCATGTAGACATTGTGAAAATACGTCCATAAAAATCTTCCAGAAACATGAAGACTTCTATGCTAGCGCAGCTATAATTCTCCGAAATAGGAGATATATGCAATAATTAAAAAAAAATCATATGAGAAATTGGCCAGAGCACCATTTTCTAACTTGGTGAAACAACCAACCTCATTCACAGATGAATAGATAAACTGCCGAAAGCAATAAAGCTGACCTGTGTAATGCTAGTTAGCACTTTCACTATCTCTGAATTGTGCATTCCGATGCTCCTCAAAAAATTAATCCGGGGAAGCAATCCATCCTCAATGCTGTAGTGAAGTAATTGAGGATGCTTCCTAACCATTTTGACAATACTATCTCTGGGTGCACCCAATTCTTTAGTGAGAAAATTGAAGCGAGTTGTCCATGAAGTGTTGATCCGCTGCACCAGAATTTGAGGGCTTAACTGTACAACTTTGGCCAGGTCATTCTTCTCAATACCAACCTCCTCAAGCAAGTAAGTCACTGTGGGTTTTAATGAATTTTCCACACTATAGGAAAAAAGCGAAGGAGCTGCAGTAATTATCTGCCCTATTCTTGAGTCTGGGATACCCAAGCTAGTTAAAAATGTGACATGGGATTTCAGATTATTTTCCACAGTATACTCAAGAAGTTGAGGCTGCCTCAATAGTATCTTCCTGATGTCTTTATGTTTGACACCGACACTCAACAAGAACTCCAACCTTTCCTGTGCAGAACTCTTATTTATTTGAAGGGAAGGCATGTGCCTTTCATACATCTGGATGAAGTGAGAATCCTTAAATCCAAAGGAACTTAGGTAATCGAGAAGTGGAAGCCATCTCTCATCCAGCTCCAGCTCCTCTGCTAGATGACTAAATCTGTCCTTAGCCAAGCTTCCCCTTGCCTCCTACAACGCCACAAGACATGATTTGCAGCTAACGGATGAAGCAAACTATACAGCTTGACATGCTAACAGTTAATACCTTTTCTCTGCAATCTGCATTCAAGAAAGTTTTACTAGTCAGTTTACTTGAAGCATTAGGTAACCCAATAGGTACCTTGTTATTTTTTATTGTTCTTGGGAAGTTTCATCATTTTTTATTGCTCTACTTGCCTTGGGATATCTCAGGAGTTTGCTTCCACTGTCTCAAATTTGCATTCGATTCTCTTTCAAAATGATGATGACTGTCTGCATGACACACACATAGCATGTAATTTACGTTCCTTCCCAACCATTAAGATGAAAAAACTGGAAGTATACCTTGTCTGATGTGTGTTGCATTCTGAAACTTCAGGCGCTGCCGATACGGGACAGAAACTCTCACATCTAGATCTTCATCCTGGGTGATTGAAAGTTGGTTATAGAAAAGGAAGAAAAAGAAGTATCAAGTTTCCACAAATCGAAGAAAATGGGATGGGAGTACGAGGAGATTGTAGCATCAATAGCCAAGAATAAATCCCAAAAGAAATTGCTGAAAATTGCTTTCAGTTACTACATAAACTTTAGCATAATAACTTGCCTAGGTTCAATGAATTTGACATTTAAATTTCCGTTAGGCTATATTAGTTATTGAGATATTAGGATCTTTGGATTTTAAATTAGGTCGATTTTTTAATTTTAAGTTGGCTATTTAAAGCTCTAAGTGATTAGTAAATCATTATAAGACATTTTTGACCCATTTTTGCTGCCCCATCTTTTTAAAAAAACCAACAGTGGTATCAAAAGCCTCTTTGATCTTACTAGATCTGTAAATTCTTCTAAAGAAATATTTTGAAACCATCGGGCTATTCTCAACCCAAGTTTTTTCCAATGCACCAGCTATTTTTAACTTTAAAAAAAAAAATTGGCAAGCAACCGTCTCTCTTTCAATGCCCTACGACTTTTCAATAGCGAGAACTATCAGAATTGGTCAATGAAAATGAATTCATATTTGAACTATATGCTTTATTTGTTGTGATAGAAGAAAGATCCTTACAACAACATTTTGCAAATCATACAATAGTTCAAATTAAAGAACTTCCAGACACAACAAGGTTATTGAAGGCGATATAAGCACAAACCCTAAAGAACAAAAAAGAAATGAGTAGAAAATCAATATCAAAAAGTTGTGCAAGTTCAAAAGCAATCAAAAGAATTCAACACCAATTGCCAAAGCAGAAAAACTGAGAAGGAGCATTTTTCAAATTGTAGCAACTAAGGCAAATGAGAAGTGTTGAAAATTGCTTTCAGTTACTGCAATAAACCTAGATATTAAGTTGCCTAGGTTTAGAATGAATTTGAAATTTAAATTTCTGTGAAGTTGTTTTAGTAGAGATATTTAGGATTGTTGAAAATTTTAAATTATGCAAATCTTTTGTTTTAAGTTGGCTATTTAAAACCCTTTCGTGATTAGTAAAATCATTGAGAGACATTTTCAACCTATATTTTCGCTACCTCATCTTTTGAGAAAACCGACAAAACTTAACCAAGATTATCTAAACAGAGCGCCAATGTGAACAGATCAATATAAGACATTTTCTCAGTTGAAACGAGCAAGCAATTTGAAGGATACATAACTCAAATATTTATTATTGAGAAATTGAAGATACAGCAGGGTGACTATGCTGCAACAACAGAAAAGTGTCAATCTTTTCGAAACAAGACAACTCCATAACAAAAGTATGTGCTGCCTGTGGTACCAATACTTGCTCTTTTACATTCAACAATTATTTTCTTTTCATCCAAGCGATTTATAATTTATACAACATCATTCAACAACAAAGTAGCTTTATCTCATACTAAATAGTGGGGGTACATTCCAATTCTCCAAAAGATTTACCTAACTTTGCAGAACTTAGTTAAACTTACCCACATTATAAGATCCAATATCAATTAATTGAACATGTTAATTTAGTAAAATGGACGATCAAAGAATATTGCAGAGTATATATATGTGGTATGGTTAACATTCAAATTGATATTCTACTTTTATCACGAATCTCTCGGTGAGATTAAAAATACTTTCTCCTAGCCATTGAAGCTTTTCATAAATGTATCGGAGAACCATCCACACTAATGAAATTGTACTAGCGACCATAAATATATGTCATTAAGTGTTAGTATTACTTCCCCAGGCCAAAAGCCAGGTGAAGCATTACTCTCTATCCCATTATATATGGCAACTTTTGACTTACATGATGTTTGGTTGGCGACATGTTATCCCAGGATAATTAATCCCGGTATAAAAATTACCTTGTAATTCCAACCAAACATAAACATAGGATTAAATAATCCTACATTTTATCTCGGGATTATTATAACTTATGTCTCACACCAAAGGACTAGTATAAAATAATTCTTACTAGCTGAGAATAGGATAAAAAAGGAACTGAAAAGGTTAAAATGTGAGAGAGAATACTAATTTGCAGGGAATTGAAATTCAGTAAATAAATGTCAGAAATAACTCACATCAGAAGTCGAAATATCGTCGTCGTCATCTTCCTCTTCCTCTTCTTCCTCTTGAAAACTGTCAACATCGTCTGTGTCGGACTCAGAATCATAAGGTGATATTTTCTGGCCGTACCTAGACCTTCGATTGGGTTTGAGAATCTTTGGATTGGTATGGGAAGAAACAACGCAAATTCTGCTAAACCTGAACAAGCAGCTCTTTCTGTAACGAATTGGGTCAAAAGGAGGGAAACTGATATTGAGGAAAACATCAGTGTGAGAAGGGAGAGGGAAGCTGCAGATAATAGAAATAGCTGCCATTTTCCTATATTAGTGAAAACGAGAAGCAGAGGAAGGAATATACTCTAAAACCCTAAAATTCGAAGTACATGGTATGTGTGAGGAGAAGAAGATGCTCCCGTGGCCATCTTATCTTCACAAAAATGCACAAGAGGAGAATGGTCCACACTCTTTGCTCTTCCCAACTGACATTCCCCGCTTCAATTTCTACTCTATAAATTCCCTATTTTTAAGGGTGCTGTCTAATTGAGTCCTACATATTTTTTGAATATCGCCTGTTAAACGGGCACTTTTTAAAAAAATACGGACCAAAACACACCATCTCATATATATCTATTATTTTGATATGATTATTTTATTTTTTAATGTTTCGATGAATCTTTTGAAGTTGAAGTGAAAATAGTATCGACAATCTTTAGATCAGTATCTTTTTGTGCTGGTGCTATAGCTCAAATGTAAGTAGATATTTCCTCTGTTTCATATTAGTTAATCACTTTATTTATATGCATATTAAAAGTTATAAATAAAATGAACTAGTCAGACAATATTCAAGTCATCAATTTCAAATCTAGTCTATGAAATCTCTATTTAAGCTGTTTAGATGGTGTTATGATAGACTCATGGCTACCTCAAAACAAAATAAGCAAGTTTAAAAGACTGACTATAAAGGTAGATGAAATAGTATGCATCTCTAGAACTCGAGGAAGACTCACCAAACAGCTGGAATAAGAGTAAGATCTTCAATGGAGCGCATGTTGATGATCTCTAGTACCTATCTCTGCATCATGAAAAGATGCAAGCCCAAATGGACATTAGTAGTGGAATGTACAAACAACAACATACCCAGTAAAATCCCACAAGTGGGGTCTGGGGAGGGTAGAATGTACGCAGACCTTACCACTACCATAAAAGTACGTGGAATGTACGAGTAAGTAAAATAGCTGAATAAAACAGATATAAGTAGAATAACAATAACTTAAAAATGCTCAATCAAGATGTCAAATGTCTATCTCAAGCAAGAATAGATAGTAGACAATGACCAATCAATACAACCCAAATCAATATGATCCAATCAAGTCAGAGTACTATCAGTATGGAATCAATTTGAGAGTTTCTCTTATCCAACAACAATCACTTATGAGCCAGTGATTGTACAACAATCTCATTGGTATTGCCACAACCGTTCGGTACTTGCCAGGGTAACGAACAAATCGATCCAATCAACCAAGTCCTCTATTTTTTCAATGACCTATTAAGAGGAACACTCGACTTAATAGTTTCACCCCTCTCCTATGTTTGGCGACGTAGTTATTGAGTTTGAGTTAGACTTACTCTTACTTAATTCGGTGCTCAATACTCCTCACAAGACTCAATGCTCATAAGACAATTGCACTCAATCAACTAGTCTCAGTGGACATTTGTGGACTCAATTCATCACATCAACTATCAACTCTTTGATTAGGAACATTCGTTTAGGATTATCTAATAAATCATCAAGACTCTCTAGGGAAACAAAATTAGAGTTAAAGCATTTAGAGATTCTATATACTCCTAAGGCTCAAATTATACTCATGCATACCAATTTAAGTGGCATAAGTAAGAATAACAAGAATTTATGCTAGTGTTCATATAGAAAAGTAAAATCATCTATCTCAAGTCTTTAATTCATAAAAATTGTAATTCATGCATGGAAAACCCAATTGTCACGACCCAAAAATTTGGCGTGATGGCACTCGCTCAATCCCACTAGAGCAATTCAGCCTTAATTCAAAAGGGACAATAACAAATATAATATGCGGAAGTTCTTGAACTAAAATAAACTCAAACCGAGAATTTTCATAAACTTAAATCCCACCCAAGAACAGGTTGTCACGTGTACAAGCCA
>JAPFFP010000012.1:5678978-5708718 GCA_026153255.1 Solanum medicagineum | reverse complement strand
TCCTTGCTAACTAACTTTAATCAACTAACTAACTTCTACTAACAAGAATGTAACTAACTGATTTCATTAATCTCAATAAAAGGTAAAGGAAACATAAGGGAGTACATTATAGAAATGTTTAATCTTGTGACAAAACTTAGGCCTTTAAGCTTGAATTGTCTGATGCATACTTGTGCACCTGATTTTGATCTCCCTTCCTGCGCAATTCAGTCAATTTAAAATTTCATATAATACTCAAAAGAAAAATGGGCTTTGAATGAATTTATAGCTCAACGTGTATAGGAAGAGGACAGACTTAAACAAGAGAAGATTGAAAGTGCTCATTTGATATCTATCTCTGAAAATAAAACTGTTTCAAATAAGCGGAAAAGGAGAAAAATTAAAGAAACTGCAGACAAAGAAACATCTGATACTAAGGAAAAGAAGTCATGTTTCTTTTGTAAGAAACTTGGTCACAAGAAGAAAGAATGTTTCAAGTATGCTGTTTGGCGTGAAAAGAAAGGTAAACTTCTCAATTTTGTTTGTTCAGAAGTTAATTTGGCTATGGTACCTAGTGACACTTGGTGGATAGATTCGGGTGCAACTACTCATGTAAGTGCTACTATGCAGGATTGCCTAAGGAGTCGAAAGTCAATTGATGCTTAAAGATACATCTATGTAGGCAATGGAAATAAGGTAGCTGTGGAGGCTATCAGTGTCTTTAGAATTCTATTAGATACTGATTTCTATTTAGAATTAGAGGAAACATTTGTTGTACTGTCATTTAGACGGAACTTAATTTCTATTTCTTATTTGGACAAATCTGCATATACTTGTTCTATTGGAAATGGATGTTGTAGTATTTCTGTGAACTCTAATATTATTGGAACTGGTATTCTGATTGATAAATTATATAAATTGAACCTTCAAGCCTCATACAACAATGAAAACCTACATTCTAGTAATTTTGGTACTAAGCGCGGATTAATAAATGAGAATTCATCAATGTTATGGCATAAGCGATTGAATTATATTTCAAAACAAAGAATACAAAAGCTTGTGTCGGAAAGAATTCTTGATTCCCTTGATTTATCAAATTTGAAAATTTGTATAGAATGCATCAAGGGAAAACAAAAGAACATAAGGAAAATAGGTGCTTATAGGAGTAAGAAACCCTTAGAGTTGATAAATACTGATATTTGTGGTCCTTTCCCTAAGACTTCATGGAATGGTCAATAATATTTTATCAACTTTATAGATGATTACTCCCATTATGGCTATATCTATTTAATTTATGAGAAGTCACAATCTTTGGATATTTTTAAAATTTTCAAAGCCGAAGTTGAAACTCAATTAGGCAAGAAAATTAAAGCTGTCAAATCTAATCGTGGAGGAGAATACTACGGTAGATATGATGGTTCAAGTGAATAACGTCTAGGACCTTTTCCAAAGTATCTAGCAGAGTGTGGAATTATACCTCAATACACCATGTCAGGAACCCCGCATCAAAATGGTGTATTTGAGAGACGCAATCGAACTCTAAAAGATATGTAAGAAGTATGATTAGTCATTCTTCTTTACGTGAATCACTTTGGGGAGAAGCATTAAAAACTGCAGTGTACATACTAAACAGTGTTCCAAGCAAAGCGATAGCTAAAACCTCATATAAGTTGTGGACTGATAAGAAACCTAGTATTAGGTACTTAAATATTTGGGGATGTCTAGCCAAAGCAAGGCCTTACAAGCCTGATGAAAAGAAACTGGATTCAAGAACTATTAGTTGCTACTTTCTGGGTTACTCTGAAAGGTCGAGAGGTTTTAAATTTTATGACCCCTCAAATAGATCCTTTTTCGAGACAGGGAATGTCAAATTTATTGAGGAAGTTATTTATAGGGGAACAGTCAAAACAAACAAATTGTGTTTGAAGAAGTATTTGATGATATCGATTCTACTACTGAAAACAATATGGTCACTTTACCAAATATTTTTCAGCCTGTAAATCAGGATTACATAGAAAACACAATGATATCGGTTCCAAATATTTCTCAACCTGTGGATCAAGATTTGGTAGACAACATAATGATATCGCCTCATATTCAACAACCTCAAGTTGAAGTGCCTAAAAGAAGATCCAACAGAGAAAGGAGAAATGTGATTTCTGATGACTATGTAGTTTATCTCCAAGAACATGATTTTGACGTGGGATTGGAAGATGATTCTATAACTGTTAGTCAAGCAAAATCATGTCGAAACTCTGTCAGATGGATCAAAGCCATGAAACATGAGATGAAATCTATGAAAGACAATGACGTTTAGGATCTTGTCGAGTTACCATAAGGATCGAAACCAATTGGGTGTAAATGAATTTTCAAAACCAAACATGATTCAAAAGGTAACATTGAGAGATACGAATCTCGTCTAGTTGCCAAAGGATTCACTCAAAATGAAGGCATAGATTTTAAAGAGAGTTTTTCGCCAGTTTCATCAAAAGACTCTTTAGAATCATTATGGCATTTGTAGCTCATTATGACTTAGAGCTACACCAAATGGACGTAAAGACTGCTTTTCTCAATGGAAACATTGAAGAAACAATATACATGGTGCAACCAGAAACTTTTGAATCTCAAAATTCAAAGTACATTGTATGCAAACTTAAGAAGTCCATATATGGCTTAAAGCAGGCATCCCGTCAATGGTACCGAAAATTTGATCAAGTGATAACCTCTTTTGGTTTTAAGGAAAATACCGTTGATAAATGCATATATCTCAAGTTCAGTGGGAGAAAATTTATCATCCTTGTATTATATGTAGATGATATTCTACTGGCAAGTAGTGATATAGGTCTATTGCATGAAACCAAGAAATTTTTATCTAGCAAATTTGAAATGAAAGATCTTGGTGAGGCATCCTATGTTTTGGGTATAGAGATCCATAAAGATCGTACCAGAAACATACTTGGATTATCACAAAAGACTTATATTGAAAAGGTGCTAAGTAGATTTGGCATGCAAAATTGTGCACCAGGAGATACACCTGTGCCAAAAGGTGATAAATTTAATTTATGACAATGTCCAAATTTGGACATAGAAAAGAAAGAAATGGACAAAATTCCATATGTATCAGCAGTGGGAAGTCTTATGTATGCACAAGTTTGTACGTGTCCATATATAGCGTACATAGTGGGAATGTTAGGCCGATATTTAAGTAATCCGGAAATGCATCATTGGAAAGCAACAAAAAGGGTTATGAGGTATCTTCAGAGAACTAACGATTACATGCTCACTTATCGGAGGCAAGATCACTTGGAGATCGTAGGATATTCCGATTCAGATTTTGCTAGGTGTCTTAATAGGAGGTGATCTACATCATGTTATGTTTTCATGTAAGTTGGAGGAGCTGTTTCATGGGAAAGTGTAAAACAAACATTAATATCTTCATCTACCATGGAAGCTGAATTTTTGGCCTGCTATAAAGCATCAAATCAGGGAATATGGCTGAGAAATTTTATCATTGGACTACAGATTGTCGATGGTATAGAGAGACCATTAAAAATTTATTGTGATAACAAATCTACTGAGTTATATTTGAAAAATAATCGAAGTTCGTCAAAGTCAAAGCACATTGACATTAAATTTTTGATTGTAAGGAAAGAGTTCATAATCGTCTTGTGTCGATTGATCATATTAGAACAAATTTGATGATTGCGGATCTACTCACAAAAGGTCTACTGTCTAAAGTATTTCATGGGCATGTGACTCATATTGGTGTTATCAGATTTGATGATGAGTCATTTTAGTGGGAGTTTTTATTTTGTTTATCCTTTTGATATGATAAAGTTTATTTTCTGTACAGACTAAAGTTTTGTGAAATTTATGAATTTCATGTATTTATTGATAACTCTGAAAATAAAAATATTAATTTTCTATTGTGATGTTACACAAGGTATAAGAAAGTGATTTTGGATTGTTAAAGTCATTAAGTAGGACCAATTGGAAATAGACATGGTTTAGATCATTTTGCATGTAATTTTCGTATTTGATATATGTCATTGGTATTGCTAATACTTGTGACCATTGATGAGTTTAGTTATGAATATATGTTACAAAAACTTCTTTAATCCAATATTGGTATTATCGATGGACCAATTGGTTTGAGATATTTAATTAACATAGCAAAAGTTTATGCACAATAAAGTTTCATCTATGTATGATTCTTCAAGAAATATATGTGGTCCAAGTGGGAGATTGTTAGCAACTTTTAATTTGTGGACTCACATATTAATATATTATACATAGATATGCTATCATTAAATTAGCCCTTTTTTTGATCTAATAAAGTATTATATATATTTGGGCATAAAATATAAATATCCATTAACCATTTCTTTAATTATGATGGAAACTTATTAGAAAAGACACCTTTCTTGAAAAAACATATCTTTCATGAAAAGGTCTACCTTTCATGAAAGGGTGTTGCAGAATTTTTAAATACTTGGTCCCTAAATCAGAAGACAAGTTTTTCTGTTTCTCTCCATTTCAGAAAAAGAATACTACAAAACAGTTTTTAAGGTTTAGAAGATCAAGTTCTTCAAATAATTTATTGCAATGGAACAAGGTTAGTGTTCTTATCTTTCTTATATATTGATATTCATGCCTAGTGATTTACTTGTGATCCTGGGTGATTTCTTCAAGTTTTTCAACAACAAATTCTAAATAAAATTAAGAAAAAATCCAAAAAATTGAGAATTTTTTCTTAATTTATTTAGAATTTATTTTTTTAAAAAAAATGATGTGGCCAAATTAAAACATGCCTTGTTAAAAGATAGTTTTGTAAAACCACCATTTAAAAATAATGGCATAGATGAGTCTTTTCCTTAATAGTAATGCATATTTGAGCCAAACTTTTAATGGATAACATAAATGAACCTTTTGTTAATGTTTGATGGCATCTTTGAGTCTTTTCCCTATGATAAATATTGTAAAAGTTTACTAGTGTATCACTCCTACAGTTGTAAATGAACACTAGAATAGAGTAACTACCATTATTGTACATGGAAATATATATCGAAAAATATTAAATTATTGCACTTTGTTACCTAAAAAAGATATAGTTAAATTTGCATTGAAGGTTTAACAAAACATGTACATAGAATTGATTACAATTATGAAATAATAAATTTGAATGCTATAAATAATCAATATAAGTAATTAGAGCTTGTTTAACCTGATTCTAAGTATATCCTTAATGAAGATGATCTTGGATAAGTTTGATATATACAGGGCCTGATAAACAAATAATAGTTAGAAATGTTTCTATCAAAAATAAGATTTCAGTATTGAGTAAGTAAGATCAAGTGTACTTTAACATGAAGATTTCAACCCTTTTAAAAGGGATGAATTCTTAGAGTTTAATAATCAACAATTATTCCCTTTTAACTCATATTGAATGACGACTTAGCTGGCATTTGAGAATAGAAGTGTAACATTTGGCATTATCTTTGGGACAGTTACATAATGGCTAGTGCCATCTGATGACTCTCCCTCTGAGCATTCAAGTTTTGGTTCGATTCTAAACTCTAGTATGTTTTACTTTTTTATGATGGATGATACTGTTTCCTCATCTTTTAATCTGCCATCAACTAATGCATCTGTACAACTTATCTAATTTTATCCTATAGATAGTCTCCATGCTTTGCTGATGAGATCTTCTTATTGTCTAATAAGCATAAATGATATTCTTTTTCTTTCAGTGAATCTCAAATTAGATTTTCCTTCGAGTCATTACCTTCTCTCATGGCGAAATGAAGCGTCTCTTCTCATTAATGACCTGATGTATATCATTCATTTCCATCTTCTTAGAGACATATCACTGCATGCAATTGTTTCTCCACGGAGTTTAGTATTTTTGAAGAGTCAAAATAATGATAGAAAATTTTGATAAAATCTTTCTTTTTTCCTTCTTTTTTATTTTTCCTTTTGAAGCATAGAAATAAAGATTGAGAATCCTAATAAAATCTTTATTTTACTTTTCTTCTTTTACTTTATCTTTGAAGCAACTCTCTGTTATTTGCATGTCTCACATCTATTATTCCATTTGGATCGCGCCTCTTTAGGTCATAATATATAGATTTACACATTACTAAAAGTTGCTAAAAATCAATGACTACATTTCACTCAAAATCTTGAAAATCAATGCTCTCACATTTATTAGTGTTTTTCTCGCTTTGGCAAACTGATGTGCGGTGTCGATTTTAGCTAATCCTGTCCATCAATTTTATTATTTTAATCTAAGTCATTTTTTTATTTTTCACATAATGTAAAAGAATCAAAATGGATGGCATGGTCAGTCTATTAGATAATTTAATATTTTCTTAAAAAATAAAAATAAATTAAGTCCATTGATTCTCTAGAAAAATTTCAATTGAGGTAACTCAGATCATGTCCATAGTTTATTCTTCATGCTCTTTTGTCCCATTTTATGTGACACCATTCGACTTGCACGATTTTTAAGGAAAAAAAAGAAGAAAAACTCATGTTAAAATGATTTAGGAATTAAATTGACATATACTTAAAATTAAACGACTACATTCAATAATTTTTGTATTCAAAATAGACTAAATTTTATCCTATTATAACTTGAAAAAATAAAAAATTAATATGAAATGGCATGCCAAAGAAGAAAGTTATTGAGAGAAAGATTCTTTTCTCTTTCTAGGACATAAAATTATAGTTAGATAATTTTACAAGAAAAAATTTTTAAAAAAATTAAAGGGACTTTAGTGGAATTTTTTGAATTTGTATGACCATTTACAAAAAGAAAAATTCAAAAATAATTTTAGCAGGGTCTTTTCAATACTTAAATAACCATACAGGCCATAGGGAATTAACGCCAACATAAATTCTTGGTGTCACGAATAAGAAAAAGAAAATAAAAAATAAGTGACTGATTATGCTCTTTATTTATTATGATAAATACTGTAAAACTCCACAAGTGTGTCAAACCTATCGTGTAAATGAACACTAGAAAAGTGTAACTACCATTATTCTACATGAAATATATATAGGAAAAGTATAAAACTGTTGCACTTATTTACCTAGAAAACATATAGTTAAATTTGCATGTAAGGTTTAAAAACACATAAATCGAATTGATTACAATTATGAAATAATAAATTTGAATGCTATAAATAATTGATAAGCTAAAAACAACTGAATGAATCAATAAAAATCAATACAAGTAATTAGAGCTTGTTTAACCTGATTCTAATTATATCCTTAATAAAGATGATCTTGGATAAGTTTTTTATACACAGGGGCTGATAAATAAATAATAGTAAGAAATGTGCCTATCAAATAAGATTTCAATATTGAACAAATAAGATCAAGCGTAATTTAACATGAAGATTCCATCCTTTTATAGGGATGAATTATTAGAGTTTATAGGCAAGAATTATTCCCTTTTAACTCATATTTAATGACGACTTAACTGACATTTGAGAATAGAAGTGTAACATCTGACATTATTTTTGGGATAGTTACACAATGGCTAGCACCATCTAATGACTCTCCCTCCGAGCATTCAAGTTTTGGTTCAATTCTACGTTAGTACGATTTTACTTTTTTATGACGGATGATATTGTTTCCTCATCTTTTCACCTATCATCATCTAATTCATCCGTATGACTTATTTAATTTTATCCTATAGATAACATGCACACTTTGCTGATGAGATCTTCTTATTGTCCAACAAGCGTAAATGATATTCTTTCTCTTTCAATGAATCTCAAATGGACATTTTCCTCCGAGTCATACTTTCCTTCTGATGGAAATGAAGCGTCTTTTCTCATTAATGACCTGGCATAGATCATTCATTCCCATCTTTTTAGAGACACATCACTACATGGGATTTGTTCTCCACAGAGTTTAGTATTTTGAAGCATCACAATAATGATACAAAATTTTGATAAAATCTTTTTTTATTCCTTCTTTTTTTATTTTGCCTTTTAGAACATTGTAATAAAGATTGAGAATACCAATAAAGTTTTTATTTTCCTTTTCTTCATTTACTTTATATTTGAAACGAGTCCTAGTTATTTGCATGTCGCACATCTATTGCTCCATCTAAATTGTTTAATTTACCATTTTAACTTCAACTATATTTTATTGTATTTGTTGTATGTTACGCCTAACACATTCAAATCAAAGAGATTCATTATCAAAGTCTCCTTCTCCAACTACAGAAATCGATGATTCAAATATTCATCAGGATCGCATAAACTTTAATCTTGTACTTCTCCCATTAGCTGTCTCAAATTATTAGTTCTCTCCCAAGTATGACAATAAAGAAAAAAGTCTAAGAATCTCTCTTTTACTTGATCAATTATCTCACCTTAATTATTTATATTTTTACCCATATTACTTCACTCTTGCTTTATTCATATTACCAAAGGATTAACATAATTTTAGAATAATTACATTCTTAATATTTAACTGACTAAACAAATTTCAAGCTAAACATTTGTTAATAATATGAAGCTGACCAGCAAATGGAGATACAAATTGCACAAAATGGTCTCGCTGAATCAAAAGATCACAAGATCAGCTAGAAGAATGGCGAGACAGCATGTGAAAATGCCAGCTACAACTGAGGATTGACCGATTGGAGAGATGGCAACTGCATTAGCTGTGGAGTCACTGTCAGCAGTAGGGGTTCTCGTTGCAACAGGAGGTAGTGGTGGCTCAACTACATCATTTTCAGTAAGTACTGGGCTGGGAGCTTTTGCTGGTGGCAATAACTTAGGAACCATGAATTGTAGGAGACCTCCAGGTTCAACAAGGCTAAGATACAGTGGTGGGTCTTTGTAACCCAAACAACGGTTCCCTATAACCCAGCACATGAATATATCTCAGTATTAAATCACAGGGTAAGCTCAATAAGAAGTTCCACAATCAGTACAACAACAACAATATACCCAGTGGAATCCCACAAGTGGGGTCTGAGGAGGGTAGAATGTACGCAGACCTAACCACTACCTCATTGAGGTAGAGAGGCTGTTTTCTGGGAACCTTCGTCAATCAGTACAATTGTCCAAAATAGAATTCATACTAGCCCAAATCATCCCTACATGCCCAAATCAGTAATAGTTTTATTTTGATACATAAGCTTCTAAATGGTGTTTCCTATTATAAATTTAAAGCAGTGAAACCAAGAAAAAGCACCACAAAACACGAGAGACCATGGCAGATTGCAGCTTACTTTCGCAGGTAGAAGGGAAAATTTTTATTCAGTAATAACATGATGCATGTGCATGAATTTCAGATAATGGACAAAAAAAATGAGGGAGTAACAAATAAAGAGAAGCTGGGGGTGGAAAGCAATGGAAGTACAGGAATTACTTACTTCTGTATCTAGCAGCTGTGCGAGGGAAATCTGTTATAACGCCACCAATTCCAACTCCAACAAAATAATTGTTTATCTCAACAGATGAATCTGAGAAAAAATCCCATGCTTGAGACACAAACTCATTACTAAATTGTTGAACATATACTGAGAGATTTGATGAGTGCAGTTTCTGCACCACATTTGTTTTACCGACGAGAAATTGACTCTCACTTGGAAAAATGGATTCCTTGGTTAAAATTACAGAACTAACAAAGCTCTTGATCTCAGATATAGTTGAGCTCTCAATATCACTAATATTCCCAGCAACCCTATAAACAAGTTCATAGCCAGTTTTCTTAAATTCTTTCAGAACTGAACTGTCTTTTGATTGGATCATAACTTTCTTTGCTGTCTGATTATTATAACCTGCATTCCTTAAGGCTTCAAGAACAGCAGCAGTTACACCAAATCCTTGATTTGCCAGGTAAGCTGCATTCTGCACAAGTTCCGAGCACATTGACAGTTAAAAAATGAATAGGTATGGGATTTTGTTGATTCCTTCTGGCTGAATGTCATTTATTTTGACAAATATTTTACAAGTACAACCTTATTGTTTATTGGACATAAACATGATTTAAAATCGGAAACTGAAGATCAGTAGTAACAAGTATTGCATCTTCGTGGCACGGCTTTATTCTTAACAACAACATACGCTGAAAACCCACAAGATGGCTTTATTCATAACTTAATAGAAATAATTTATCGTTTCTGTTAATTATGGTATAATTAGATAGTGTAGATATGAGAATATTCCCTAATAAGTTAGGAGATTGTGTAATATTTTATTAGTTTCTTTCCTTATTTACATTATTTGTAACAGCTATTTAAACCCATCAACTTGAGGGAATAAGTGAATAAACCAAAATTCCCAATATCTCTTCTTTTTCTTCTTTGAATTTCACATGGTATCAGAGCCACTGGGTGTTTTTGCCCTCTATCTTAATCTTTCTTTTTATTTTCTGACCCAAGAAAAATGACAAATAACCAAACTGATAATCAGACTACTACAAGTCAGATTATTAAGTCAATTGTTTCCTCTACACCATAACTTGCAATTACAACAGTAAAGTTAGATGGTAGTGGTAATTACACCTCTTGCGCAGCCTCGGTAGAATTGTGGCTTATAGGTCAAGGATTTGAAGATCACTTGCTCAAAAACAGTAGTAATATTGGACCAACTGATAGACCTACTTGGGTTAAAGTAGATGCACAATTGTGTAGTCTTTTGTGGAATTCACTTGATCCTAAGTTGTTAAATTTATTTCAGTCTTGTAAGACTTGTTACAAAGTGTGGAATAAAGCCAAAACTTTGTATACAAATGATATACAACTCATCTACAAAGTTGTGTCAGATATTGTTCATTTACAACAGAATCAACAAGACATGACAAGTTATTTGGGTCAGGTAGAATCTTTAAAGGATAAATTTGATTCTCTTATGCCTTCTACTGACAAATTGCATGATCAGGAGACACAAAGAGACAGGTTCTTTATGGTCTTGACTTTGATTGGGTTGCGAGCAGACCTAACTTCAGTTCGTGACCAAATCCTTTCTAGCCCATCTGTTCCTACCTTGGAAGAAGTATTTGCAAGATTACTACGCATCACATCTGCACCACAAGAGGTAAATTCCTATGATGCATCTATCATGGCTGTCCAAACTAACAATTTTCAAAGTGGATACAGAAAAGGAAAATGGAGGAACAATAAACATTGCACTCACTGTAATAAGGGAGGACATGTAAGAGAGGAATGTTGGCATCTCCTCTTTCATTGCACTCATTGTAATAAAAGAGGGCATGTAAAAGAGGAATGCCGGTTGCTCATGGTAAGCCCCTACGCAATGATGATCGTCCTCGACACATAGCAAATGTGGCACATAATGGAGATGGTATTTTGCCTACACCAGATGTCAGGGATAGCTCATCTCAATCTATCACTTTAACTGGAGCAGACTATAATGATTACCTTCACTACCAAATATCAAGGCAACAAGCATCAACCTCATCAGTCGCTTGCGTAGTACAACCTGGTAACTCTTTTACTTGTATCACACAATCTTCACCTCAGGAACAATGGATTCTTGATTCTAGTGCTTCTGACCATATTTCTGGTAACAAAAATACTCTCTCTACTCTTTCTATCCCTTCTACCCTCTCTACTGTTACTTTGGCTGATGGATCAAAGACTGTTGTAAAAGGAATAGGCACAGCTCACCCTTTGCCTTCCATACCTTTAAAATCAGTCCTTTTTGCACCTGAATGTCCATATAATCTTATTTCCATTAGCAAATTAACAAAAAACCTGAAATGTTCTATAACCTTCCTTGATCATTCTGTTCTTGTGCAGGACTGGAGTACAGGGCAGATGATTGGAAAAGGGTATGAGTCACAAGGATTGTACCTGCTCTCTATCCCAACACCACATGTTGCTTTCACTTCCGTTGTTTCTTCAGAATTGCTTCATAGTCAATTGGGTCATCCATGTCTCTTGAAATTGCAGAAGATGGTCCCCAGTTTATCTAGTTCATCTTTGCTAGAATGTGAGTCGTGCCAGCTTGGGAAGCATACTCGTACCTCTTTTCCAAAGAGCATCAATAATAGGGCCACTGCTATGTTTGAAATTGTTCATTCGGATATATAGGGTCCAAGTCGTGTCAGTTCTTCCTTAGGCTTTCATTATTTTGTGATTTTTGTTGATGATTATTCTCGATGCACATGGTTATTTTTAATGAAAAATAGATCTGAGTTATTCTCTATCTTTCAGAAATTGTGCTGAAATTCGCAATCAATTTGGTTGTTCCATTAAAAAGCTAATCAGTGACAATGCCCGAGAATACTTCTCTACTCCCCTCTCTTCTTTTATGTCATCCCAGGGCATATTGCACTTGTATCTTGTGCACATACTCTTCAACAAAATGGAGTTGCTGAGCGAAAAAATAGACATCTAATTGAAACAACTCGAACATTACTCATTCAAAATCATGTCCCTTTATGTTTTTGGGGTGATGCCATAATTACTGCTTGTTACTTAGTCAATAGTATGCCTTCATCTATTTTGCAGTACCAGAGTCCACACTCAGTCCTCTATCCAGACCAAAATTTGTTTCCTCTTCCTCCACGTGTATTTGGTTGCACCTGTTTTGTTCATAACCTTTCCCCTGGAAAAGATAAACTTCAACACAAGGCTTTTAAATGTGTCTTTCTGGGGTATTCTCATCTACAAAAAGGTTACAAATGCTTTGATCCCTCTACCAATAAGTACTTTGTCTCTTCAGATGTTACTTTTTTCGAGACTTCTCCATATTTTTCTCCTAATACAGAAAATCAAAAGGTCATAGCAGTCCTTCTGATTCCAACCATTCCAACCCCAGGTCCACCTCTGACTCTTAAGGTCTATTCACGGCGACCTCAACCTCCTTCTGAAGTTGCTAATCCAGTTAGTATTTCTAACTTTGATACAGATACACAAAGCAATCCTGGTGACTCGTTACCTGCTCCAAAATTGCCCTCTACTTCGGTCGAGCACTTATCAGATGATTTTCCCATTGCTCTTTGCAAAGGTACTAGAACAACTGCTAATAAAACTCCCATTTATGCTAATTTAAGTTATCATCGTCTGTCACCTTCATATCATGCCTTCATTACTAGCTTATCAACAGTCAAAGTTCCCAAAACTGTGGTAGAAGCACTGATTCATCCAGGTTGGCATCAGGCTATGATTGAGGAGATGACTGTTTTGCATGATAATGGTACTTGGGAGCTTGTTCCTTTACCTGAAGGCAAAACCACAGTTGGCCGTCGTTGGATATTCACAGTTAAGGTAGGTTCGGATAGAGCTATTGATCGTCTCAAAGCGAGACTGGTTGCTAAGGGATACACTCAGGTTTATGGTATTGATTATGGAGATACTTTCTCACCAGTTGCCAAGATGGCTTCTGTCCATATTCTCATCTCTATGGCAGCAATGAATCATTGGCCCCTTTTTCAGTTGGACATCAAAAATGCATTCCTCCATGGGGAACTTGCTGAAGAGGTATATATGGAGCAACCACCAGGGTTTGTTGCTCAGGGGGAGTCTAGAGTAGTTTGTAAACTTCGTCGATCTCTTTATGGTCTGAAGCAGTCTCCCAGAGCATGGTTTGGTCGTTTTCGAGGAGTTGTCCAATAGTTTGGAATGATTCGAACAGAAGCTGATCACTCTATATTCTACAGGCATTCATCTCATGGCAAACATATCTTTTTAATTGTTTATGTTGATGATATTGTTATCACAGGAAATGATCATGAAGGTATTGTTCAACTCAAACAACACCTCTCAAGTCACTTTCAGACGAAGGATTTGGGCAAGCTGAAATACTTTCTAGGCATTGAAGTGGCACAGTCTGGCCATGGTATTGCTATTACACAAAGGAAATATGCCTTAGACATTTTGGAAGATGCTAGTATGCTGGATTGCAAACATGTGGACAGTCCTATGGATCCAAATGCTAAGCTTATTCCTAGACAAGGGGAGCCTTTAAAAGATCCTAACAGATACCGGAGACTTGTTGCAAGGGGAGCCTTTAAAAGATCCTAACAGATACCGGAGACTTGTTGGCAAACTCAACTATCTTAAAATCACGCGACCAGATATCTCATTTGTTGTTAGTCTAGTTAGCCAGTTTTTGCAATCACCTTGTGATAGTCACTGGAATGCAGTGATTCGCATCCTGCGGTATATCAAAGGCTCTCCACGACAAGGCTTATTGTATGAAGATAGGGGACACACCAACATTGTTGGATATTCTGATGCAGATTGGGCAGGATCTCCTTTTGACAGGCGATCAACTTCAGGATATTGTGTTCTAATTGGAGGCAACCTAGTATCTTGGAAAAGCAAAAAGCAAACTGTCGTAGCTAGATCAAGCGCCAAGGCAGAGTATCGAGCTATGGCACTACCTGCATGTGAACTTATATGGTTGAGACAACTTCTCCAAGAATTGAAGATAGGAGGAGTTGAACCAATGACATTGATTTGTGACAACCAAGCTGCACTACGTATCGCTTCTAATGCCGTGTTTCACGAAAGAACGAAGCACATTGAGATAGATTGTCACTTCATTCGGGAAAATATTGAGTCTGGATACATCGTCACGAGTTTTGTTAACTCAAAAGATCAATTGCCGGATATTTTCACAAAATCACTCCAAGGATCTAGAATTGACTATATTTGTGGCAAACTAGGAGCATATGATTTATACGCTCCAACTTGAGGGGGAGTGTTAATTATGGTATAATTAGATAGTGTAGATACGAGAATATTCCCTAATAAGTTAGGAGATTGTAAAATATGTTACTAGTTTCTTTCCTTATTTACATTATTTGTAACAGCTATTTAAACCCATCAACTTGAGGGAATAAGTGAATAAACCAAAATTCCCAATATCTCTTCTTCTTCTTCTTTGAATTTCATAGTTTCATTTTGGAAATTCGCATCTCAAGGCATTAGTTTTCAAGCTCTTAAAGCCAATTGAGTGCAAAACACAAAACACAAACGCAAAAAGAATTTACTCTATTAAGGGAAAATCCATCATGTCAATAACTAATGTTAAAAATCATTACATCCATATTTCACAAGACTTTCTTTGCTTTTCACGGAATATTAATGCCCTTTTATGAACTCCCAAAATTTAAGTCACGTTAAATTAAGCTTCTGCAGAACGGATATTTGCATTTAGATGTAATATGGACAGAACATTTGGCATTAACAACGAGAACAGAACTGACAATAAATAAACTCACCTCCATGCTGATCATGATACCAGATACAGTTGTGGCATTTTTTGCATATGTCAAGAAATCCACCAACGACACAAAGTTTCCCTCATTTCTGGCTTTTGGATTTCGGTACAATCTATACTCTAACCATGGGTTTGTTATTTCAGCTACAAGAAATTAGAGCATGTTAAGTAAAGCATTAATATCTAGAAATCACAGTCATTCTGAGACCTTTGCATATAATTGTGTGTGATTTAGGGGTTTGGGGGTGGGGAATTTCAGTACAGATGTATAATGTGTTGGCCTAAGATGGATTTAAATGGAGATACATGGTAAGTGAGGAATCATATTGCCAGCCTAACTTGTTTAGGATTGAGTTTATTGTTGTTGTACAATACAATATAAAAACAATTTGATGGTTAACATTCATGCAAAGCTAGAAGTTAACCTTATTATGTAAAGAGGAAAGAATAGCCTTGTCACAAAGTTAATTAACTGACCAGTATCCGAAAATATTATCTACATCATTCACATGCAAGCAACAAAGATGACAATTCACAAGTAGGTTAAACTTACGTTTCAGGCTCTTAATCTCATCCCAAGTAAGGTTAAAGGTGACTATTCCATTAGTTATGTTAAGCTCTGGGACATTATTGGCAATATTGGTGAATGTTGATCGAGAAACAGTAGTCTTATCCATCAAATCAATAGAACCCAGGCAGAAGGGTATTCCATCCTTTGTCATTTGAACAGGACAGTCGAGAACATCTGCTCCATCTGAAGCAGCTTTTGTATATGCCAAATCAGTACAACCAGGGTAGTCACCACTTGCTCCTTCAGATGTGATAATCAAAAGCTCTTCTGTAGGCCAACAGGAAATGGGGAAAGAGTGAGATATATAACATTTTGTAAAGAAGAACTTAGTCCAACTCAAGATATGAGCATGATCACGTTGTTGCACAAAGCGCTAGAAGTGTTAGCTTAACTTCAAATGAATCAGTCAAATTATTTTCTCCTAAAAAGCTGAAGTATCTCCAAGACAATATAATTCTCAAATACTTTGTTTACTCTTTCATACAGGAGTCTCTCTAGGATAGTAATTTGAAACCAAGCTCCAACTAGATAAGGTCATTTAATTAGATAAGAGAACTGATCTCAAACTCAAAATTTCACAAAGCAAACCTTTTCCAGTCCATTTAACCTTGAGCATAGTACTAGTCTTTAAGAAACAGCATCTCTACCTCAGAGAGGTAGTCGTCAGGTCTGCATACACTCTACCCTCCTCAGACCCCACTTTATGGGAGTTTAGTAGGTTTGTTGTTGCTGTTGTTATTGTATACTACTAGCTCAAAAGTTTTGCAGGATAATGGTTTGGATTTGCATATTTTGGGTATGAAATCCATCAAGAACAACATTCACTAGTCTAACAAAAACAAGAGCATATGAATCTTACCTCGAGGTTTATCATTCTTATCCAAATGACTAAAGCAATCTGCAATATAACAAGAAGTATAAGAATAATGAAGAGTATCATGGTAGAAATAGAAATAGCACTGAATTTCAAGACCAACTGAAAATATCCATGACTATAAAATGCAAAAAGGGTCCTGTCAGATACCCAAATCTAAGCTATTATTGAGGCAAGTGTGATCACCTTGACCCAACAACCAAATTTACAAATCTAGTGTGTTCAAGATTTGCTATTTGATCACTATCAGTGATCATTTATCTCAAAGAAAACTATTGTTTCTCCTTTCATGTCAGTTTTTATACTCTAATTAAGGTAAAGACAAGAATATAACCTCAAAACCAGTTATAGGACTTTATAGTAGTGTCGACTCACTCTTATAAATTTGACTCGACATATCTTACGTGTCTGCAGAAACATTTATACTTCTGTTCTTCTATGATTAACCTATACATTTTCAAAGTCCAAAACACCCCGATTGCAGTTCGACTAACTACTCAGGCCTTGTGAACCAGCAAACTTTCAGCCTTCACAAACTTTGGAGTTGCCAAGATTTCCTTTGCAGCGAGAGCACAATATGTCATTCAAAAACAGGAAATAATTGTTGAGAATGCATGAAATTCTGAGACTGCACAAAATCTTCAACAAGTCATCAGTCGAGTAATTGAAAATTGAAAATTGAAAATTGAAAATTCACAGTCGAGTAATTTACTAGAATGAGCAACTAATTATGGAAGCAACAATACGAGCACGGAGATTCTGTTATTCATCAATTGTAGTGTCGTTACCTATTGTCGCTGATGGAGTTACTGGGAAATCAGACAGTACTCCATCCACAGAGAAGTTTCCATTGTCAATGAAGGACAAATACTCAGATGTGGGATCATAGCTGTAATTGTACGCAAAAGGTACATCATTTGCAAATTCCGATGCAAAAATCTGAAGACCTTCTCTATGAGCATCTAAGACAAGCGACGTATATGGTTGTAAGTAGAGCGACCTGTCCACTGGCCAGATATAAGATTTTGGAACAAGAATTCCAGAAGCAAAGGTTTTAATAAATGTGAGGTTCTTCAACAAAGAACCATATGTTTGATTTGTTGAAGGCTCAACATCATCCAGTCCAAGAAACCGGAAAACGAGATCTGTAACTCGTGGATTGAATCGTGCCATGATACTTCTGAGGAAATTCACCTCAGGCGATGAAATATAGTTGATGAGAACACCCCTGGATAGGGATACAATATAACTTCTCATACTCAGGCTATGCTGGCTGAAGAAGGTGTCATGCTGCAAAAAGGATTTCCAAAACAAATGATCAATACAAGCAGTGCGGACACAAACTCAAGCAACATTTTACAAGATCCAATGATATACAGTAATACTCCCTCCGTCTCATATTACTTGAATTTTTGAGGCATTTTTCAAGGTTCAAAATATTTGAATTGTTCAAAGTTCAAGGTAAATGTATTAAACTTTTTCCATATTTGCCCTTTCATTTATTGAACTTTTATATTTTCTAGGATATAAATATACTGCGTATTTATGATTTTACAAAGGGCAATAGTGGAAAGTATGGTATAAATTTTGTCTTTGAATGTTTTTCTTAATATGTGTGCATTACTTCACAAATTCAATTATTTTGAGACGGAGGGAGTATGTTGTAACAACATATTAATTGATAACCTTAAATGAAAAGAAACTGAAATAAATAAAAACCAAACAACTATATCTTTACAAGTGGAAACGATTTCACAAATAAGTACCTGGATGTTCAACCATAATCCCGGAGGTTTGACTTGGTTTACCACATCCTGGACAGTAAGAATGCTCTGCTTTGTCCCATCAAATCTTTCAGTTCGTGAATAAACTCCTTGCTTCACTGTCCAAGAAAATAAAAGTAATATTTAGTCTGAAGAAACTTCAGTCAGCGTACGTAACTGCTCCAAGCAAAGTAATAGGTTCATCATCCCTAACAATGCTATGATTCTCTAGATTGAACGACCAACATAATTTTACATACCAACTTTAACATTTTATAGCAGGTACTTGTCTAAAAAGCCGAGTTATCAGAAACATTATTGGTAGTCCTATATTTGAACATAAAAATCATGTTAAGAATCAAAAGTGCATTTCAAATTATTTATTGGAAACAAAGGTTTTATTTCAACTGGACTATCAATTCTAGCATAATGTCTTCAAGTATAAATATGCCAGTTCACACTTCACCAAAAGTGTCAACTTACAAAGATGTCGCCATATTCTGCTCTAATAAACCTAGATTCGACAGGTTCTTTCTTTTGCACTTCATCCTTGAGTTGCAAACTATCAAGGGCGTGCAAATAAATATGCAAATGGATCTAGCATGGCAGAACCCTTTATTATTTAGAGCAGAAAAAGGAAAGAAAGAAGAATCTAATCACCCTTTAAGACACTAAATGAGTCAAAGCCCCTGCAAATAATAGTTTATATTATACACCATAGGAAGGAATATTGCACAAAAATTGCTATTCTTGGACATTGATTCCAAAATCTTGCATTTACAACATGATATTGGACTTACAGGTGACAGGCTCGAGATCTTTGAAATTGAAATCTATAGAGAACCATCCTTGTGTTGAAACTCCATTCACTAAGTATGTACTCATGTTATTTTTGAAGTAAACATCAATGTCAGAAGCATTGTTGAGCTTGAGGTCAGGAAAACAGATACCGACCCCATCTTTGGTGAGTTGCACATCACACCAAATAATGACATTGGGCAAGCTAGTTTCCATTGCCATAATATATGCATCGTAGCTTGAATCAGGAAACAATCCAGAAAATCCACCACGGGCTATAACTAATGGTGCATCTCCTGCAAACAAGAAACAAAAACACTACAATAACTATCCTCTCTGTCCCAATTTATACCAGGAAACAGTCTCTCTAGGTAGTGGTAAGGTCTGCGTACATTCTACCCTCCCCGGACCTCACTTATGAGATTCCTCTGGGTATGTTGTTGTGTTGTCTGTCTCAATTTATCTGACTCGCTTTAAAATGTCCATTCTTAATAAAATATAGATAGTCGTACAAACATCATTTACTTATTTTAGACATTCTGCTTCAAAAGACTTTTTACTTAAATTTCGTGTCAAGTTAAACTAAGGAGTATACAACATTGTAGAGAATATGGAAAGGTAAACTTATTAAAGCGAACTTGGTGATGTTAACTTAAAAAATTCTCAATTTCCTGAATAAAATCCAAACTTTTACACTCTCAGAAAATTGCTCAACTGACTCAAAGTTGACAAAGCAAGCTAACTGGAAAGTACTTAGCAACGAAAAGAAGTTACCGTTTAGTGTGAGCCATTTAGTGGTTGCATTATTAAATCCTTGAGCAACAACAGAGAAGCAGCTGAGGAGCACAAATAAGCACGACAGACACCGAAGATTCCACATTCCCGACGAGAATTGCCGGGAAAAGTATTTTGGCTTCGACGGAAGGAGGAAGGAGGTGGAGGAAGAAGAAGGGGTTTTAGCAATTTAAATAATTTTGAATTGTGGAGTTTTAGAAAGGTTACAAAAGAAGTTAGTTTTTTCGTGCTGGCGTTGTTTAATCATATTTAGAAACTATAACCACGATTAAGCATTCTAATTAAATGATGTTCTAGTATTGGAAGCTGCCACGTGGCCCCACTTAATTTAACTTGTCACATGAATTTGTTGTGTGTTTTTTGGGAATTTGTTGTGGTTACTTGTGACTAGCATGTTTCAACTTTATACTTTATTTGATTCGTAAATAGAATAAAAATTATGTATACATTAATTTTGTATAATGTTTGATTGGTAGGCTTATGGTATATAAAAGTTATTAATGTCTTAATCTTCTATGGTGTTTGATTTTATGTTTTTAATTTTATGTAATTAAAACTCACACAACTTATGAGAAAATCTATGTATAATTTTACGTGAAAATAAGTCATGTGGGTATTAATTATATATGTATTAAAATAATAAATATATTTATCCCTGCCAATTTACTTTCAAAATCTTTTTTTTTTTATTTGATTTAAATATGCATCCAATGGGAAAATATTTATATTAGATGTAGATCAATATTTGAACAATGTTAACTGGGAATTCTTATGGAATCGACATCTCAATAAAAGTTAGCTTTCTTATTTTTTCAAATAATCTTTTATTATGTGTCTTTTAAAAAGAAAAAATTATACAATTTATTTACTTTTTTTAAAAGGGTTGAAAGTATTTCCACCTTCAACTAATTAAATCACCGATTAATTTAAATTATATAATATATGTGTTTACTTATTTATTTATTGACAGCATATATTAATTTGCAATAAATTAAATATTCAACAAGTAATAATTTATGTATTGTAATTTCTATATGGCTAATACTTACATAGCTAATACATATATAACTGTAACATTTTTTATTGATCCCTTTCTTTTTTATTAAAAGATATTTTTTTAATTAAAATGCAATTTTGATATTTGAAGTTAAAACAAGTAAAGTTAACTAAAATTATCTGAAATTTGGTACCTGAAGTTATTTTGAACTAAAATAAATTAAAAAATCATTTTGTATAGATGTTGATCATTTTTTAATGATTTTTTTAATTGAAGTAGAATATTTAATACTTTTCATTTTAAAAAAATAAATAACTTTTTAGGGTAAACAAATAAAGATACAGTGTATATTTAAAATTGAAAATGAGTTATTTAATTTTGTGCTTTCCACATGTTCCTTCGTTAAAAATTAAGGGTTAATTTGTTCTAACGTATAATGAGACTACTATATTTAGATCAAAAATATAACGAACAGGGAATATTAAAATTAAAAGTATAACAATGGATATATTTAAACTATTTCTAATAGTGTGAGAGCATATTTGACCTTTTTCTATTATTATAACGAGTATAATAAATATTAGCTAACTAAACATTTGATAATTAAGAAATAAGAATTGACTTACTAATTTCTTTTGAACTCTACCTAACTAAACTCTGTATAACTAAACCCTACATAATTCTAACTAGTAATGAAACGACCTGTAACGATTGGTTATCTGAAGATTGTGATTTTATTTAAAATATAGATAAAAATAACATTGTAATTTTGAAATAACTAATTTTGGAACAAGTTATTTCATTCTTCATCACAGTCAAGTATGTGATCAGAAACTCATTCTAAAATTAATCTCGAAATTAGTTTTTTCTTATCCCTCATAGCCCTAAATACTTGCTCTATCCATTTTTATTTGTTTTATCATATAAAAAAAATAAATTGTTTCATATTTTATATTACTCATTTTTCTAAATCATTTCTAGAAGTCCAAGATTAAACATGAATCGATAGGAGTAATATGATATAATATTTAATCATTCTTTAAGAGGCATGGAAACTTCAAATTAAGATGTACTGAGGAGTAACTATAAACCCGGTTAAGCAAATCTAATTAAATGAAAGCTGCAGTAATGGAAACATTGTCCACTTATTAGCTCGCGGCTTCACAGAAATATGTATGGTTAGTTGTGACTTTTGACTGTTAGTTATTTACCCAGTTAATCCAGAATTGGATTGATCTTTCCCTTATTTCGAATGGAGAATCTAACAAAGACATTACTGTGAATATTCTGACCAAAAAATGTGACATTTCATGCCCTCGGAGAGTGCTTTGTCGTGAAATTGAGGATTTGACATTGTCCCCTCCAGCTGTTGGCTCCATGTGGATTAAGATGTGCAAGGTAGGCTCAAACTAAGATTCTGCTCCTGAGTGTAATGGTATAAGCCTGCCTGATTGAGCACTTACAGAGAAGACTATTCTACGACCAGTCACCTACTTAATTACACTTCTAGCATGGCATTAGACAAGTTCCTTCTTCTGCGAATATGAGATAGACCGACAGTCGGTACGGGACTAAAGAACTATTATACTAATTAAGTACGTATAACTTTTCTTTCTATTTTTAAAATTTTCATGAAATTCGAAGCTAATATTATAGCTCTGACTAAATTCAAATCTCGCATTATAAAGTTCATTTGGAAGTGGCGCTCCCAACAAAATTTTCTCCAGAACCCAAATATGAGACCACTGATTAAAAATGAAGCAATAACACGACTATACCATAACCCATATTGATATATATAATTTTCCCTCCTCTTTTCTTGATCCTTGTTCCAAGACTACCGTTCAGCATAATTTGTTTTGGTTGGTAGAATATGTTTGGAGTGTAAAATTTATCCATACTAGATTTTTGTAATAATAATAATAATTTGTATTTTATCTTAAATTTTTTATTTATGCATGATAAATTAGTAATATATAATATGATATTAAAAAAAAGTTGAGCCAAAAATTTGGAGATGACGAAAGCATTATTTCTTTAATATGGTCATATGACTTGCTAGCTGTAAAATTTGGCATGCAAGGCCTGTGAATCTTTTAAAGAGTGAAGGGATGCAACAACACTCATACGCCTAAACTGAAGTCCTTTATATAGGGGTGTATATATAAATAAACTGAATTTGCTTGTTTCTGAAATCATGGTTCTATGAATATATATAGGATTTTTATTTGATGTCTATAAGTGCTAGAGATCCTGTAAAATTTAATTTTGAATTAATGATGTGATTTTGGACAATTATGATATGTGTGACATACATTAGGATATTGTATCCCCTGAAGTATGTTAAAAAGATTTGGAGCGATAGAAATTTCTGTACAAAAATTTATTCTCCAGAAGCTCTCGTACAGTGCAGTTTCTTTATAAAGCTAAACATTATAATCAAAACATGGTTGTGCATTACTTAATCTATATGATAACTTGAAATCTTATATTGTTGTAGCTAAAGGGATGCATTTTGTTTGCCGTTACAGTTTGAGGCTAGCGTTCTTCGTCAACTTGTTCAATGTGGATTTTGCTGATGTAGAGGCAATCATGAAAAATTCTGGAACAGCGATGCTGAAGAAGCCGCTGATAAGCAACTCTGGCTTCTCTAATTGGATCTTCAATTCAACCTGCAACTGGGATTGTATATACCACTACTGGAGGGAAAGATATAGTCAATATGGTATCCCAGATGCACTGAACTGAACTACTTTCATATGTTTCATTTTTCCAAACCTTCAACAAGTTCTTGGAACAAAAGTGTTATCCTTCATTTACCAGGACGTATGTGTACAGTGATTTGCTATGCAAAATACGTACCTCACAGGTTGTCACAAGTTTGGCTGATCCATCCGCCAACATCATATTTGGTGCTCTTGGGGATAAGCATTATGATGGAGAGAGAGAACCATGTTATATAATTGCAATTGGTTTCACACAGTCCTTTCAGAATATTCTTCTAGCTGACCTTCAAGGAGCAAAGCTAGCTGATAACAGCAAAGGAACCACAGAAAGCACAGTATCACCTGATACTCTACAACAACAACAACAACATACCCAGTGTAATCCCACAAGTGAGGTCTGGGGAGGGTAAAATGACGCAGACCTTACCACTACCACAAAAGTAGAGAGGTTGTTTCCAGGGGACCCTCGTCACAAAACCCGTAAGTATCACCTGATACTCTAAGCTCATCAAATTCTCCTTCCACGAAACCTCAACCACCTCATACCCTAAGCTCATCAAATGTGGATTCGAACAGATGAAGAATTTAACAAGCTAAGAAGATAAAACTAGCTAGTTCTATTTTCATTTTTCCAAATAAAAAGTTGATGATCCCTGCATCACTCCACAAAACATGAATAAGCTGTGGGACTAAAAGCACTAACTGGAAAATGTCATAATGCCAAATGCATAAATAAGATAAGTTCTATTTACAAATAAAAGGGGCGGAAGTGTAACCCCTGAACCGTAGTAACTAACTCATAATAACCCCTTGTGTACCACTCTGCAAGCTCTAGGTACCACTCCTGCGCATGACATTTCTCTGTTACGACTACAACACATCACTATCCTTACCCCAAAACAAGTTCCAGAATCCAGATACATCTTTCATTCATATCGATTTTGGTGTAGTATTTCAAGGCTATACCATTCCATCACGGATTAGCTTCAAGAATACCATGTTTGGGGTTAGATATACTGTTGGTTGCCTTAGAGTTTTTTATCTTTTATTTGTATATCACCATACACATACACACACCAAAAAAGAAAAACATAAAAGACTCAAGGAGAAACCTATATTCTCGATTTTCCAACTCACCTAGTATTTGTTTACAGAGAGGTTAAACTCGGTAACTTCTATTTATAACTAATCTATTTTTCCTTCCCGCACCAATTAATTACTTGTTTACTTATAACATATATTCTTGTTTCTTTATTCCCACTTGTAAGTAATATTGAATTCATATTTCAATTACTCCCCTTCAGCCATTTTGAAGCTTAAATCCATCTCAAGTACACACATTCAATCAAAAATTCAAGATCATCGAACATATCATATCACACCAAGCGATGGATGAAGCAGAGGGAAGATTTCAAGTTCAAATTCTCCCGACGCACACTTGATGTACTACTTTTTTTGCATTTACTGTTTACCGTTTCTCCACCCCATTTACAGAAAGAAAGAAGATAAAGGAAAGAACTGCATCGCTCTATAAATATGCTGTAACTAGCACAAGGATGTATAGAGGCAGAAAGCTGAAAAATCTCAGACATATCACCAAGATTAGGGGCAATGGGGTGCGATGGATGCGAGGCGGGGCACGGCGGATTATAGGCTATGCAGGTTGAAATAATCATTTTAGAATCTGATGTGGAGTGGGGCGAGTTGCGGGTTTAAACAAAGTAATAGCTCTTAATAAATTCAATTCTATATAAATAAAATCATTAACACTGCGTCTACCATAAGTATATATGTTGATTACATATATTATCAATTATATGAAAAAAAATAACTAATTGTGCTTGTAAAATGATAAACGTAGCTGATGTTTTTAATTTACTCTTCATAATTTAGCATTAACTTTTTTCTAATCTTAAAACACATAGGTAGTACAGCATATTTATTTTATTAGTAGTATATATATTAATCATTTTTCTTTAATTTTCAATTGATTTTAATCTGTATACGAATATTTTTTGTCCAATTGTTGAAGAATATTTTTTTAGATTTCTGTTTTGACGAAACTGTTTTATCTTGGTCTCTTCTTTTTTTATTTGTTTTTTTCTTTCTTTTTCATTTCACCAACTCGTATAGTTATGTTATAGATTAAGAGAAATGTAATATTTATTAATACACTTTTTTTGGTCCATTTTATGAAAAAAATAAATTTGGTAGTATTTGTTAAGGTCAAAGTATAAGTTTACAGTTTACGTATTATAATTTTTAAAATATCTTACTTAGTTAAAAAGAAAAAAAAGGCAGGGCGGGGCGGGGCGGAGGCGAGGCAAAGTGGGTTGAAAATTAAAAAAAATTGCTATGCAGGGCGTATTCAAACTTTATGGGTTTATGCGGCGTTTTGCCCCGCAACCGCCCCGGCCCAGTTGCCATCCCTAACGAAGATACATAAGTATATAACTGCTCTGTTAACATGCATTGAGATCTCTTACAGTCTCCCATCCAACAAATACACACTCCAAATTAAGGGAGTATAGAAGGCCAAGCAAACTTGAAAGAAATATAAAGATAACTTTTAGTGCAAGTTCACGAGGTACAAGCAGCAGCAGGACACCCAAAAATTTCCAAGTCAAGCTCTTTATTCTCCTAACAGCCCAGAATTGGAATACGAAAATTATGTTTGATATTTTGTCCCTCAGGTGCTTCATTTATACAAAAACTTACCATTCTCATCACAAATAGTATTTTGTCCCTCAAATTGCAACTTCACAAGTCTCAGAATCACAAGACTTTTTTTTATGACCATGGTGCCTGGCCAGCTTTTGCACACCTTGACTAATTTCACAGGAACCTACCACCTCTTACTAACATCAGGTACTAGATAAATTTGTCCATCAAGGCTAGGACAGATGAAAAGATCACATGGTATTTTTTGCCTCTGCTAAGATTTGAACCTAGACCTCATTGCTCTTAGCGACTTCATTGACCACTAGACCACACCCCTGGTGGAGAATAAGAGGACGTTCTCTTTTCATTTCTTTTTCACCTAAAGATCCTAGAGAACATGCTTTAATATCAAATGGGGCGGATTCAAAGCTTCTCGATAAGATTGTGGATTCGAGGAACTCTGTAATTTGTAGACTTCCCTAATTTCCGAAGACGATGGTTGCCGCCCCCCCCCCCCCCCCCCCCCACCCCAAAAAAACAAACAAAAAAAAAAAAAAAAAAAAAAAAAAAACCATATATAGCTACATTTGCACGTCATAAAAGAAATAGATCATGCATAGAAGTAGTTTCTTCCACAGTGGACACACATAAGCTCCAAAATTCTACAAACTGCAACATAAGTTTATCAGAATCCATGGTGCAAACACTGTTTAGTAAGCATAGCAAGTTTGTCCTTCCTCATCCATGTGTGTACTCTAGAAAACTGTCACATACTCTTTTCCCCTTTTTCTCTGGTGAATGTACAGCACTAAGGTCTATAAATGAAGGTTCAATTAACACTTAGGAGGCATTTGGTCGAGTGTATAAGAATAGTGTTGAATAAGGTATATTGGTAATGTTGAGATTATTTCTTCTGCAATGTTTTGTTTGGTATATTAAGAATAACATGTATTACATTATTGCTAAAAAAATATTTGTTTACAAAAATACCCTGCACAAATATGGTGAAAAGGATGTGTAAAAGGTTTTGAAAGGCAGTCATGTTAATGCATGCATTAAAACCCTTTGCATTACTAATACCATGGATTTTCATGTATTATTTATACATACCATAATACCCAATCGTGTGTCTAACTAATACCAAACAAAGTACTAGTAGTACATAGACCGTCTTTGCTATATGGGATGGAGTGCTGGCCAATCAAAAACTCACATGTTCAAAAGATGCAGGTCGCAGAGATGAGGATGTTGAGATGAATGTGTGGACGTACAGGGGGGGATAAAATTAGAAATGAGATCATTTAGGAGAAGTTTGAGGTGGCTCTGTGGCAGAGAAAATGAGAGAAGCAAGACTGCGATGGTTTGGGCATGTGCAGAGAAGAAGTGCTAACGCTCCTCTTAGGAGGAGCGAGGGGTTGGATTTAAGGGTTACGCGGAGGAGTAGAGGTAGACCGAAAAAGTATTGGGGGAAGGTGATTAGACAAGATATGACACAGCTTTGTATCATCGAGGACATGACCTTAGATAGAAAGGAGTAGAGGTCGCGTATTAGGGTAGAAGGTTAGATGGATAGTAGGGGTAGGTTGATGTTTGGCCTTGTGAATACTAGGTTAGTAGAGGTAGTCAAGCCATTATATATTGTGTTGTATTGTTCGTCATTTATTTTGTTACTTTTATTATCTTTATAAATTATTGTTTGCTGTCCACTCTAGTAATTGTTTCATACCTAGTACTTATTGCTTTTGGGGATGATATTTTTTAGATGAGGGTCTTTCGGAAACAGACTCTCTATCTCTATGAGGTAGTGGTAAGGTCTGTGCACATTTTACCCTTCCCAGGCTTCACTTATGGTATTTCATAAGGTATGTTGTTGTTGTACTCTACCAATCGTCCAGTTAAGAGCATAATCACCCTGCTTGGTCTCATTACCTGATTCCATACATATGGTGCATGGCCTGGAATATGTTTGAATTGAATGGATGGCACTGAGAATGGTTATTGTGATGCCTGGTGAAATTACCAAAATACCCCTAAAAAGGAACCATGCGCATAATGCGTCTTCCCATGCTCCGTTTGCAAATCCGAGACCGGATTTGCGATCAACTCAAGAAAAAATGAGTTGGGAAATGGTTTAAACCCGATTTTAGAGCAACCGGATCGGAAAATAAATTTCACAAAAATTAATGAGGCGGTGAGGGTGCGCGCCCAAGGCTAAACATCATCCTACTATACCACAAGGCTAGACATCATCCTACCAGCCTATTAGCCTTCCACCTGCGACCTCCATTCCTTTCTATCTAAGGCCATGTCCTCGATATGAAGTTGCACCATATTCTGTCTAATTACCTCCCACCAATATTATTCTAGATCTGCCTCTATCTCTCCGCGTAACTCCTAAATCCAACCTCTCGCACCTCCTAACAGGAGCGTCGACACTTTTTCTCTGCACATGCCCAAACCATCGCAGTCTCGCTTCCGTCATCTTGTCTGCCACGGAAGTCACCCCTAACTTCTCCCGAATTGTCTCATGCCTAAACTTATCACTCCTGGTATGGCCACACATCCATCTCAACATCCTCATCTCCGCAACTTGCATTAGTTGCAGCACTTTTATCCAAACACGTAACTGCCTATTTTTAAAATAAGTTTCAGCACTTTAAAAAAGTGTTTCTAAAGTACCTTTTAAAAGCTATTTTTTTCCCAGCTAATCTGTATGGTCTCTAAGCCCATCCAAACACCCTCTTACAGTCAAATACTTATAGATATTTAGAGGGTGTTTGGATTGGCTTAAAAGCTGGTCAAACCTGCTTTTAAGCTCTTTTTAGCATCGATTAATTCAATAAAATGGGAATTAGCACTCAATTTCGTCGGCACCATGCAATTGAACCAATCCAATTGTTTACTTATTCAATGAGACTGTTTTGGAAGTGTTTGGCAAATCTTAAGGTAGCTTAAAATAAGTTAAAAATAACTTAAAATAAGTCAAAAGTTAGAAGTTGGTCTCCCCCAACTTTTTTCCTTTTAGCTTAAAAATTGTTTATGTTTGACCAACAAATGTACCTTTTTATCCCTAAAGTTTGCTTATATTTTCTATATAATTTTGCTCCTATTTTTTATTTTATTTTTTTCTTTCATTTTTGTAAAAATTTGGCTCTTTCATTTTTTTTCCCCTTGCTCTTTCTTTCTTCCTTTTTTTTCCTTCTTCCTGTTTTTTCTTTTCTTCCATTTTTTCTTCTTTTTCTTACTCTTTCTTTCTTTTTTTTTTTTACTTCTACATTATTTTCTCCTTATTTTATTCTTTTTATAAATTATTTATGGTAAAGAAGAAATATAACCATTACTTACTACAAAT
>JAPFFP010000012.1:5664899-5678878 GCA_026153255.1 Solanum medicagineum | reverse complement strand
TTATTCTTTTTATAAATTATTTATGGTAAAGAAGAAATATAACCATTACTTACTACAAATATAATTAAAAAAAACTCACATATGTCATGTATTTTATTAAAATTATATATTTTAAATATTAAAATAACTTAAACATATAAATTAACTTATATAATCAATTTATATTGAAGATCAATTAAAATAAATTAATTCTACTTTAATCTAATTTAGAAATAAAAAATTTAGAGTAATAATTAACATTTTATAATATGTAACAGTTTAAGGGTATTTCAAACATTTTGATTAAAAAAAAGTGCTTAACAGCACTTTGATACCAAACACATTAACAACTTTTTTTCAGCTTAAGCACTTCTATACAAACATGTAACTGCTTATTTTTAAAATAATTTTCAACACTCTAAAAAGTGCTTTAGAACAATTATTTAAAAGCCACTTTTTTTCAGCTAATCTAAACGGACTCTTAGTGGATGTTTTGATCATATACAGGGTTTGAGCAAAAGCTAGTGGTTCCATGAACCCATATACCACTCTAGACTCTTATTGAAGTTATGAAGTGCAATCCCAGAAAAAATTAGTACCAACATTAACAACTAACAATATCAGGTTTGCATGAGTTGTTATAAAAGTAACAAAATTGTCACCTGAAGTCTTGAGTCAGTAACATCAACATGTTCGTCCAGAGTGTCCTGCATTGAGTCGGACAATGAAAGCACGATAAAGTCAATATCCTACTCCAATAGTAGAAAAGTAGTATTTCAAGGGAAAGTAGACTGTAGAGGTAGTTCAATAGGAACCAGCAAAATATAACTCATACAATGAGTCTTTTTTGCAAGTCGAGCTCCTCATTAACTGCCAATGCTATATGTTTGGTGCTCATCACAGTCTCCTCTAATTCCTCAAGCCCCTCATCTTGTTCTGCATTAATAGTAAAGCCAACAAATAACATACAAAAGAAACAAAAAAGCCAATAGCAAGAGAAGTTTTCAGAGTATACAACTTGCCTTTCATAATTTGCCTTTGAAGACCAACAACACCATAATTGTCAAAGCCTGTGGTTCTGCTCAAAGCATCCACTGCCTTTGTTTCTGGTCCAAGCAAGCTGTCTCTATTGGCAAAGTTTGACATATTCAAAGTGGAGGCCATTTGAGTTGCTTTTATTTTAAATTTGCAAGCTTATCCTTGCGACGATTCATCTCTTTCTCTGTCCTGCATACAAGATGAAGGCTTAACAAATCTATACAGAATCACCACACGAATAGTAATGCTTTAAGGCCAATTTGTTCAAAGAGATGCAGATAGACACCTGCTACAAATTCTTGTGACACTTGCATCCCCCCCCACCCTCAAGATATTCATAAGAAAAAGAATAATATTCCTAAATTACTAAACGTAAAAGTTCAGTAAAATAACACAACTGAGATTCTGGACATTGTCAACAGTGCCTACAGAAGAGAACTGATTATTTGAAATGCTTTCTCTTCTATAATCCTCAATATTTATGACTCACTAACAATGGCTTGTGCTTGCTATCCATTTCACTATTACACCATCTGTTTCAAATAGCATGCCTCGTGGAGCTTTACATTTGAAGGGAAAGGAAGAAAACATTTGACTTCGCATAATTCAATAGATGCAGATTGAGTATACAACTATGCAGAGTTAATGATAAGTGAGGTCAATTTGATGTATCAGATCAATTTTGACTTGCTTAATCAAATGTAAACAAGCAAGCAAGCCAGGAAATATTTGATTCCCCAATATAATTTTTTTTCCTGATAGAAAATTAAAATTGACCAATATTAAAGTGGATTAGGTATATGAAGTCAAAATATGTTTCTAAATAAATTATGACCAGAAAAACATTTCTAATATAAAAATTCACCATCATGAAACAAAAATATACCCAATACAGGTCAAATACAGTTACCCACTAGCTATTTAGGAACAGATGCAAAGTTTGCTAACATAACCACAAGTCATATGAACAGGTTGTCAAAGTACAAGCAATTTAACACATTTAAACAACATTAAGCATAAGAAGACTTAGTTTTAAAAAACTCACAAACGTTGCTTTCCAGGAAGCTTGGAGGCAATGGACTGTAAGCTATCAAGTCTAGTTCCTAATATTGTGATCTTCCTCCTTATTGAAGATGAATGACGTTGTGGTTCTGGCCTGCAGGCAATGAATTTCTTTCATATATCATATTACTGATGTCATCCGCGAGTTTTCCTGCTTCATTATATTCCTGGATCCACGGGTCCCCAAAAAAGTCATTCCCTGAAGAAACAATAGAAAGATAAATACGATGATTAAGGGAACATCCATGTTAATAATCTCCCCCTCCCCCTCACAACCCAAAAAAAGAAAATAGAAAAAAGGGAAAGAATAAAAAGCAATTTTCTGCCCCCTCATAAAATGAAGATAATGTATTGGCAAGAATGTTAGATCATAAAGCAGCTATCTACCTCATTCGACCAATCAAAAGATACTACAACAGCACTGCAAAGATTCTATCATCTGACTCAGACCTTTTTCATCATTCAATGTGCTCTACCACTACAAGAAGTCGGAATGAAAGGTATGGGGACAGAGGGCAGAGAACCATGTTGTATCAAAAAGAGGAGGGGCAGAAAAACCATGTTTACGAAACCCAGAACTTTGAATATGTCTTATTATTTTCAAAACCATGTGCACACCACCATCATTCACATTTAGTGAAGAATCTGTAAATAAACTAGAAGGACATTCAAGACTGGAACTTGACATTTATTCACCAAACATGTTATCTATTTTCCTCAACCTTAACTCCTCCACCAACTGTCCCCAAGGAAACAATCAACAGCGCATCAGAAAGAAGATGAGAGAAAAAAAGATAGAATAACAAGACTAAATTGCCTACATAATATTTGACCAAGAAAAACTCAAGAGCACTTAATTCAAATTGAGAAACAATTGACAAGAACCAGATAGAAGATGAGGAGAAGAAAAAAATAAACTAGAAACCACAAGTCCAAATTTCCTAGTACAACCATTTCTAGCACTTGATTGATCATGAAGGATGGATGTATCTTTACTTACTTCTTAATTATCCTTGAGGCTACCACCCCTCTATTAGAATAGTACATTTCAGTTACACCTTAAAGGCAGGTAAAGAAGAATAGTTTCAATAGTTATTTTAGCCATCATAAACCATTGAACTAGCTGCCGGAGAAGGGGAACTACAACTAAGAAAGAAAAAGAATTGGTTAAGTATGGCCATTTTGTGTTCGAACATAGCTGAAATTAAGTGATAGGGATTTTGTATGTCAGTCAACTGCTGTATTGAAGATAATGTACAGCTTGCTTCCAGATAAGCTAACTGCAATTTGCTTCCGGAAGTAAAAAAGTTGAGCTACATAAAACAACTAAATGGCAACCCAAAGTGGACCATGAGGTCTCAAGTTCAAATTTCAAAAGAGACGACAATAACACTAGGTGATCTTTTTCTGATTTATCCCAACCTTGGCGGAAAGAGTTAGCTAGTACTCATTGTTTTGGTGGTGGGAGGTATCAAGTATGTCGACATCACGGTTATCAGAAAGAAGATAAAAAGATAATTAAATGACAGTCAAAGCTATATGAAATTACTAGTAATTCCAAGTCCACAACAGAGTCTAGGTAGCCCAAGCCCAGTTCCTGGTACCATCATTATATATAAGAGAACCACGGGATTCAGAACTTTAAATAGGAAAGAGGGAAAAGAAGATAGCAATGCTAAATACTTGAGTTTAAACACCATAGAATTAGGGGTGACTGAAAAGCCGGTCAATTAATTCTAGCAATCAAAAGCGCAGTAAGAACAGTTCAAAAGGTGGAAATTCAAGAGCATAGGAGGAAGCGATGTTACCTTTTCTTGGTGCAAATTGAATTACGGAGCCTGAGAGGTTCATTCAAAAGGATAATAACTACAATTATGTTGGACTTTATTTATTACGTTAGATTTTGTTTATTACGCTGGGTTGAAGTTTAATATATGTATATATAAAATATTTATCCCATATAAATATATATATGCACTGTATAATTTTTTACCTGAGTGAATTTGGATGAACTCCCTTCCCCTACCCTAGGTTCGCCCCTGCTAACCAGCGTTCATATGCCATCAATGAAAACTAATCATTATGTAATCATAATTAGGGACCGTCTCATTACTGCATAATAGTTATATTATCAATGTATAAAAAGTTATATTAATTTTTATCATATTTAGTAGAAGTTTTGTATTAGATATAAAAGTCAACATAATTTATATCATGTTCGCTTTTTAATTTATAAATGTTGTATAAAAGTTATTAATGTATTAACGTTATTAGGCGTTTGGTTGGGTTTTAATAATTCTACATAACTAATACTCGCATAACTCATGAGGAAATTTATATACAATTTTATACGGTATAGAAAGTGGAATAAGTTATGTGAGTATTAGTAATACATGTATTAAAATTAAAAATTACATATCTACCCCTATTAATTTACTTTCAATTTCTTTTTGTTATTTTTTAAATTTCTTTTTCAATAGCATCAAGGAAAGATTTAATTGCAAATTGCGCATTTACAATATAAAATATTTCATCATTTCTCTTTTTCTTAATTTAATTTAAGTATGCGTTTAACGAAGAAATATCTATATTAAATGTTGATCAAAATAGAACGATGTTACGTGAGAATTTTGATGGAATCGACGGTCTCAATACATATATTAGCTATCGTATATTTTGTATATTTTACTTTTAAAATTATTTTTTATTATGTATTTTTTTATTTATAAATGATTCAATTTGTTTGATTCTTTTCTTTTTACAAAAGTTGAAATTTTTTCCATCCACAACTAATTGAATCACTGATTAATTTAAATTATATAATATATGTGTAGTTATTAGTTACATATTTTTTGCATGTTGTACATTAAAATTGATCGAGATAGTCAAATTTATTTACTTATTTATTTTTTAAAAACGTATATTAATTCATTAGCTCACTAAATAATTAAGAAATAAAAATTAGTTTATTAATTTCTTTTAAACCTTGCATAACTAATATCTACATAATCAAACTCTGCATAACTAAACCCGCATAACTAATACCTAGCTAACTAAATTCTGCATAACTAATATCTACATAATTAAACTCTGCATAACTAAACCCTGCATAACTAATACCTAGCTAACTAAATCTTTTAAAACGTAGAATTATTGTGAGTTCTTAAACACATTTGTGCCTTTGATATGTGTTTTATTTCGATTTTGTAGTAAACAAGAATTTCATGAATTTAACAGACAATGAACTGATTTGCTTGTGATTTTGGTTGGAGTGCGTAAGGCGGCTACTCACGAGAAAGTTCAACAAGCCTTAGAAACAACAAAGTAAAGATTGGACGAGCTTGTGAAGGCTAAACGGATAAAATATTTATAACTGCATGAGTTCTTGAGAGGGGAAGTGATTGGATTATGCATAGCATGAGAGTGAATTCATATATTTAAAGACTGGACATGACAATAAGCTGTGCACTAGGCATTGGAAGTAAAGCAGAAGAATCCTTGGCAAGCAAACACACCACAAGACCATTGATGGCTCGTGGTTCAGGAGGCACTTCGTGAAGTGCCACTGTTCAAAGGCAGCCATGGTTGTGAGTTGTGACCAAGGGCCTCACGACGAGACCTTTCACAGCCTGTGGTGCACTCCACGAGCCGTGAAGGTGCTCGTGAAAGGCACCAAAGTGGCTGGACAGTGTGCAACTCGAAGTCACAACACCACGACCTAGTCCACGAATCATGGTACTCTTGGCGGATCATGAAGTGTGCTGGTTCTAGAACAGTTTCTAGTTGAAGGAGCACACACCACGAAGGTCAGGCTTGGATGTGAAAACCACCGTTCTGTGAAAGGTATAAGTGTCCAGATTTTAAAGTTTCTAATTCCATTTAGGATTAGTTTTCATAGTCCATCTAAGACTAGGTTTAGGGTACTGTATAAGGTTTGTTATGTTTTATTTTAGTAGAGGATTATTCCCCCACGACTTGGGGGTAAAAACATTGAATAATACGAATTGATTTCTCCTGAGAAGTGCGACTGGACAGTGAGGAAAACAAATAACAGTTATAGTTGCAAGTTTGGTTATTGCTTAAAGATTAAATATCAATTTTATTTCCTGGTTGTTCGTGTGATACGCCAATTGATTTATTCTTCCTTGTAAGTGATTTTAATCTGAATTATATCATGATTTACTGTTTCAATTCTTACAAGTTCGTATAATTAAACCCATAACTAGGATTGTGGAAACCGTCACGTTTTAACAAATTAAGCAAACATAGGGTTTTATGTGAGACTTGTATAGCATGTATTATGATTTCCTTCGCCTAAAAGTCTTTCTTGATGAGTGCATACATTAAGAAGTCGCTCGTATTTGTTAGTTGTCAGAGAGAAAATTAATGATTAGGAAAAGAAAATTAGTTGTCAGAGAGAAAATTAATGATTAGGAAAAGGAAATCATAACGGTAGCTAGAAGCAATCGACCTAGGTTTGATGAGTCGCTTGAGCCTGAGAGGGGATGGTATACTTTAAACTTAGGGGTTAACTTGTATCTAAAACACTTGAGCCCAAGAGGGGATATACAGCTAATTCGAGATCAATGAGCAAGGGTTGTATGCACACATTCTGACACCGAGAGGTGATGAATGTAAGATGCCTAGGAAGGACCGAGAGGTGAACTAGATATTACCTAACTTGCTGGGTTTTGCATGCAACGAGCAATGAACAATATCATCAATGTTAAAGGCTTACTGAGTTAGTTGTCATGGAACCCACAACCCTAGTCCTTTATTATACTGTCTAAGTCCTAGTTTGTTAAGTTCGCATTCGTAATTGTAATCAGTTACTCATATTCTTGTTTTCTGGAAATAGGACTAATGGTTGAGATGGGATAACTAGTAGAGTTGTTTCAATCTATTCCCTGGAAGATCATCCCTGTGAATCTTAGTTGGGTAAATATATTGCTAACGATTGTCTATATTTTTTTCAAGAAGTATAATTGAATGTTATAAAAAATTACGCCATTGCCGAGAAATACGGCTTTGAAATATCTACTCACTTTCTATTTTCAGTTGTAGTTCCATTTCTTGATTTTACTTTTTATTTTTGTTTGTTTCTGTGTAGGGAATAGGTTGTGTATGCCAAACACCAGGAGCAAAGGTTGCATCTTTGATTCCCTGTGACCCTGAGCTGCAAAGTTCTATTAGAAGGATGAAGCACAAAAACGTGAGGCACAAAGATTAAGAGAGTTGGGTGACAATCCACCCCAGGATTATGATGGAGGAAATGTATTAGATGAGGGAGTCATACCCTACCACCACATCAACTAGCACTGTGAGGCCAAGATCAGAGGCCGATGAATTTAAAATATGAAGATGATGATATTCATGTCACAATTCAAGCTTAGGGCCTAGGTGTGATATAGCAACAACAACAACAACAACAACAACATACCCAGTGTAATCCCACAAGTGGGGTCTGGGGAGGGTAAAATGTACGCAGACCTTATCACTACCACAAAAGTAGAGAGGCTGTTTCCAGGGGACCCTCGTCACAAAACCCTAGGTGTGATATAGCAAATGAAAAAATCGAAGGTAACCCAAATAAGTCTCATAGTATACTTAAGCATATCCTTGGGTAGGGAGCGTGAAACAATTATCAATAAATTCATACTAAGGGAATTAGGAGCTTAGGACGTACTCTATGCGAAAAGATATAAGGGATTCCATCATATCAAGCACAACATATAATTCTAAGGGAAAAGAAACATGGGCGCACTCTATAAGGTACCGGGACTTAGCCATTCACCACTCTTTAATTATCAACACAAGCAACATCAAACATAGGATAAGGACTAAGGGAAAGTCTCCGTAGATACAAAGCGTCGCAAAGATCATACATATCATGTCACATCATCAAACAATACTTCTAATCATAAGTTGGATGGGAGACAAGACATAAATGTGTCCTTGTCAAATATATATTCTATTAGTTTTAAGGGCATAAGTGAGCCCAAAAAAGTGAATGAAAGGTATTTTTGGACCCAAAAGTAAATGACAAAGGTATTTTAAGCCCAATCGGTGAATGGAAGACATTTTATATCATTTCCAATAATTTAAGGGCATTTTAAGCCCTTCTCTGCTTCCATAATAAATCATAACGTCACATCTAAACACTATAAGCGCCAGATGCCTTGATCGCAGGGTAAGACAGGCATTGTCCAACAATTTTCAAGGGTAGTAAATGGTGGCATGACCAATTTTTTCAAACTGATACATAGAAGTGTTTTCAACTAATTTCCAGCTCAAAGCTAGCAACTTTCCACTTCCCAAATATATTTCAATCAAGTATTTGAAAACTTTTTGTGCCTAGTAAAGCAATTGGGATGTGACACGTGGAAGCATCAGCCAAGCTCACAACAGTATCCCTATGGGTCAGCAACAAATTAGTGCCAAAACCCATCGGGATCACTTACTAGTGCCATCCCAATTTAATCAATGGAAACACTTGGACGAGATCTCTTCTTCTTGTCCCCAATTCATTGCTCAACTGGTAATCCAAATTTTGACTAATAAAATAAAATAAGCACTTTGCAGATGAGTGCTAAGCTCAACTCCTATGAACTACCTCTGCAATCTCTGCTTTAGTTCAGAGGTCAAGTGCGTTACTTTGTCTTATTGATAATCAGTTTACACCACTATCTCAATGCATATTTGTTTTGCAAGTGCTCATAAATATGGTTGAATATAGAATGATGAGCCAATATATACCATAAAAGAAAAGTAAAACTCTCAACATCAAGCAGTTTGTGAATCACTACTAGGTTTAGCTTCCACAAAATACTTCTTCACTCTCTCCTGAGCAATTATTACCTGCAACTCAAAAATAATTTCAGTTTAAATTCTATGGTTGATAATGTAATTAGTTCGTAATTTTAGCATTAATTGGTAATATTAGATTAAAACGATAAGTACCAATAACAACAATAACATACCCAGTGGAATCCCACAAGTGGAGTTTGGGGAGGGTAGAATGTACGCAGACCTTACCACTACCTAATAGAGGTAGAGAGGCTGTTTCCTGGTAACATTCTATAAAAGATTAAATAACGTATTGTATTGAATATATTCTTCGATAGAAAATTACAATGAAGAAATACCTGCTTTTCCCAATCAGTTTTGAGAGTGATGACAAGTAGCACAATAGTTTGTGCCAGTACACCAAACAACATTCCAATCCAAACACCCTGATAAAATGATATTAAAAGGACAAATAAGTGACCCTCCGCCAAAACTAGAAAATCATAGAGAGAAACCAAAAACAAACAACTTACTCTAACTTGAAGTTTGAAAACATAACCAAGCACAATTCCAACTGGAATGCCAACCAAGTAGTAACATCCAATATTAACGTATGCTACTATGCTTTGCCATCCAGCTCCAACAGCTACACCTGTAGCAAGTTGTGACGTCAAATCTTGGAGATTATTTAATTATGTTTGTATAGAATAAGTCTATTAATCGAAGAAGTTACCAGAGAGAACAGGTTGAATACTGTTCAAAAGTATAGAAAATGCTAATAGAGGAGATAAGCGATCGACTTCTTCAGCCACTTCTTCACTTTCAGTGAATATATAGGCCAGACGTCCGCGCAAGAAAAGGAAGAACAGGAACAAGACGAAGCCAATAACAAATGAGGTTATCACTATTGTCAAGATTGAAAACCTTGCTGCTTTCGCGCTCCCTCTTCCCAGCTCATTTGATACTCGTACACTAAAATTAGTTTTGCGAACATGAATGAGAATGAAGAAAAAAGTATCTGAAGAACAGGACTGCATGTGGTTATGAATAGTACCATGCTGCAGCTAAGAAACCAAGAGAGATCATCATTTCCCAACCATTGATGTTAAGACTGAGAAAGTGAGTGAAAGACTTGATCAATAAGATGAGTGATGTAAAATAATGAGTTATTGAAATAAGAGAGGTGGCTAGGGACGGAGCTACATTCACCCAAGGGTGGTCCAATGAACACTCGTCGGAAAACTTTTTCGTATATATAAGTTAAACATAGATATTTTGATACATATCAATTTTTGAACACCCTTGATACAAAAATAGCCCACTCATGTTCAAAAAGTATGAACACCCTTGACGAAAATGTTGGCTCCGCCACTAGAGGTGGCATACCTACCATATAGAAAGAGCATCAATCTGAATCATAGCATTTTTCAGATTTCCTGTAAGAAGAATGAGTATAGTGTTGTACCATAGTTCAAGGCTGCAAAAAGAATCAAACTAAAACTTTCATCATGGGCATGGTATATATGAAATGGAACGGAGTGAAATCTCACCAGAGCATGGCACCGGAAGAGAAAGAAAGCTTCATTACAGGCCAGAGATCCTTAAAGGCCAAAGAAGTAAATCCCTTCCATGTTTCATTGCAACCTCCAGAAGTCACATATATTAACTGACCAATATTAGGAAGCCAATATGCTAAGAGTGTAGATGTCATGGCACCGGTCAATCCAAAATTGAACTTCACCGTTAAGAGCCAGGAGAGTAAGATATGAATTACAAGAGTAGCTGCCGCTAAGTAAGTAATAATCATGTTCTTACTTTGTGCTTGTAAGAACATTTGGCACGTATAAGATGCAACGAAGGAATAAATCACTGGTATCAACCATAATGAAATAACACCGGCCTCTTTAGCTATGGCCTCCTCCTGGCCCAAAGCTTTTAAAATGGCGTTGGTGAAAATAAAGATTGGTAAAAGCAGAGTGGCTGTTACCGTCAAGACAATCCAAGATCTTTGAAGATATATGCCTAACATGTGATACTGTTTAGCGCCATAGGCCTGTCCACATAGCGTTTCCAATCCACTTGCCATTCCTAACAAAATTCCGTTACAGAATCTGAGGAGGACAGTTATGACAAGGGCATACGCTGCAAGTTCGATAGATCCAATGTGACCAATGAATGCTTGGCTAATGACATTTACGCCAAACGTTGAGAATCTAGTACAAATAGCAGGAGTAGCAATCACCCACATTTTCTTCCACTCCATTACTATCTTATCCTTAATCTTCATTCCATTCTCTTCCACTTGAATTTTACTCAACAACCTCTCACTAATATCATCACCTTCCATTTTGCTCAGGCCTTGCAACACCTACATACATATATAAAAGTTAGCCGAATTTTGCTCTCAGCTCATAGTGTTTGTACTGATGCTTACTCATACAAAATTAGGAAACTTTGTTGCATACTCCCTCTGGTTCAATTTTGTCGCATGATTCACAATACGACGGTCAAATGTCGTGCGAATTTGGACAATGAATTTAAGTCTCTTTAAAATAAGATATTAATATTTGGAAACTATATCAAAGTGTTATATGTCAAAATAGTTAGCAATTCATGATCTAAGAGAAAAAATCATGTCTCTCCAAATACTCCATTTGTTCCATTTTGGACTACGTTGACACGGCACAATCCTTAAAAAGCTATTATTGGGAGTGTAGTTTGTTTGCACTTAATAAAAATTTTAATCTTAACTATTCATATCTCATTCATCACGTCTATTTTTTTTTTAAGGTTTGAATCTTAATCACTTACACAGTCATTAAGTTTGTTTCAACGTTTGAATCTTAGTCATTCAGATCTTGATCATTGTGTTTTTCTATCTTATTTTGCAACCACTCAATGGGTCTAAATAGGCCTGAATGACTAAGATGTATGACAGAGTCTTAATATCATTGCGATATTATCTATAAAAAAAATTTACAAATATGACAGTAAACTGCCACTCCATCTATTCTCACCCACTCCACACAATTACCAGTTCAGTTGCACAACTATCACATTGTAAATCACCACCACCAACTATCCACACCATTATCCTCAACTCAACCACAACTATTTGGAATCACCATCACCTACCATCCACAGCCTAACCACAACAACAACAACATATCCAGTGGAATCCACAAGTGGGGTCTTGGGAGGGTAGAATGTATGCAGACCTTACCACTACCTCATAGAGGTAGAGAGGCTGTTTCCTGGGAATCCACAGCCTAAGCACAACTATCATTAATCACAAAAATCAATTATCAGCACTAGCCACTAATAACAATCATCACCACCAATCATTATTACATCCATTAATCACTATCAATAATTACCACTAGTAGTTAATTTATATATTACTAACTGCCATCATCATTCACCACTGTTATTAGTTATCGGTATCATTTCACTATTACTTACCAACCACTACCACCAACAACCATGTTAATCACTAGTGCCAACCATTGTAAAAGATACTACCCATAATCATCATCATGAATCAACATCATCTCAAATTGACACATGCAATCACCATTGCTAGTCATCACCACTACTAATTGTCATATAATTGTTAAAAATAATTATTAATATAACATATATCAATCCAGTATTTTATTTAAATTTTATACTTTTTAGATAAAGATCATTTTTATACATTCAAATGTTTACAAAATAAATAGTCTTAACTATTTTATATTTAAATTTTAATGCAACATCTAATTATTCAAATTCAAACCTCTAAATCCTAATAGACATCACAAAATTCAGATTCAGACGTCTTAATCTTAATAAAAACAAATGATGCCTAAAATAACTTTACTAATTATATTATAGAACTCTAAATTTGATGATTGCAATTTTATGTATTTATTAATACTGAGAATAGAAGAGAAAAAGGTATAATTGGAATACCCCATACGTTGGAAAGTCGAAATAAAAAAATCTACAAAAAAAATTAAAAGTGCTCAGGTTCTATGAAGCCCATCTACGGTCTATAGATGAAACCACGAATCATAGAAGGACTGTTGTAGATGGGCCCCAAGACTTTGAAATATTTCTGATAATTTTGATGGTTTACGAGATGTACATATGGACAGTACAATGATCCACTCATGTACCTTTTGTTCTTATGGGGGGCTCAGTTCGATTTAGTTACCTTAGGTTTTGCTTGTTGTTTTACACTCATGTGTATACTTTTACTATTTTCTGTTGTTGGCCTCTATTTGAGTTTTATTCTAGTATTTTCTATTACTTTCACTTTTTCTGCTCACTCGGCCTATGATGTACTGGGTACCTATTTCTTGGTATTCATACTATACTATACATTTATTTTCATAATGTAAATGCACGACCAATCACCAGTCATCATCATTGATATATTCAAGCTATATTCAGTATGATTTTGAAGGCGAGGGCAAGCACACAACATCTTGGATCATTGTCGTCTCCTTCTGTTTTTTTTTGTATCTCGTCTTTTGTTATTGAGACGGGTATATGGTAGTTGTGTATATATTTTTGGTGAATTTTTGGGACTTGTACTCATATTTAGTGGCACTGTACTAGTGACTTTCAGATTTTTGGAGAGATTCTTTTTCATTTATGTACATTTTGACTTCTCTCGTGTTGTTTTTGTTATTTTATTATTTTATTTATTTAGTTCCTGCCTATGGACCCATTACTAGTTACTCCAGATTACAGATCAGTTTACCTACTTAAGGGACATAATAGGTGTCACCATGACTCGAGAAATCAAGTCGTGACAAGATTGCAAGTCAAATAAGTTTTATGCTTACTAAGATGCATCATTCTACTTGTAATTAAAGCATGCTTTAATATACCGTATAATTTAGATCTTATCCTTTATAATATTAAGCTATATTGTATCAAATATATCATTGATATATATCATTTTATGTCCATTTGCAAGGCAACATCTCATATTGAGATCTCATCACTTCATTATTTGAAAATACATATTCTTCTCATGAGATTTCATGAAGTGTTAATATCACTGGCTCTTCAAGAGCACAATGCCTCTGTACTGTGATCATTCTAATCATTTGCTCCCCCCC
>JAPFFP010000012.1:5637738-5662364 GCA_026153255.1 Solanum medicagineum | reverse complement strand
ATATGATGTAAAATTCCTTACTATATTAATATCAGTTGCTCCTCTTGGCCCGTGGTTTTCCCTTACTTAAAAGGGTTTCCACATAAAAATATTTGGTGTCATTATTTTCCCATTTTTCATATTATTGTGCTATATTTATTTTGTGTTAGTCCATTTTTCCCAACAAACTAATATCAGAGCCGAGGTTCTGTCTGAGTATGCTCTGTAGTTGCAGTATAGTCTGAACTTTCACATCAGAAAAGAATTACTTTGGTAAACATTTTTTTCAGAAAAATAGTGGAAGCCAACACTAGTAGAATGGTCACTTTAAATGACACTAATTATGCTATTTGAAAGGGAAAAATGGAAGATCTACTTTACGTTAAGAATTTTTATCAACCAGCTTTGCCACTAAAAAGCCTGAAAATAAAACATATGAAAAGTGAAATCTGTTGCATAGACAGGTTTGTGGATTTATTAGACAATGAGTTGATGATAATGTGTTTAACCATATTTCTGGGGAAACACATGCTGGTACCCTATGGGAGCATCTTGAAAGTTTGTATGCTCGGAAGACTGGGAATAATAAAATGTTCTTGATAAAGCAGATGTTTGATTTAAAATACATTGATGGTTCTCCGATGACAGATCACCTGAATAATTTTCAAGGAATTATGAACGAGTTGTTTGCTATGGGCATTAAATTTGATGAAGAAATTCAAGGCTTGCTTCAACTTGGTTCCCTACCAGATGCTTGGGAAACATTTAGAATGTCATTATCAAATTCTGCTCTGGATGGTGTGATCTTTTCGAATTTTGCCAAGAGTAGTGTGTTGAACGAATAGATGAGAAGAAAATCTCAAGGTTCTTCTTCGTCAGATGTCCTAGTGGTAGGTTCTAGGGGGAGAAACAAAAATGGTGGTTTTCTGAATAGAGAACACAGCAGGAGCAAATCTAGAGGCAAACTTAAAAATGTTGAGTGCTATCATTGTGGTATGAAAAGGCATACAAAGAAGTTCTGCCGGAAATTGAAAAGGGAGAACAGAGAAAATAAGAAAATAAAGAAGAAGGCAATGAAAATTTCCTTGCCACCATTGCCACCGAAGATCTTCTCATTGTTCTTGATGTTGATCTCATAAATATTTCTTGTGATGAGTCAAGCTGGATTGTGGACACTGGTGTCGCATCTCATGTGACATTCAGGAAAGAGTTTTTCTATGTCTATACTCCAGGTGACTTTGGAACCTTGAGTATGGGTAATGAGACTATGTCTAAAGTGGTTGGTATTGGTACAATCTGTTTAGAAACTAGTGTTGGAACTACACTAGTTCTAAACAATGTGAAGTATGCACCTGATGTTCGTCTGCATCTCATTTCTGTTGGGGTATTAGATGATGAAGGATATGTCAGTAGCAACGGTGGAGGAAAATGGAAACTCATTAAGGGTTCCTTGGTTGTGGCTCGTGGCGAAAAACATCGTGGTCTATACTGAACTACGACTTCTACTTGTGCCAATATGGTCAATGCAGTTGAGGACGATAAATCTTCAACGTTATGGCACAAGAGACTTAGCCACATCAGTGAGAAAGGACTCAATGTTCTAGCCAAAAAGAAATTGTTGTCAAATTGCAAAGGTGCTAAATTAGAAAAGTGTGAGCACTGCTTGGATGGAAAGCAAAATAGAGTTTCCTTCAAGTCTAACCCTCCTTCAAGAAAGACAGAGTTGCTTGAGCCGGTGCACTCTGATTTATGTGGTCCAATGAAGACAAAGACTTTGGGTGGTGCCTTCTATTTTGTCACTTTCATTGATGATTGCTCGAGAAAACCTTGGGTCTACGTCTTGAAGACTAAAGACCAAGTGCTAGGTGTCTTTAAGCAGTTTCAGGCTTCAATTGAGAGAGAAACTGGAAAGAAATTGAAATGTATTCGTATTGATAATGGTGGTGAATATTGTAGACCATTTGACAAATATTGCAAGCATCAAGGTATTAGACACCAGAAGACTCCTCCTAAGACTCCTCAACTTAATGGTTTGGCAGAGAGGATGAACAGGACCTTGATGGAGAGAGTTAGATGTTTGCTTTCTGAATGAAGCAAAGTTGCCAAACTCCTTTTGGGGGGAGGCATTATTGACCGCTGCACATGTGATTAATCTGTCTCTTACTGTGGCTTTGCAAGGTGATGTTCCTGACAAAGTTTGGTATGGCAAGGATATTTGCTATGACCATTTGAGGGTGTTTGGTTGCAAAGTATTTGTACATGTGCCAAAAGATGAGAGGTCAAAGTTAGATACCAGACAAGACAGTGTATCTTTATTGGATATGGCCTTGATGAATTTGGTTATAGGCTATATGATCCAATTGAAAAGAAGCTTGTGAGAAGTCGCGATATCGTCTTCATGGAGAATCAAACAATTGAAAACATTGAGAAAGCGGAGAAGTTGGAATCCTCCGGTTCTGATGGTGTGGTTCATTTTGATGAAGTGCCTCATGAAAGTGTGCATGATGTTGGCAGGCTCGATGATCATAACGATGCCCAGGATCATGTTCAAAATCAACATGTTGATATTGATAGTAACAATAATAGTATTATTAATGATCCTCCAGCTCATGAAGTTGTGGATAAATCAAATATTCCTCTCAGGAGGTCCACAAGACAACATGTTCTCTCATCTCGTTATTCATCAAATGAGTATATGCTACTCACTAATGGGGGAGAACCTGAATGTTATAAGGGGGCTATAGAAGATGAACACAAGGATTAATGGATGGAGGCCATGCGAAATGAGATGAAATCCTTGCATGAGGACCATACTTATGAGTTGGTAAAATTGCCTAAGGACATGAAAGCTTTGAAGAATAAGTGGGTGTTCAAAGTTAAAATTGAAGAACACACCAAGAAGCCCAGATACAAAGCTAGATTGGTTGTTAAGGGATTCGATCAAAGAAAGGGTATTGACTTTGATGAAATATTTTCACCTGTCGTGAAAATGTCCTTCATTCGTACAGTTTTTGGTCTGACTGCTAGTCTAAATTTAGAGATAGAGCAGATGGATGTGAAAACAACTTTTCTTCATGGTGACCTAGAAGAGGAAATTTATGTGGAACAACCTGAGGGCTTCAAAGAAAAAGGTAAAGAAAATTTTGTGTGGAAACTCAAAAAGAGTTTATATGGCCTAAAGCAAGCTCCTAGATAGTGGTACCAAAAGTTTGAATTTGTTATGAGGGCGCAAGGCTACAAGAAGACTTCCTCAGACCATTGTGTGTTTGTATAAAAATTTTCTGATAATGATTTTATCATCCTATTGTTGTATGTGGATGATATGTTGGTTGTGGGTAAGGATACTTCCAAAATTGACAAGCTGAAGAATGAGTTGTGTAAGTCTTTTTCTATGAAAGACTTGGGTCATGCCAAACAAATTTTAGGCATGAGGATCACTCGTCTCAGAGATGAAAGAAAGATTTATTTGTCACAAAAGAAGTACATTGAACGTGTGTAGGAGCGCTTCAATATGAAAAATGCTAAGCTTGTTAGCACACTTCTTGCTAGTCATATGAAGTTGAGTAAGAAGATGTGCCCAACAATAAAGGAGGAAAAAGAGAATATGGCCAAAATTCCATATTCCTCTGACTTTGGAAGTCTAATGTATGCAATGGTATGCATTAGACCTGATATTGCTCATGCAGTTGGTGTTATAAGTAAATTTCTCGATAATCCAGGAAAAGAGCATTGGAAAGCTGTGAAGTGGATACTCAGGTATCTGAGAGGAAGCTCAGATGAATGTTTGTGTTTCAGAGGCTCTAGTCAAATCTTGAAGGGCTATACAGATGCTGATATGACTGGTGACCTTGATAACAGAAAATCCACCACTGCATATTTGTTTACTTTTTCAGAGGGAGCTATATCATGGCAGTCAAAGTTACAGAAGTGCGTTGCACTATCTACAACTGAAGCTGAGTATATTGCTGCTACTGAAGCTAACAAAAAGAGATGATATGACTTAAACAATTCCTTCAAGAGCTTGGGTTGCAGCAGATAGAGTATGTCGTCTATTGTGATAGTCAAAGTGTGATAAACTTGAGCAAAAATTTGATGTATCATGCAAGAAAAAAATACATAGATGTGAGATACCATTGGATTCGAGAAAAGATAGAGGACAAATTTATGCAGATTGAAAAGATCTCTACAAATGAGAATCCTGCAGATATGCTAACCAATGTTGTGACAAGAGACAAGTTTGAATTGTGCAAAGAACTTGTCGGTATGAGTTCTCTCTGAGAAGATGGAGATACCTCCTTCGAGAAATAGGTCTGGAGGGGGAGATTTGTGGGGTCCAGCCCCCCCCCCCCTTTTTTTTTTTCAATAATCTATGTGTAGGGTGCCAAATTTAGTCCACCAATTTAAGCTTAATATTTCAAGAAATGGGCATTTAGAGACAAGATTGCAATCTCTTTGTCAAAAGGCATGCAAAATATGACAATCTTTTTTGTCAAAAAAAAGCTGCACAAAGGGCCTGCAAAATTTGTCAAAGTTGTTTAACAATTTTGACAAAATCTCACCTACTCCATTGCTTTCTTCTGTATAAAGGAGCAATTTGCTCTTAAATGTTACATACAGATTGAGAGGAAAAAAAAAGTCACAGTACCATAGACTATTTAATAAAAATAATTTGTGAAGAAAAATAAAGTGTGAGCAATATTTTAGTAAGATGAAAAATCAAAAGAGAGTATTTTTTTTGTGAGTAGAAGTCTTTGGAGTATTATACTTGTGCCTATATGGTGTAAAATTCCTTACTATAGTTATATCAGTTGATTCTCTTGGTTTTAGGTTTTCGCGTAAAAATATTTAATGTCATTATTTTTTTCCCTTTATATATTATTGTGTCCTTTTTTTTATTTTGTGTTGATCCATTTTTTTTCCAACAGGTCTCTCGAGGAACTAATACGGATTCAAATTGCATTGCTGTGTCGGAAGGAGTGATTGTTTTACTGATTTTGTGTACTCTGTAGGCGTTGTAAGTGCAGTATTAAGGATAGAATTGTCGTTTTGTGCAGCGGTTTCCAGGTGAAATTCTTCGAACGGTTCGTCGGTGAACATTGCTAAGGGTTTGATGGATTCCGAGGTTGAGATTCAACCGGAGATCGGATCTGTCGGTGTGGGAGAAAAAAGGCCGGCTGACGATGTGGGATTGGAAGAGCCTGCTCCGAAAAAGGTGAGGGGTCTGGTGATTGAGAATACGAAGAGGGTTGCTGAAATGGTACTTGTACTTGCTGCAATGGGGAAGATAAGAGGAGGCAGGGTTCCTACTGCTTGCGAGAAGGAGATGATGGCTGATGCAAGGGAAAAGTTGGCTCAGGTATCCCAAACCTTTGCACCCAAGGATGTGTTACCAAGAGATGCTTTTGGTGCTGTTATTGAGGATCTTGGTCTTAATAAGCTGAAGGAACAGAGGCTAGGGTTTCGCCCTCCGAAAATGTCCATTGCTGAGAAGTTACTGATGGCCAAAGAAAAGGTAAGTCAACTTTTTTGCTACGTCTTCCTTGGGGAGGAGACAAGGTTATTTAGTTCAAGTATCATAGTCTTATTTACTTTTTTGACGGGCAATGTTTATTCCGATAGAATCAAAATGAATTTATGTGCAGAAAGGATATTGAGTACATAGGCTTGCTGTTTTTTTGAACCAGTAGATTGGTATTGTGTTCATTTGTTAATTACGAACCATAAGTGAAAAAAATAATTGTTCAAGTGTTTCTCATAGCAGCATGGTGGAATTGGAGCTTGTGATCTTCTTTACAAGTGTAGGAATCTAATTAACGTTTTTGATTACTATACACATATCGTGTAGATACCCATCCTAATAACACACCCGAGATGGCTTATAAAAGTTGAATTTTGAGGCAGGGGCGACTCAACTATATTTGTGACCTCACGCCAAATTTGGAAGAAGTTCTTATAAAGTTTTATGTATATGTAGTATATATTTGAAGCCTATTTTCTTAAACTTTTTTGAGATGTAAAGTTGTTAATAATTTTTTATAATGTAATTCGGTATGATAATTCTATCTCAATTGATAATATAACTAATCAACTTAATCTCTCTTAAGACATCATTGATCTTAGGTAAGATTTCATCAATTTAATTTTAATTTTTCCCCACAAAGGCAGTTATTTTACGAACTGTTAACATTATTTTTGTAAGCGATATAAGTTTTGAAGAAGAATCAAAAGTCAGTTTATCTGATTGAATTACCGATTGTAGTATTATCTTCTACTTATACTATTTTCTTTAAGATTTTAATGTGAAAAATAAGTCCAAACCATTGCTATTAGGATGGCTTTTATGTTTTAAGGAATTTCCATGATTAAAGCCATGCCTTTTTTAATATTCTCATCATTTAGTATTCTTGATTTGTTACTCTAAATAAAAAATTATAATGTGTGCACACGCTTTGACTTGTTATAATCTATTTTAAGTGAAAAAATTGAGCTGCAATGTATTAGAAGAAAGCAACTCAAAATATTCTTCAAACATTCTCATCAAATTATTTCTCTCTATATAAAACATGTTTATAATGAAATTCTCTGGTTTTATGTTCAACACAAATACAATTTTCTTAGCAGGATTTCTTGAACCAAAAGACTCCCTATTCCCTAAATAATACTCAATTGTTGAAAACAAAGTTTCCTTTCCCTTTTTTTAAATAAAAATATTGTACTTTTTAAATTTAAAATACTCAAGTTTCTAATGAGCAATTAATGCATTACTAACAAAAAGAATGGGGCCTTCATAATTGGTGAGGCCTAAAGCCTTTGCTGTAGATTCCTTAATGCTAAAGCCAGCATTGTTTTTGAGGGGCAGGGAATATATGAAGTGCATGTAGAACTTGAGTTTGATTTGCAAGTTATATTCACTGTGCTTCAATTGAGAAATCTGGCAACTTAAGGAATTCTAGTTCCAGTATAACAAACTTGAAACTGTTTTTATTGAGTTGTGGCTTATACATCTCATTGAGGTCTACTTTGTCTTCCCCTTGTGCTTTTAGTTGGAAAAAACTGAGGAATTTTCTGTACCTGCTGCCGCATATTCATCTCAACGGCCTCAACCTAATATTGCTACAACAATTGAAAACCGTGGTCCATCACATGTTCGCATGTTTCCTCATAATAAAGCAAGTCAAGTGGTTAATCCCTCAGGAAGCTTCCAAGCTGCTTCGCCGTTGGTTCATGGAACTACAGCAAGTTCTCTGCCATTGCCATATCAGCTGCCTACCAGTGAGGTCAGGCCAGTAGTTTCTAGTGGAGTGGTCTCAGGTAATCCGGTAAGGGATTCTTCTCTAGTTGCATTGCCCAAAGGTGACAGGCTGAGTTTCAGAATGGATGGAAGACCAAATGGATCTTCCCATATGTTGCAAGTTCAAGGTAACAAAAATACATTTCTACCAGCTTCCAAAAGTGCTCAAAGATTTGTCATGGATTTGTTTTTTGACTTTCCATATGGGGGTCTCTTATCCAAATTAATCGTGGATATAAGCATGGAGGTACCATGTGGTTGACAATTGCTTTACTTGGTCTGATTCGTGCACCATGTGTCAAACAAGTTAAAAAGGACATGCTACATGCTTTCCTTATTAAGCGTGCTTTCCGATCTGCATCCTTATTTCTCATTCGAGAAATTGATTCCAAATATCACCATTTTAGTATTATTTTAGGGAGCCATCTAATTCTACTTTTAATCATTTACTAATTCTTGCCATATTTCCTTGTAGTAGTTGCATTTAAAGAATATTAATATTCTGATCTCGCTCTGTGCAAATTGGTGTTTCCATCGAGGAGTTTGTTGAATTTTGAGCTTTTTATTCTTAATATTGGCCTGATTCATCATAAGTATATTGTTTTTATAGCAACTTCTGGAGATCATTCAGCTATAAGAACTCCAACCTGGTCGGTGCAACCTGCATCAGTTCCAGCAGCTAAACGAGGACCAGATAACAGGGTGACAGCACTGACAGGTAACAAAGTTGAGGGAGGAGCTGATGCCAAACTGCAAATGACAGCATCTAGACCCTTTATCACTCAGACCACAGCTGGAAATCTACCAACTAGTCACCCACGCTTACAAGGGCCAGGCTTTGTCAAGTCTCCTCCTCTGAGCAGTACTCATGCTGAAATTAGCAAGGTTGTTCAGAAGTTTATACAACCGCGTCTCTCTGAGCAGCCTACCTGGAATCCCCCATCTCATGATTATATGAGTAAGGCTTTAACTTGCCAAATGTGCAAGTCAACTGTAAATGAGGTTGAGAATGTTCTTGTTTGTGATGCTTGTGAGAAAGGGTATCACTTAAAATGTCTCCAGACGACAAATCAAAAAGGAGTTCCTAGAGGGGAATGGCATTGTGGAAGGTGCTTGTCGGTGACCAATGGAAAACCCCCGCCTCCTAAATATGGTCGTGTAATGAGGAATTTTAATGCTCCTAAAATATCTACAATTTCATCAGCTGTTCAATCATCACCAGATAAGAAAGCTTCTGGTCTATATGAAAAGGTCATTCAACAGAAGTTAATAGCAAATGGGAAGGTTCCTTTGAAGAACTCTCCTCCGGTTAATATGGCAAATAATGATAGGAATCTACCATCCGAGTCTCAGATGGAAAATGAAAAAGAAATGGGAGGAAATATTATTTTGTCGGGTAAAGAGAATATGGAGGGTAAAGATTCCATGAGATCTTGTTCAAATGATCTGACTGTATCTTCCAGTGATCAGTATCTTTCTACCTCTGCTGGTTCATCGGTTAATAGATCTTGTGAAGATCAAGTGGTTGAGTTGAAACCTCAGGCTCAACCTGAAACAATTTACCATTTATCTGATCCCTCTCAAGCTCTTAATCACCTGCAAACAAATGACCATGAAGAGGTGGCAAACACAACCGCGATGCCATCAAAGCAGTTTCATGAAACTCAGCCCATGGTCAGTCTTGCTAGGAAATCCAGTGCTAGATCAAATGTAGGTAACAGTTCAAGTAATGAATCTAAAAACACAGAGCAAGCTGTTGAACAAATAAATCCTGCTGAAACTGCTGTAGCCACCAATGAGGATGCTGAGTGTAGTAGCTCATCATCTGATCATTCTCAAAATGTTGACTGGATTGGAGATGTCCTTCAAGTTGCAGATGACAAGAATTATTATCAATCTTGCCACATTAATGGATTCGTTTATAGTGTTAATGACTATGCTCTTATCCGTTTTGAGAATGAGAGATTGATTCCTTCAAAACTTTTGGTAAGACTTAACTTCATCAGAGTTTGACCTCTCTTTCCAAAAATAAATAAATTGTGATTTCCTTCACTTTTTTTGGGATAAGAATGGTTTAATTGTTCTTCTTAGCAGTGCTTATAATGTTTTGGTTGATTTAAGTAAAAACTACTAAGCTTATTGCCACTGTCTTGCTGTACGATCAACGATCACATTGTTTTTCCAATGAAATATTGAGCATTAATTGTTCCACAATTAGCATTTATTGGGATTATAATCACTTTGAGTTGTTTGTGAACTAAGTTCAATACTTAGATTATTTCCTGTTGCATTCTGATATCACCCATGGAGCTCTATGTCATTGACTTTTGCAGGTTTAGAATTTGCTTGCAAGTTAACATGTTTCACCTCCAAGTCCTTGCATTGCACTTGTTCAAATTAACGATGTGTTTTTACTATTTCCATTCCACGTATCGTGGCTCTTTTATTTTGGGATGTTTCTGTATGTTTGACACCATTCCACTGATCATATTATTTTATAATTCTTAACAACATTTAAGAATTCAAATTTATTTAAGTATCCAAGTTTTACACTTATTGATCTTATATTGGTCGTTAAGAGCTCCTCAGAAAAGTAAGGAAGAAGGCATTCAAAAGACTGATCACTATTGTCAAACAATTTTTTAAACCGTTATGTTAATATTTTCTTCTAGTATTACTAACCTTATTGCATATAAGTTGCATGCTGTGTTTTTTTGGGATAACCGATGATTCTCTGGGTGTTCGTGGCATATGTTTCGAAACTTGATGGGTAATGGCTCCACCTCTTCACTTAAATACTAGGCTTTTGTCTGAGACATGACTCGAGCCCGTGATGTCTGGTTAACCTGCACATCGCAAGTTGCACTGTTACCACTGGACAGTTACCTGGGGAAAAAATGTCATGACATCGTAAAGGCCATATCCAGTCAATATGTCATATATAGTGGAATGAAGGAGTATAAAGATATGGATCTTTTAGTCTGTCCTTGGGTTTGTAATTTGTGCTTTTCTTCCCTTAAAATTTAATCTTACTTGTTTCGGTGTTTCTTCTAATGCTATTTTCTAAATAGGCTATTTGTGCAAAATTTTTCTAGTAGTGGTTTATGAGCATAGCAAATATCACAGGCTATACATATGTCCTTGGTAGTCTTGCTACCACATCTTACTCTCTTGATATGTACCGACATGATTCATCTGCAGAAGCCTCCACTTCTTACTTGCAGGCTATGTGGGAGGACAAAAAAGCGGGAACAAAGTGGGTTACAATCAATCAATGTTACTTTGCCCGTGAATTACCACAGTCTGTAGGCCGCCCGTGCTTGGAGAACAATAATGAGGTAAACAGCTAATTAAATTTTGCATTCTCTCTTTTGGTGTACTTGCTGTGACTAGGGATATAAATTCATGATTAGATGGTCTTTTCTTGTCATCATCATGCATTTTGAATAAATTTAACAACTATGACTTAGTCCTGAAAAGATTGGGGTCGGCTCCATGAATCCTGGTTGACGATGTTTCTCCATTTAAAATCATCTCAAGCTATGATATCAAGCCATGCTTCTGCTGAGTCCTTCCCCACTTATGGCTTTAGATTGCCCTTTATTTTTAGTTTTATATTTGTCTTGTTGAATTTGTGTTCTGAAAGTTTGGTGTGTACTTCACCTGGTGAAATTATGTACAAATTTTACCCAGGGGCATTTTAGGAACGAAAATTTTATCTGCATAATTCATTGTGTAAAAATCCCGATACAATACATATTTCTCTTGTGCAGTTTAACTTGAAAGGTAGTATAATATCCTACATAACCTCATCCTACCCAGAAAACACCTTTGAGAAAAGGGTGGTTTAGTTTTGGCTTAAGCTGATGGAACTTGGGATACCTGAACAAGATATTGAATCATAACAGAGGGTTGTATGCGACTAAAGTTAATTTATTAAAGCTACAAGATCTTGCAGAAAATGTAATGCATATGGCTTACCAACCTGTTTCTTTATCTATTCTACTACTGATGCAAATTTAGCATGCAATTAGATAATAGACATTCCATACTGTTGAATCTTATGTATCACTGCTGGTCCTTTTACAGGTTTATTTGTCTACTTATAGTAGCATAGTAATGGCTGGCTTGATACAAGGTCCGTGTGAAGTGCACCCTCCCCGAAAGTTTACTGAGGAAAGTGAGAGGAGAGCTCGGCTAGCAAAGGGGTCTAATGATGTATCACGGCCTCTTTACATATGCAAGTAAGTTGACATTGCCATTTGCATTAATCCTTCTAGCAATGAACCAATTCCTAGATCGTGTTTGTTTGTTTGATCCAATTGCTGCTTCTTCTTCTTCTTCTTGGTTCAACTTAAGACTAGGATTAGTACCTTCACAATGTGTGGTCGATATAAAAAGAAAGCTAATCTTAGCATATTGTTATTAATATCTTTTTTATAATATCAGATCAAGTTGAATTTTTTAATATTAAACTGTCTTTTTTGTTGTAGCCATTTTTTTTCTTTTTAGTCAATTTATGATTTTCCTATACATGAAAGATAAATTGAAGGTTGTTAAATGATTATCAAGCTAAGAAATAGAAGACTTGGGAATCTAATTTTTATAGTCAATTAGTGTAACATAATTGACAAAAAATCACATGACGAAGTGCCTATGAGGATTCTATGAAGATGTTTGGACACTAGAGGCATACCTATAGCTTATATTAGTGCAATTAAAGACATACGAGAGAAGTCAAGACCCGAGTGGGAACATAGGGAGGAGGCTCAGAGCACTTCATAGTTGTGCTAGGGTTGCACTAGGGATCAACAATTAGTCCATTTTTTACATATCCAAGGAGAGGTGCCATGATGTATGCTATTTGTAGATGATATAATATTGATTGACGAGACACGTGGTAGAGTCAATAGAGGTTTGGAGACATACTTTAGAGTCTAAAGGGATTAGGTTGGGTAAAAAAACGTGGAGTCAAGCGTAACGGAAAAAAATCTTTTTCTTTTGAGGAGTAACCAGAAAAAAAAAGAAGGCAGAAGTCAACTCAGTGTGTATAATCCGGCAACCCTTGGCTGGAAATCTTAGCCAAGCCAAGATGGAAGACAACACAATAGATTTTTCCATTGGTTTCAAATCTAATGACATCACCAGGGGAGAATATTATGGAGAGACTCGGTGAATGAGGTTGAAACATAATAAGAACCCTTTTCAGCCAACAGACAATGGAATGGCTATTCTCTGCACTGAAGGAAGCCTCCAAAGTGAAAAGAAATTTTGTGAGAAGATTGAAACACCAAGACGACTCCTCCGAGTTCTTTTGCTCGAGAAATTTCAACAGATATGGATGTTATACAAGTATTGTAAGCATGCAAAATAAGAGAAGATTTGTCATTATTATTCCTAAGCTTACATATAATACAGGGTGGTTGGACATTGCTCACAAAATTGCAAAGTTCATTAATGGCTTAGAGGTTAAGCCTTTTACAACACTCTCTGGAAAGACAGAGGAAGGACTGCTCTACTTAGAAACTACCAGAAGAAACAAATTGATTACAAGAGAGATGGAAAAAGCCACAGTACAAGAAAGGGACGGAATCATCTATATCTCTGAAGAGCCCAGCTTTCACAAAATGAGCTTCTATCCAGAAGCATGATCAGCAGCCTCCCTGAAAGGATAACAGATATTAGGTGTTGGGTCAGCAGCACATGAAGCAGGTTCACTGAGTGAACATTTACGAGATGGGGCAGAATCGATTTCTCTTCGAGTTCCCATCAAAGACAACTGCTGAATACATCTAAAGAGGTAACTGGAGTTGGAAATGTCACAAACTCCAACTACATTGGTGGACATTGACAGTGGGATCGATCCCTTGCAATGCAACAATCGAACAGGTCTGGATCATATTGGTCGGACTCCCTTTGCAACTATGGTTGCAAAACGTGTTCGAAAAAGTCGGAGATTACTGCTGAGGATGGATAAGAACTAAGTAAGAGACCCAACTGAGGAATCACCTCAAATGGGCAATAATTCTGGTGAGAGGAAATGGAGACATGATCCCGAAGACTGTCAACATTGAACGTGAAGGAATCATTTTTCAATCCAAATCTTGAGTTGTTTGTCAGGCAGATTTTGCAGTAACTTCAAAGGCTATGGTACCAGGAGCAGGGGAGGAGTTTTCATATCAATATTGATCAATGAAACTTAATCTCATGGAACAGTCAGAGTATTGGATGATGAAAGGAAGAGGAGAATGATCAAAAGTCGCATCAACACTTGGAAGGCATATATTTGCTGCTTCTAAGAAACCAAAGTTAAAGGAGATATTAGTGGTTTAGTTAGAGATCTTTGGGCCAACAGATGCCTCTAGCTGGCCCCGAGACAGAGATCAAGAGCATTATGGTCGAACGTGGTGACAATAACACCAAGTTCTTTCATAAAACAGCTAATGCACATAGAAGATACAACAATATTGACTTGTTGGAAATTGATGGTGAGGAGTTGATATAAAAAAAAGGAGATCATGTCTCTCTATCAGAATCTTTATTCAAAGCCAGAAGATTGGAGACCCCATAATAACATGAGAGTTTGTCCCACTATCTCCATAGAAGATAAGCTGATGCTACAAAGTCCATTTGAAGAGCAAGTGATATGGTCCAGTGTCCAAGCGTGTGTTGGGGATAAAGCACCTGGCTGGGATGATTTCATAATGGTCTTTTTCAAACACTACTGGGAAGTAGTGAACACTGAGGTCATTACTACTACTCAAAACTTCCATGAACGAGACATTTGAAAGAAATTCCAATGCGACATATGTTGCCTTGATTCCCTATAAGGCTGGAGCTAAAAATTGAAATCAGGCCTATCAGTCTTTGAATCTACGTGATTAGCTCAAAAAAGTTGTTGATGGAGAGACTCAAAAAAGTGATGCTAGCTGGTGGATGATCAACAAAGGACCTTTATAAAAGGGAGACAAATCATGGGATGCCATTCTTATAGCCAATGAATGTATTGACTCAAGAATCAGAAACAAAGAACTTGGTATCTTTAGCAAACTAGATATTTTAAAGGCTTTTGATCATTTAAACTGGAATTTCCTACTTCGAACTATGATGAAAATGAGTTTTCGAGCAAAATGGGTCAGCTGGATTCATTAGTGCATCAACACCATCAAGTTCTCAATCCTAGTCAATGGCTCACCTGCTGGATTCTTCTTTTCTCAGAGAGGACCAAGGCAAGGGGAACCTTTGTCCCCTTTTTTGTTCATCATTGCCATGAAGAGTTTAAATGATATGATGAAAACGGCCCAATCAAAAAACTGGATAACAGGTTTCAGAGTAGATTCAGGGGCTATCAATAACTTTGAAATCACTCATTTTCATATACGCTGATGATACTTTAGTTTTCTGTGGAGCTGACAGAGGACAAATATAATTTTTGAGGGTGATTTTCATTCTATCTGAGGCTATATCTGGGTTCCACATTAACTAGAACAAGAGTTTCCTCCTATATCTCGTTAATGAAGTCCTTGACATCCACAACTTGGCTAATATTCTAGGAGGAAGAATTGGCGTGCTGCCAACCATTTACCTTGGAATGCCTCTCGGTGCTGAAGCAATGCCAAAGATATTTGGAATGGAGTCGTAGAGAAGTGTGAAAAAAGGTTGATTAACCGGAAGAGTCAATACTTATCCTTGGTTGGTAGACTAACCTTGATTAAAAGTCTGTTGGATGCATTACCAACTTATATGATTTCTATCTTTTTGAGTTCCAATGAAAGTGGTGGATAGAATAGATGCTCTTAGAAGGAACTTCCTCTGGCAAGGCAACGTTGATACTAGGAAGATACATTTGGTCAATTGGAAGTCCGTGATAATCAACATTCAGCAAGAAGTATGGTGGTATGGGAGTCAAGAACTTGGTAACTCAGAACCATAGTCTTTTGATGAAATGGTCATGGAGGTTTGTCTCAAATGAACAATCTCTCTGGAGGAAGGTAAATTACTCAAAAGTGTGAAATGGATGGGGAATGGACAACCAAGTCAGTCACAACAGCTCATTGAGTCGGTCTATGGAGGAGGTATCAGAAATTTGGGGGCAAAATTCATAAGCAAGTGCAGCCTTCAAGTGGGTAATGGATTGAAAACATCTTTGTGGTCAGACAGCAGACAACTGGTTAGGTCAACATCTACTTAAAGCAACTCTTCCCTATTATCATTAGTCTAAATCAACAAGAAGTTGCCACTGTAGGAGAAGTCGGGGGTGCTCGTGGACGGAATCTAAAGCTTCAGAAGACACCTTAATGACTGGAGATAGATAACTTGGCTTGAATTCTACAACACTCTCAATCCATTCAAAGGCCCCTCCTCTCAGGAAGACAATCCTACATGGCAAGTGGGTGAACAAGGGAGATTTCAGTCAAGTCAGCTTACAAGGAATTCAACAATTCAGATAACCAGTTTAGTTGTTGGCAATGAAAACTAATCTGGAAAGTCAAAATTCCTCTTAAAGTGGTTTTTGGCCAGGAAACCGGTCCTGTCTCATGAAGGGCTTCCACCTATGCTCTAAATATTACATGTGCGAAGAAGAACCAGTGACAATCAACCATCTTTTCTACACTGCAAGTCAAGTGGACAACTTTGGAGGATTTCCCTTAATTTAAAAGGGGTCATGTGGATGATGCTAAGAGATACACTTGAAGTGTTGGAACAAATATAACACTCAGTCAAAACAAAAAGAAAGATGGAAAATTATCCTTGCGTGCATTTGGTGGACAGTTTGGAAAGAGAGAAATCAAAGGTGTTTTGAAGGCTCTATCCAGAAATTGAAGATGAAGTGCCTAGCCCTTTTCTATTTTTGGTGTAAACATGAATATATGGAATATATAGAATCTTAAGTGATGTTAAAGGATCTCTGTAAGTAGGTTATAACATAGTACATCTTCCTATATTCCCTTAATAAGTATGGACAGCTGTAGTTTTTATGCAGCAAGTAGTTACATAAAAATGTTACCTTCTAAAAAAAGGGATTAGGTTGAGTAGGACAAAGTACATGAAGGTTAAGTCAAGTGGTTTGACTCGTGGTATGGAAGTGAGATTAACACACAGGTCATCTCCCATAGAGGAAGAGATTGATGATGATGGTACACATTGTATAGGGGCAAGGTTGCGTACACACCACCCACCCTAGACCCCACTTCAGTAGGATTACATTGGATATGTTGTTGTAATAATCAATGTAACAAATCATTTCTAATGATTTTTTGCTCTGAAATATATTAATATTCTTGGGAAAAAACACTATATTAATTCTCAAGTTCTTCCAAGTTATCACTCTTTATCATATTTTCTCTTTAAACTAAAAGTTAATTTTTTAATTAAATGTGACTATGTTTAATTTTTTTTAAAAATCAAATCAAATTCAGTAAATAACCTGATAAAAAGTTTATCATGTTATGTTATTCCGCTGCTTGTCCAAAACATGCCATCTGGTTTATTTATAATTTATCACTTGTGACTCGACTAAATGCTATTGCGTATAAATATATTCTTAAGCAACAACAATATACCTAGTGTAACCATCTACAACAACAACATACCTAGTGGAATCCCAGAAGTGGGGTCTGGGGAGGGTAAAAATGTATGCAGACCTTAGCCACTACCTCATAGAGATAGAGTGGCTGTTTTCGGAAAACCCTCGTCTCAAAAATTAGGCCCCATAAGCAGAAGATATTGGATATAGAAAAAAAGGAAAAGAAAAGAGGAAAACGAGTAATCATGGAAAGCAAATGATATTATGTAAATACACTAAAAGTAACAAATATAAGACGGATAATGACCCCACAGGATATAAAGACACGACTAATCCTACTAACGTACTATAATCACACGACCAGCCATCAACCTACTCCTACTAGTCTATCATCCTTCTATCCTAATACACGACCTCCACTCCTTCCTATCTAAGGTCATGTCCTCGTTGGGATGAAGTTTCGCTATATCTTATCTAATCACCTCCCCTCAATACTTCTTTGGTCTACCTCTACCCCTCCATGTAACCCCTAATTCCTTTCAAGCCAAAGAAACTAAAAAACGGAGGCTGGAATAGTTGGCCAGATTTTTCCATTAGACTTGGTCGCCTTGTGGTCAATCCATGCTTTTTTTTTTTTTTTTTGAGAAACTTGTAAAATGGCATTAACGGTGTGCTAGCCACCTCCAAAAGTGTGCTTACGTTGATACCTAATAACAAAAAGACTAGAAAATCCACCATGTTTATTTCATCTACTATTATACGTTGCTCCTTACACCAAAAACATAAGTAGAGATGCATTTCCCCTTGATCTTCCTTTTGGAGATTCTCTCATTCCTTTGCTTCCATATGGTCCACCATATGCAAGTTAAGACAGTTTTCCACAATCTGTTCTGGCTTTTGCTCCCTTCCCTTCTGATCCAGCAGCTCAACAGATCAGCAGTATGCTCTGTTATTCTCCAGCTTTCCCCAGCCAAGCTAATGAATTAGGGACCAGACTTGCAAAGTTACCTCGTAGTGGAGGAAGAACTGTTTTTTTGCTTCACTGGCATATGGAAGCTAAGTGAAATTTCATTCTCTATAATGCCTCATGGTTGAGGCATTCCTTTCTTACTAACGACGAGGAGAAGCATTTCACCTTAGTAGGTGCCATGCTACTCCCAGTAGCTTGTCTGGGTCCCCTATCTCTTCCTGTCATCTCTAGAAGCCTCTCTGTGAACTCTGTTGACTGAAAATTTGCCATCAATATTATGACTTCATTTGATGATATCAAGCTCATTGGTAGTCCCTGTGAAAGTTCCTATTCTGCCAAGTAGAGCAGCCACTCTTTCAACCTCCCAGTCATTCAAAACCTTCTGAAAATTAGTCTCCATCCCTGAGCTATCCAGATGTTTATATTGTGCTATTCTAGTTGGTGCTGATGTTAAAGAGGCTGGGGAAAGCCTCTTGCAGGGTGCCCAGACCATCCCAATTATCCTTCCAGAAGAAAATATTTCTGCCATTGCCAACTTGGAAAGTAATGTCCTTCCCCATGTTGATCCAGAATCACCTGATTGTCCTCCATAGGTATCAGTACATTCTTCAGTCCACTACCCATTTAGTTCCTACTTTTGTTGTATTACATTATTCCACATTGCTGGTCTATCTTCAGCATATCTCCACAACCATTTCTTAAGCAGACCACTGTTTTGTAGCTTCGAGTTTCTGAACCCCATATCCATGCTCCTCACTACATTGCACTATGTTCCATTTCACCAATTGAAACCTTTATGCTACTTTTTGCCATACTCATGCCATAGGAAGTATCTTCTCAATTTGTATAGAACAATGAGTACTTAAGCAGTCATAGGAAAGAGAGACATCACGTAGGTTGGTAAAGTCTAGCACATTATTAATTATAATTAATCTGACTCCTAAAGATACATATTGTGCTTCCACATAGCAAGCTTCTTTTCTGTCTTCTTAATTATGTTGTCCCAAATCTCTAATGCCTTATGTTTAGCACCAAGTTGGAGTCCCAAGTAAACAGTAGGCAGTTTTCCCACTCCACATCTTAAAATGTCAGCTAGAACCTGAATCTGAATGACTTTATTAATAGGATAGATGTTGCTTTTCCTCCCGTTTATCTTCAGGCCTGAAATTACTTCAAAGATGACTAACATTAGTCTCAAAAACTTATTTGTTCACTAGCAGCATCACAAAAAACTATTGTATCATCTGCATAAAGTACATGACATATCTCTCGCACTTTCTCAGTCCTGCTCCCTATTCTAACGCCGTTTAGCCATCTCCTTTGTATTGCAATCTTCATCATGCTATTGATGCCTTCCATTGCTATAATGAAAAGAAAGGGGATAAGGGGTCCCCTTGGCTTAATCCTCTTTCTAATGAAAAAGCTATTTGGTTCTCCATTTACCAAAATTGAGCACCAGGTAGTTTTAATGCAAAAACTTAACCAGTTTAGCCATCTTCTTCCAAAACCCATTTGCCTGAGGATGCTGAGAAATAACTTCCAGTTGACGTGATCAAATGCCCTTTTAATGTCTAAGCGGCACATCATCCCTGGTTCTGAGCCTCTCAATCTAGTGTCTGCACACTCACTTGCCAACATAGTTGCATCCATGATTTGCCTTCCTTTGATAAAGGCCATTTGATGTGGGTTTATTACCTTGTCTATCACTCTCTTTAACGTTTCAGCTAGTATTTTTGCAATGATCTTGTACATTCCAGTGACGAGACTTTTTGGTCTGAAATCTCTCAACTCAACTGCCCCCACCTTTTGCGATACGAGCTACAAATGTGGCATTGAAGCTCTTCGCAAAAACTTGTTGTGAATGAAATTTCGTAGGGTGAGTAGTATATCCGACTGCAATATTTCCCATAAAGCAATGAAGAATGACATTAGGAATCCATCAAAGCATAAAGCCTTGTCAGTGGAACACCGTTTAAGCCCCTCTAATATTTCATCATCTTCAAATGTCTTTCCAGCCAAGCCTGCTCTTATGTGGAGATCCTGGTATTCTCATGCAGGGTGAAATCTCCAATTCTCAGATTCCTTGTCGAGTTAATCAAATTTTTTATTTCTTCGGGATCTGCAACTTCAATCTCCTCAACTTTGAGGATGTCAATGGAGTTGAATCTTCTATGAGAATCGGCCATTCTGTGGAAGTACTTTATGTTTTTATCACCATTTTGACCCATCATACCATAGATCTCGACCTCAAGGTAATTTCCTTGTTTCTTGACGCCTCTTCAAACTCCATTGGCCAGCTGAATTTTCTGCAATTTTTCATCATCTGTTAAAAAGTCTGAGATCCTGATGGATTCCAAATTTCCCGCTTGTGATAGAATATGATCTTTCTTTTCCTTTCAGTTCTTCTTCTTGGCTTTGCTCCATTTTTTGAGCTTGACTTTCAATGACTAAGCTTAGAAGCCGATTGGAAATCAGGTCTGCCAGTGACATTGATGTTGCTCCCCACCATTCGTTTACCCTGACTATGAATCCTTCCTCCTTAAGCCACCAATTTTTGAATTTGAAATATGATTTCCTATGTTTCCAATCACTACATGATAATAGGATTGGTTATGGTCCGAGACAAGTTGTGGGAAAACACTTTGGCTGATTTTGGAGAAACTCTCATCCCATTGGAAAAAGAACAAGAATCTATCTATTCTTGTAGCACAACTGTGATTTTGACCTCTCATCCATGCATGACTTTCTTCAAAAAGAGGATGATCTAGTAACTCAAGATCATATATGCATGGGTTGACATTGGCCAAGGCTCTAGTTATTCTGTTAGAGTTTGTTCTTTCAAAGGGAAATTTGGATACATTAAAGTCCCCACAGATCACCCAGGGCCCTTCACATATTCCTCTAGTTGCTGAGAGCTCCCACCACAATTCTTCTCTTTCTTTTCTGTCACAATCTGTGTATGCAGCAGTAAGACACCAAGTCAAGTCTTGGCTGATCCCAAATAGTTTACGAGTGAGCATTTGGTTGCAGCTGTCAATGAGCTCCCCCTTTCCATTCCCTCTTGTCCCATAGTACAATGATTTCCACCTCTTCTACCAATGAAGTCCATCCATATCCTTCCTACTCATCTGTTTTCCCAAAGTTGCTGAAAATATATTGTCCCCCATAATTTAGCTTTTACTCAGACACAAATGTCTGCTCCCCATTGATGAACTTAGGATTTTATTGGTCTCTTTTTATCCTTATTGTTCAACCCCTCATATTTCATGTTAAGATTTTCACCTTCATGATTGCGTTATGGTTATGGTCCTCCCCCTATTTCTTGGGTCCCATCTTATATCTAATTTCACAATCAGATTCCTAACTTCCTTTGGGACTTGTTGAATGGTGTTGTTTGATTCAACTTGTATAGCTAGAGTCTTTTTTGATCCCCTTCTTTGATCTAATTTCAGAAACAGAGCTTTCGCTTCTTTGTGAAAACCATTAAAAAGAACTCCAAGTTCTTCACTAAGCTTAATGATGTTGCTTTGCATCCTAGCCTCTACCTCCCTATTGCATTCACTTAGAGTCGGATTAGATTGCAATGGGTTCATCGCAGTTCAACAATTGTGTGTCCAGGAATCTCCCCTGTGTTTTCTACCTCATCACTTGCAATCAAAGGCATTGAGTTGTCATGGGAATTTTCTAGTTCTATTGTTGAAATTATACTTCCATCCTTTTTATTAGTAGGATTGTGCCCTCTAGTTCCATGCAAGTGTCGATCTCTCTCCTGTTTGCAAACTTTCTAATGTTATGTTTCGAAAATTTTGAGATACAAAGGGCTCTTGAGGAAAAAGCTTTTTGGGGCCAAAGCATTTAAGTTTTGACCCACCTACAGAGCCCAAAAACTTTTCCTTCTTCATATGCCCTATAGTTTTCTTTTCTAAAAGAGGTGGACTCCCTCTTTTTTGGAAGTGTAATGTAGGTGTGCTAGCGATCCCCTTTCTTTGTCTAGCATATACTTACTGTTGATCTTGGTGCATTCAGAGGATGACCCTTTTTCCATGGAAGATCCACATACAACATGCTCTAGAGGCAGAGCGGGTTGTACCTCATCTTAAGAGGGTTGTCGTTCTCTCTCTTCCTCGGAATTGTTTTATCCTTTTTCCAATTTTCGGTGGGCTGCCTGTCTTCAATGGGTAGCCAATACTCTAGTAGCCGGCACCACATTGGGAGTGAGAAGATCGAGGAGTTAAGACTGGCAATTCGGTGATCGAGTGAAGGCTTGGTTCCATCCTCGCTGTACCGAGGGAAGCCTTTCCCACTTCATCTCATATATATATATATATATTTTCTATGGATCTCCGTCTTTGACATCAATATTTACCGCAATCTTCTCTCCCATATCCTTGACACAATTCCTAGCCCATCAAAGGTGGATTTTTAGTTTTGTCCCCTCTTTCACTTCCAACCATCCACCACAACTATCCCCAAGAAGGTGGAGTTGGACCAAAGATGTAGAGGAAGACCAACCCCTCGAATCCATACCCAGTTAAGGTTTGAGATGCTAAGTAGGATTCTAACGATCGGTGACCACCATTGTAGCATCATATGTCTATTTTGCCTATTCTAGTTCCCCATTTAAACATTTCATGCCGTTTTGGCGAACGAAATTCGAAGAGGTATTGGTACTCATCTATGTCGTATACTTGAACTCCCTGGACTCCATTTCAAGTTTGTTGAGCCTATAACCTGATGTCTTTACAAGTTAAGAGTGTCTTTATCTCCTGTGGAACTCTCCAGTAAGCATTTGCCCAACATGCCATTTTCCTCTTTGTTTCTCTTAGTCCATTTGTTCCTGAAAAACATCTCTTTATAGCTATTCTCCCTCTAGTTTGGTTGAGTAGTCTAGGTAGCTTATTTGTAATTAATGTTGTACTATTTCTTTAATGAAATTTTCTATTTTTGCAACTTGAATATTCCATCCCTCCTTGAATGTGCTTTCTGGCAAGATAATTACTGCTCTTATCATTTTCCTTTACCAGTAATAATTGAGACGAGTCTTCCATATCGATTGAACTTTTGCGTGAAGAAAATGTTGGTTGTATTATCTTCACATTTCCAAGACTTAAAGGCTTTCCCCTATTCTCCGATGCCTCCCTGAGCCTTTTGCATATCTAAGGCATGGCTCCTTTGCAAGAATCAGTCTGCTCATGTAGTATCTTGTACTCGCAATCTAGTCATACCAAATCCCTGATTTAGATTCAGATTTTGTGATGTTGTAAGATATGCCCCCAAGGCGGAAGATAATATTGTTCATGAAAAAAGTACATTGAAATGGAAAAAAATGGGTTTTAGATGGCTGCTCCAATGGAGAAAGTCCCCCGGAGAGGAGAGAGACTGGGTCCAGAAGGGACCTCAGTAAAGGGTCATTAGGGAATGTGCAAGCGACTGTGTCTTTACCCCATCTAGTTGGTATCATCTGAACAGATCTCTCAATCCATGCTTTATTTGTTGTGCTGAAACACTGACAACAAGTTTGGTTGACATTGGAGATCTTTCGAAAGTTGCTGTACAGCTTATCCTTGGAGCTGCCATCCTACTTGGTTGCGAAGTAATTTCCCCTAGTAAAAGCTTATGTCATTCCAAATTACTCGGGAGGAAGAATATTTCAGATATTCTTATGCGCTTCCAGTCTGCCTCGCTCTGCTCCTCTCCCTCTTCTCACATCTTCAGTTCTTAGCAACTCTTAATTTCTGCTCTTTTTCACAGTTCAACCAGTCTCAGAACAACACTATTTCCCTAATTCATCAAGTATCCCAAGTTCCATCAGCTTAAGCCAAAACTAAACAACCCTTTTCTCAAAGGTGTTTTCTTGGTAGGATGAGGTTATGTAGGATATTGTACTACCTTTCAAATTAAACTGCATAAGAGAAATATGCATTGTATCGAGATTCTTACACAATGAATTATGCAGATACATTTTCATTCCTAAAATGCCCCTGGGTAAAATTTGTACATAATTTCACCAGGTGAAGTACAAACACCAAACTTTCAGAACACAAATTCAACAAGACAAATATAAAATTAAAAATAAAGGTCAATGTAAAGCCATAAGTGGGGTGGACTCAGCAGAAACATATGATTTTAAATGGAGAAACATTGTCAACCAGGATTCATGTAGCCGACCCCAATCTTTTCAGGACTAAGGCATAGTTAAATTTATTCAAAATGCATGATGATGACAAGAAAAGACCATACAATCATGAATTTATAGCCCTACTCACAGCAAGTATACCAAAAGACGTAATGCAAAATTTAATTAGCTGTGTACCTCATTGTTGTTTTCCAAGCACGGGCAGCCTACAGACTCTAGTAATTCACATGCAAAGTAACATCGATTGATAATAACCCACTTTGTTCCCGTTTTTTTGTCCTCCTACATAGCTTGTAGGTAAGAAGTGGAGGCTTCTCCAGATGAATCATGTCGGTACATATCAAGAGAGTAAGATGTGGTAGCAAGACTACCAAGGACATAATTATGAATAGCCTGTGATATTTGCTATGCTCATAAACCACTACTAGAAAAATTTTGCACAATAGCCTATTTAGAAAATAGCATTAGAAGAAACACCGGAACTAGTAAATATTAAATTTTAAGGGAAGAAAAGCACAAATTCACAAACCCAAGGACAAACTAAAAAATTCATATCTTTATACCCCTTCCTTCCACTAAATATGACATATTGACTAGATACGGCCTTTAAGATGTCATGAGATTCCCCCCCCACCCCCCCCCCCCCCGGCCCCCGCCGGGAGCCTGCCCCGGGCCGCGACCCCGTCGTCAACGCCCCCCACCCCGCGCCGGGGGAGGCCCTAGG
>JAPFFP010000012.1:5602874-5615288 GCA_026153255.1 Solanum medicagineum | reverse complement strand
GGGTGTACAACATCTCAAACTCACTACCTCAACATAGGCAAGGAGTGGTACATATATATATATATATATATATATATATATATATATATATAATGTAAATGCATGTCCATGCCACAAGTCAAAATGTACAACAATAATATAATGAGATAATTGATAAATAATCCTTATAGGATTAGAAGGGAGAGAGGGGTGTGCCACATGTTACAACTAGAACCACAAATTTTCAATAGGTCTTGATTTTTCATTATTTCACAATAACCGAATATAATAAATCTCCCTGGCTCACAAGTTTCCAGTTATATATAAAGGTCTACAATGGCTCAAGATCAATCTTGCCACCTCAGTGTAGTCAAGGATTAACATAAATTCTATGAGAGGTGAATGTATGCCAACGTTACAAATCGAGGTATGTAATAATTTTATGACAAGAATACGATACATAATCATCCTAGAGTCATGGAAAATAATAACTAGCACCTCAGTTAGTACCAGAACACATTATCATGCCTCAGGTTATCACAATTAAATTAATAGCCAATAGTGCAACAGTAACAAACCTCACTCATCCCAAAATATGCACATGAATCCCAAAAGTATCTCAAGACGTTACAGCCATTATATAGAAGTATCTCCAGTATCACAATATCTTAAGCAATACAGATGCAACAGGAGATATATGCATGTCAAAGCCCCAACTCATGTATATACAATAACAATGAAAATAATAAAGGATGCAATATTCATAACATAAAAAAGACTATGTCAAGTGCATCAACTGGTACTACAAGGCCATCGACATATCTCACATCATCATCCTCTCATCAAATATCAGAACATCAATGAAAATCGAACTCTTCAAGTCCCAAAAATTTTTAAAAATAAAATTTTAAAAATTTCATTCTTTTACCTCCTCGCTCCCCCCTTCCCCACAAAAAAATTTTAAAATTTATTTTTGCATAATATTTCCAATTTTGAAAAATTTATTTTGTTTACCCTATCGGTACCTACCCCCAACTAACCCCCACCCCTGCCTTAAAATGGGTTAAGGCTTGAACGAGTGGATATTGATCTAATTCAAATTATTTAAAATCAATCCATAAAATTTTAAATATGTGAATCCCTTTTACAATATAGTCAAATTCAATCATAATAAGCGAAAGTAATCCGTAAATATTTTTGTGGAAATAGATAAAAGGTGTGAGAGGTTAGAAACCCCTTACAAGAGAATTCCAAAGATGTAAAAGAAAACATTTTAAACGCAAAAAATACGAGCAATTGCAAAAAATAAATACATGTGGATGTTAGTGAAAGAGAGATTCTATATTTTATTAGTTCACCATATTTTTTGAAAAAAATAAAAAGAAGAAAAGAGGAGAAAGAGAGAAGTTTGGCATGTAATATTGTTGGAGAATGAAATGCGAAACTACCTTGAAAGGCAAGGACGTGGGTGGCCGAGAAGAAAGTCAAAAAAGAAACACTGTTTTTGGTTGAAAAGAGCAGATTTGGATTCTATTTAATAATTATTTTTATATATAAGTAATTATCCGCGAGGTCAATAACAACTACAACAACATATCCCAATGCCTCAAAAAGCTCCCGCTCATTGCGGGATCAATAAAAAATATTTTAATTTAATCATAAACGCGTCAGCTTCAATCATAATTTTACAGTATTTTATAAAAACTCTATCAATATTATAAGTAATAAATGAAGGAAAAGGTAAGGCTCAAATTTTAGATTCAATTTTTTTCCTTTTGTGTCCACTTTGTTTGTGGAGGAAAGGCGAGTAGGGTCCTGTGCGCCACAAGCTTAGCTATTTTGGAAAAGTGCCTATATACACTTTATTTGTTTATACAATTCTCTCTCTTCAGTCTGCTTCCTTCCCCTACAACCAGTTATCATCTTTGCTGCGTCAAGGTAACTCTGACACTTTCATCTATTTTTTCTCCGAATGCTAATTGTTTGTGATTTAATCTAGGGTTACTCTTCGGTAGGACACATGCAACTCAATTCTGCTTTTTCTAGCTAGAAAATTCTAGTCCTAAAACAGATTTAAAAGGTTTTCCTAAGAAAATGGACAAAGTGATCACCTTTTCTGCTCTTAGTAGCTACTGAAGGTCCCATTAACATGGTTAACAATCTGCTCTCAGTAGCTGTTCAAAGAAGGTGTTTTTGTGTGGAGTTTGGACTCTTAAAACTAATCGTGAGTTGTGAGTTGTTTGAGTCATACAACATTGTTGGGCTCTTGTATCTAAGAGGAAACAAGTTGAGTGTATTATGCCGCAGTGGGCTTGATTCTCCCTAAAGAGAGGCAGATATCCGCGTCTAAGCCTAAATGAATTTTTATTCAAGTTTGTCATTTTATTTTGTCAACTGTAATTTATTGTATTTTTGGTATATTACACCAACAGTAGCTATTGAAGGTCTTATTAACATGGTTAAAACAACAAATACAAATGGTTAGGTGAACAATTTTGATGTGGATAGAGCTGGAAGGGAAAGTCTGGAGATGACTCATCTTACATTTTTTGTGATGCTGAAGAAGAATAACTTAAATATTTGAGGGTATTTCTTTCTCTTTTTGAAGGGATATCTAGATTACACATTAATTGAAGGAAAAACTTTTTGTGTCCCGTCAATGGTGTTACAAATATGGGGTTTACAATCTTAGGTAGTGAAGTTGGTTCCCTGCCAACCATATACCTTAGAATGCCTCTTTGAGCCAAGTCTAAATCATCTGAAATCATGAATAATATGATTGAGAAATGTGAAAAAAAAATTGATCAGATAAAAGTGTCTGTATTTGTCACTGGGTAGTTGAGTAACACTCATCAATTTAGTTGTGCGTCATCTTTCCCTGGTAGGATGTTTTTACAGGTAATTACGATGATCTTTAAATGTTTAGTTTCAGAAATACTCTAACCTCGAGGTCTCACCTGATACCAATTCCTTTGACCTGGATTGGCAGTCAGTAAGATCATATGGCAACTGGTATAGCTTCAGGAAGCGGACGGTTACATTTGAGGGAGCCTGTCTACCGGAGCAATAGCTATGGAAAAGCTCATTTTCATCCCAATGTGATCCTGAACGGCATGCAAAATCAAATCCATTGGTATGTATTAGGATGATGCTTCTTCACCTATTTCTCTAGTTTCCCCTGGTGTGTTATCTTCTTTATAGTACGCCTTCTCCTCTCTTCTGGGAGCACTACTGGCAAAGTGTTTTTTATTTTGGAGTTTTAATATGTTATTACCTTCCAATTAGTAATGGTAATAGGTATTCACGTGTTGTATGTAGGACTATGTATCCTCAAATGAGAACTTACTGAAAAGGGATCTTTATTTACATGTTTAGCAGTAAACCAGTAATATCTTTTTTCATGAGGTGACAGAATCCTAGAAGTTTCTTTTTTAGAGCCATTTCCGGATTCCTCAGAAAAGAGAAAGGTTATAATGTCCATTCTCTGGAAAAGTTTATTATGTCTATTTTCTGGCTGTGACCATGTGCTAATTAAAATTTTCAGGTCTTCTTGGATTTCCAAACTCTTACAAGTTCATAGAAGTAACTATTCACAATGTCAAGTGACAACAAACTGGAAGTCTCACAGAGGAACAATCAAGTCATACCTGAGAGAAGGCTCAACTAGATATTTTGATTTTGCTGTGATTGGTAGTGGAATTGCTGGCCTCCGATATGCTCTTGAGGTTGCCAAACATGGAAATGTGGCTGTAATAACCAAGGCCGAACCTCATGAGAGTAACACTAACTATGCTCAAGGCGGTGTAAGTGCCGTGCTCTGCCCTATGGATTCAGTGGAGAGCCACATGCAAGATACAATTGTGGCAGGTGCTTACCTCTGTGATGAGGAGACTGTTAGAGTAAGTTCACAGAATATTATAGTCTCTTCAGTTCCATGAAGCAGTTGCCAGTTTTTCAGTTTTTTCTCTTTCGGGACTATTTCCCTTTTCTTTTCCAATTTTTTTTCCCAGACTACATGGTTGGATGAATAGGAAAGTTCTCAGTCTACTTTCAGGTTGAAACCAAAGGAACTTTCTGTTTAGACGGCTTTTGCCACAGGATGTAGACCTGCCAAAAATTGGAAAAGTGTAAGAGCGGGGCAATTAGGCTTGTTTTCAATTTGAAGCTGAAGTGCCAGAAAGCAATACTACAAGGAATGCTCTCTGCCTAGTCCTAACTTCTGATGTAAGTGCTTATAAGTTGAAACTGAAGAAAGTGTTGGAGAGCTGTGAAACCAATGGTTGGTAATATAGAAGATTTCTGTAATAGTTCTTTTTGTTCTTGGTTCAGTTCGTTGAATTCTGTATTTGGACATTTGGAGGAGAGTGTGAAGGGGATATGCAAGAAGGAAGATATAGGAATAAAACTGGGAAATGAACTTGTGTTGTCTTTCAGTTGGATAGTGGGACTTCATTTGGTTTGTACCATATTCTTTTTATTTATTTAAATGAGAACACACAAAGGTATCACTAGTACTTCCCTAAATCAGAGCCAAATTTTTAAGGTGTCACCAATTAGTTTGCTCTGTGCTATTTTTTTTTGTCTCTGTTAATATATGCTGGCTTCAAGGAAGTTTTATGTTTAATTGGTGGGACATATGAACTGATATCTTCTACTCAGTTGGGAAAAAACTAGGTCCATATAGTTGTGCTTTTTATGCAATGAATGTTCTAAATGAAACTTAGGATATGACTGATTCATTTCTCCAAAATATTATTTTTAGTTTACTCTTTTAAGATCATTCTTATAAGTGCATCTCCTTTCTCCAGGTTGTGTGTACTGAAGGACCTGAGAGAATTAGAGAACTGATTGCTATGGGTGCTTCGTTCGATCACGGGAAGGATGGCAATCTGCACCTAGCCAGGGAAGGGGGCCATTCCCATCACCGAATTGTCCATGCTGCTGATATGACGGGCAGAGAGATAGAAAGGGCCCTGCTAGAGGCAGTTGTTAAGGATCCTAATATATATATGTTTCAACACCATTTTGCTATAGATTTGTTGACCACTCAAGTAAGTTTATTCTTTGATAGCAACTGTTTGCATTGGTTAATATGGAGAAAATTTTCTGCTCTAGCATCGGTTTTGACCAAAATGAAGGGTTATTGCTTTAATCTAATTAAACTTGGCATTATTCTTTTGGTTATGTTATTTGTACATATATTGATTATGTTAATTTTAGCACTTGCTCATATTGGCCCTAACCTAAGGAATGGACCCCAGTAGATATGATTAAGCAAGCAGTGCAACGCAAATGAACAACAATAGAACATGTTGGTGGTTGTGTAAAGTTGGCAATTGAACTGTTCAATAAGGATTTTTTTTAGAAAGGATGAACTGCTCGATATGTCATATAAATATTTGCAAATGTTAATTTGTGTGCCAAATGCAGGATGGTTCTGACATAGTTTGTCACGGCATTGATACTATAAACACGGAAACACAGGAGGTAAGTATAGTTGCTTTCGCTCATGTTGACCTCCATGATTTGAATGTATCCTCAAAATGATATAAATTGATTTCTTAGATTTCTGTGCTCTTACTTTGAATTTGTAGGTCATAAGATTCATTTCAAAAGTGACTTTGCTGGCATCAGGTGGAGCTGGGCATATCTATCCAAGTACTACTAATCCGCCGGTATGGGTTTCCATATATTCGCCTTCTTAATGTTGTTAGCTATAGTAATGTCACTCCTTATAATCAGCAAGATCATCAGAGTCCTAAACAGTGATATGGAGGGAGAAGGTGAAGGGAATCCCTTGGTGCGGGGTGGCTAAAACATACTTTTTTACCATATGAAACTTTTTTACCATATGACTTGCATGCTCTTTCTACCCCCACATATGGCTGAGGTAAGGTATATGTATTTCTTACCCTCCCCAGACTCCACTCGTGGGATTACACTAAGTAAGTTGTTGACTAGCATGCTTTTGCATTTAATTGTTGGTAAGAAGCTTGATCTCAAAGAATTCTTTGTAATTCATAAGGATCTTATCAACTGACATTGATGTTGCGAGAAATATTGGAGAAAAATACTATTGAATTCTGTCTCTTATTATTACACAGAGACCTAATTTATAGTTTATAGATACTACAATACAGTCCTTCTCCAAATAGGATATTATTTACTATTTCTGTTCCTATTATTATTTTCTATTCCTATTCCTATTCCTACTCCTGTTCTAAGTAGGATTGTGTGTACCTATTCCTATTCTAAGAGATGCAAACAACATTCCACAGCGTATTAATTTTTCTACCCTATAGCAATTGCAATTTAAGGTAAAAGCGATGCTTTCTGTACAATAAAAGCCAGACGCATTGCTCAAAGTTGTACTAACCTGGACTAGGCATCTGCTGTTGCACTATTCTGCCCATTTATCTTTTTCTTTTTTTGAGAAACTAATTGGTGGTGGGGCCAATTTTGTTTTTATTTTGATCATTTGTGCCATTGTTAATTCGCGGAAAAGTTTAACTTTGTCAAATATGGACATGTTCAAAGTTCTAATTCATATTATATGATGGTTGTAGGTTGCCACTGGTGATGGAATGGCTATGGCTCATCGAGCTCAAGCTGTAATTTCCAACATGGAGTAAGTAGTCCTCAGTGTTGCATTCTTGTTATAACATATTTCTGCCTCTGCTTTGGTGAGCTGTGTTGTAAAATCTGCGGATCTAGAATTCATCCTCTTTGCTTTCGTGAGTTTTGCAATTTGTTCAGCATTCATTCAAGGAAGTGGGGACATCGATGATGCTGTCACACTGTATTGGTTGGCGTGGATGAAGTGGAGGCTTGTCTCTGGAGTCATGTGTTATAAAAAGTACTGCCAAAACTCAAAATAAGTTCTATATAGTGATAATTAGACCTACATTGTGGTATGGGACAAAGTGATGGCCAATCAAGGACTCCCATGTCCCGAAGATGCATGTTGCGGAGATGAGGATGTTGAGGTAGATGTGTGGTCATACTAGAAGTGATAAGATTAGAAGTGAGGATATTCAGGATAAGGTGGGAGTGACTTCTTTTATGGACAAGATGTAGGAAATGAGATTGAGATGGTTTGGACATGTGAAGAGGAGATGCATTGACTCACCAGTGAGGAGAGATGTGACAGGTTGGTTATAGAAGGTACAAGGAGCGGCAGAGGTGATAAGGTAGAATATGATGTAGCTTCAGGTTACCAAGGATATGGCCTTAGATAGGAAGATGTGGAGGACATGGATTAAGGTAGAAGATTAGTAGGTACTGTAGTGTTCCTTGCTTGGGGTGGTGTGTGTTTGTGATGGTACTAGTGAGGAGGTGTGACGGGTTGGTTATAGAAGGTACGAGGAGAGGCAACGGCGATAAGGTAGAATATGATGTAGCTTCAAGTTACCAAGGATATGGCCATGGATAGGAGGATATGGAGGACATGGATTAAGGTAGAAGATTAGTAGGTACTGTAGTGTTCCTTGCTTAGGGTGGCGGGTGTTTCTGATGGTACTAGTTGTATCGTTGTATTCTTGTTTTTGTTTTGCATCATGGTTTATTATCATTCTTGATAATCTATCCTAGTATGTTGTTTATGATATTTTGATTAGCACATGATTTTATTGTTGTTTTGGGTACCCTTGCATTGTTCCTTGTTATTAGCTATATTCTATTAATTGCCTTCTTCCTTTTATATTGGGATTTGTTACACTAGAGCTGAGGACCTTTTGGAAATAGCCTCTCTACCTCCGCGAGGTAGTGGTAAGATTTGCGTACATTCTATCCTCCCTAGATCTCACTTGTGGGATTTCATTGGGTATGGTATTTTGCATACGTTCAAGATTTGCGCTTTTGGCTAAATATACAAAGGTGTGTTCGAAATATTGTGCGGGATGACATTGGATTTGCAACTTGAACTTTTCAAGGTAAAGGCATCAAAGTTTCTTCATTGGGGGATTAATTGATGCTAGCAGTTGGTTATCTAATTGGTGGTCCTTCTTTGATCATCTTTTGGATGGTAGGCACTTTGTTTGCGAGGTTGATGAACTATCTCCGAAGGTTTCATTTGGGGATTTAATTATATACAAAGGGATATGCAACTTAAATTTTTCAGGATAAAGGGCATCAGTTTTACATTGGGGGATTTAATTGATGTAAAAAGGATTTCTAGATTAGCTGTTGGATCTGTAATTGATGTTCCTCCTTTGATCATCTTTTGGATGGTAGACAGGTCTTTGTTTGCGAGGTTGATGAACTATTCTTTAAAATTGCATTAATAGTTACATTTATCTGCCTTGTGTTGCCAGGTTTGTGCAATTCCACCCGACTGCTTTGGCTGATGAAGGCCTTCCCATCAAACCATCAAATACCAGAGAGAATGCTTTTCTGATAACTGAAGCTGTCAGAGGTGATGGAGGCATCCTTTACAACTTAGATATGGAGAGATTTATGCCATTGTATGATGAAAGAGCAGAGCTTGCCCCAAGAGATGTGGTAGCAAGAAGTATTGATGACCAGCTCAAAAAGCGTGGTGAAGATTATGTTCTTCTTGATATCAGTCACAAGCCCAAAGAGAAGATTCTTTCCCATTTTCCTAATATAGCTGCTGAATGTCTCCGTTATGGGTTAGACATAACACAGCAGCCGATTCCGGTGGTTCCCGCTGCTCACTACATGTGTGGTGGAGTCCGTGCTGGGCTTGAGGGTGAGACTAATGTACGCGGTCTTTATGTGGCAGGTGAAGTTGCATGTACTGGTTTGCATGGTGCAAACCGACTTGCTAGCAACTCCTTGGCTGAAGCACTAGTTTTTGCAAGAAGAGCTGTACAGCCTTCAATTGATCACATGAACGTATCTAAAATTGATCACGGTGCTTCAAGTTGGTGGCCGCGGCCTGTAGGCCCCAGGTTACTAGGAGATGCAGTACTTAACAAAGTCATTCATCGGACAAGGGAAGTTCGGAAAGAACTGCAGTCAATCATGTGGGAATATGTTGGCATTGTTAGATCTACCTCAAGACTAACCCTTGCAGAGAAGAGAATCGTAGAGTTGGAGTTGAAATGGGAAAGATACCTATTTCAGCATGGCTGGGAACCGACCATGGTTGGATTAGAGGCTTGTGAGATGAGGAATCTCTTCTGCTGTGCCAAGCTGGTAGTTAGCAGTGCTCTTTCGCGACGCGAGAGTCGTGGGCTTCATTATACCACTGATTTTCCTTATGTCGAGGAAAGCAAGAGGTTACCAACAGTCATATTTCCTTCACAGCTAAATAGCTCGTGGAGCTCGCGGCAATTACACAGGCAGCAGTTATGTTAGATACTCTTTACCAGTTTACCTATTTGTCATTCTTCCTGCCTTTACTTTTTGGAGCAGGGTAAGTCATTCTTTGACCAAGTATTGCTAATTATATGCTTATACTAAATTATAGAAGCCAGAAGAGAGGAGCCTGGGGGGCACTTAAAAGTTTAATTTCTGTCAAATAATTGTGCATTGTTTACTTGTAAGATTTAGAAGTTGGCACTGGGCTCTTAATGAAAAATCACAAGTTATCCTTGTTAAGAAGGTAATGTGTGAATTTCGGAAAATTTGGGTTATGTTCAAAAATATTCACATAAGAGATGGTCTTGATATTTTGTCCCTCGTAAAAAATGATTTACAAAAATGTCCCCTATAGGAGGTGTATTTTGATTCAACTTAAAATGAAGAGAGGGCAGTTTTGTAAGACTTTTCTTATAGAGGGCAAAAAATTAAGACGACTACATGTGGGCATTTTATGTAATTTTTTTTTTTTTTTGGGATACTAGGTAATCCCATAGATTGAAACCATATCAGCCCTCTAACATATTGGAAGTAACATATTAGCCCTCTCACATATTTGAATTCAATAGACGAATTAATTCAAATAACTTGACATTTATCATAATAAACAATACAAACAAATGACAATCACATTTATAAAACTTATCATGTGAAAAACAGATAAATCACACAAATATCAATGCAACTACAATTCTAATTATCTTAAACTAAATACTACTGACTAAGGGAAACATTTCTTTTTTTCCCCTAGTTAATAAGAGAGTTCATGATGCTTTAACTTAGCCATTGAGAAGCTATACAAGTCTTCATTCTTCAATTTTAAGTAATGATTTTTTGTTGAACATGTATAATATAGGTCAACAAAGAAAAATCTAAAAGTCTGCCTAGAGTTTCATTAATATTTGTAGCATATGCAAGAGTTCAAGACATGGCCCAGAATTTCATTTTGCCTGATAAATCCGAGACAAACCATGAATGTCATTGCCAAACTCTAACGGATCGTTTGGTTTGAATATAAGTTATGTTGGAATAAGTTATGCTGGGTTTAGTTATCCTGGCAGTAGTTCTTTTTCAGTGTTTGGTTTGTTGCACTAAATATAGTATCCATAGGATATTCCTAAACATAAATTGTTTCTTTCTAAAAATATCCTTTTATTGAGTTTTTAAAAATATACATTGTTAGAGCTTTAGTTACTCATTCTTAAAGCAAAACATTTACCTTATTTAGCTTAATTATTTTTTTACATTTTACTTTTATTTCTTTTTATTTTTTTTATTTTTTTAAGTCATAAAACTTTTTGATTGAATGCTTAATCAACAAACAAAATTATAACCTGTAAATAAAAAAATCTACATAGCACAAGAAAAAAAAGTACACATACTATCATCATATACCATCCACAAAAGGAGGATGATCAACAAACTTTCTAATATTTTAATCAATTGTTTTAGACAAAGGAAGGGGGGTGGAAAAAAAAATAAAAACTCTATAGCACACACCTGTAGGAAATTAATTAACCGTCCATAATAAGTGAGATAATTAGCCATTGAAAATGGGCTAAGAAAATTGCCCGAAGACGGCAGACAACTTCTACAAATTATTTTTTATTTTTTGAATAAGGAGGATTTTTTATTTTTTTGGTTAATCAAGTGAAATATGGGTTTTTGAGACAAGAGTTCCCAGGAAACAACCTCTCTACTTCTACGAGGTAGTGGTAAGGTCTGCGTACATTCTACCCTCTCCATACCCCACTTGTGGGATTCCACTAGGTATATTGTTGTTGTTGGTTAATCAAGTGAAAGAGTGATAAAAGGAAGGATAGCTTTGTCATTTTATAAATTTATCCCATGACAATTTGTGATGGGATTATTGTACCATCCATTAGAATGGATAACTTATCCCTTCACTATTTATTAGTCTCGAGATAAGTTATCTCACATTTGCCAACCAAGCGACCATTTAAGTGTCACTAAAATTTTATTTCGAAATTATTTTTACTTATTTTTTACACTAAACGACCCCTGAGAGTCAAGTCTTTTGTGCCTACAAATAATAGGGATGTAAGTTTCTATGTCACCAATGAACTAGATATTATTGATTTTATTAGTATAGTCAAAATGATTAGCCTATTTGGTCTAATTATTTTTTTTTGGAGTTATTTAATAGTTGTATCAATATTATAAATATGATATTGAACTTTGAGAAAAAGCTCATTTATGTCATCTGTTAAAAGTTTGACTCATTTTATGTCATTACCGTTTGAGAAAAGAGTAATCTATGCCATTATTTTTTAGCTCCGGTTTTGCAAAAACCACTTAAACAATTTTAAACACTTTTGAATTAAAGTTTTGGATCAAATGTGATATTTTTTGTCAATCTTCTTCAAGAATGCAAAGAACACATGAAGAACACCAAAAATTCTCAAAATTTTAAATTCTTCGAATATTCACGAAATCACCCTAAATTTCAAGAGTAACGTTCGTCCGAGCTAGATACCAAAAAACATGTTTGTAGCTCGAATTCAACCTAACTAACTAGATCTACTTGAAATTTTTCTTCAAAGTTTCACAACATTAATTAGGTGAAAAAAATATTCAAAAAAAAAGGGAAATCAGTCCCAAAATTTTAAAATTTTGCTTTGATTCGTGTTTTATTGTTGTTTTTTTTATACTAAATCCTTATTTTTTTAACATTTTTCAAGACTATGTTCAAAATATCAATTAATTTAGAGTTGAGGAAAAAATTTTACCATTGAAGAAAATTAAAATTTTGAAACTTTGAAGAAAAATTTCAAGTGGGTCTTGTTGAGTTAGGTTGAATTCAAACTCAAAAACATTTAGTTTTGGTATCTAGATCGAAGGAATACTACTCTTAAAATCTGAGGTGATTTTGTGAATATTTGAAGAAGTTGAAAATTTGAGACTTCTTGATGTTCTTCATGTGTTCTTGGCACTCTTGAAAAAGAATGACCACAAAGACTATATTTGATTCAAAACTCTAATTTAAAAATGTTTATAGTCGTTTAAGTAGTTTTGCAAAATCGGAGTTAAAATAATGACATGAATGAGCCTTTTCTCAAACGGTAATGACATAAATGAGCCAAACTGTTA
>JAPFFP010000012.1:5580213-5594728 GCA_026153255.1 Solanum medicagineum | reverse complement strand
GTGAAGTAGCAGTTAGTCAATGCAACTTTCGACGCTCCTCATGGGTCATCTGAAAACAGTCGCTTTATGTTTTTAAATATAGGGGTTAGGCTGCGTACATCCGACCCCCCCTCACCCCGCAATGAGAGGGAGCCTTTTGAGGCACTGGGGTATGTTGTTGTTGTATGGCTTAAAATAGTGAAAGATATTTGTTTCATGATAAATTATTTTATTAAAGGTAAAATGAGTATATTCAAATTAAATTGTGAATAAATATAAAATGTGTTTTTTTTGGGAACTTACTAAAAAGAAAAATGAAGGAAAAATTACGTGGATAAATAAACATATACTACTTAATTAGCTTACATAACTATAATTTGAATTAATTACTGCTTGTGATAAACATCTAGTTGTAAATACAATTTGAGTTTTGTATAATTCGTGTGATTTATACAAATGTTGTGCCTGATTATACAAAAGTTATGTGCGAATCAAATTGTATAGCAAAATATACAAACACCATGATTGTATATCGAATTATACAAACTTTTTGCATGAATTGTATAGCGAAATATACAAATACTATACCAAAACTACGAATTATATAACGAATTATACAAACGTATACAAAAAATTATACAAATATTGCTATAACTAATAGTTACAAAATGTAATTACCCAAACCGTAGCTACGTAGCATAATAAAGATATTTTTGAGTGATTATATATGAAAATTCCTCAAAAGTGAATTATATAAATCGGAAATTTAAAAAAACTATAGATTGTTGAAATTTAAAACCATAAGTTTAACAGTGGGTATATTCAATACTAGAAAATTTAAATGTTAAATATGTGATGCGTCAGTTAATCTCTAATTGGGAGAATTTTATTAGTTCAGTTGGTTGACTACCTGAATTTTCACCTTGATGGTGAAGGTTCGAATCCTCACATTGTAAACCCCCTCCCCATTTCCCCTTCCCCTACCCTAAATTTTTTTTTTAAAAAAAAGTCTCTAATTTTTATTTTTTTTGGGGGGCAATTTCCATCTTTTAGCACAACATGATGGGAAATTACATGTGATTTAGTTATTAAGTTGAGAGTCCTCTATTATTATCCTCCTTTTTGGTCGGGAAGAGACTTTAACCCTTTTTCTTCCCATGTTGTTATGAATAATGCTTGATTGAGAAAACACTTTATTTGGTAGACCAAAAAAGGAATAATGCTTTGAAAATTATTGAGAGATGGAAGTTGAAGGATCTCTTATTTTCTTAGTAAGATCAATTAGTATACTTGTACATTGATTTGTCGTTGCTTTTTCCCATTTTTTGTCTGTCTTGACACAATGAAATTTGCATGCATGTCAATCCTACTTTTTCAAAGAACTAGTACTTTCTACAACTCCAAGGGTCTCCATACATTTTATTTTCACTCCATATGTATTTCTTTGTCTTATCCAACATATGTATGTACTATAAGGAAAATTAATGGAGCAAGAACAACGGATTGTACCTTTTTTGTTAGCGCCGCGGACGTTGTTATGCCACCAACAGATTTTGCCCCAGATCTCATTTCGTTTCACTACAAACACGGATTTTTGTTCACAAATCAAGTGACTTTGTGTGAATTGATGAATTAAAGGATTCCAAAACTTTTTTTGATTTCTGATATAATTTTTGTTTTTACGGTAGTCTTCACAAGTCAGATTGTTTTCAAACTTCCGCTCACTTTTACCACTTTGTAGTTTTTCTTTGTTTTTCTCCTCACTTTAGGAGTCAACCACTCTCCCTTAAAATAAGAAGTGGTTGGGCGGTTACAACCACTCTCCTTAGTGGACAATAACTGTCCATCCTTATCCTTATAGGATAAGATTGGACAGTTATTAATTACCGCACCACATATTTACATTAGATATACGGATCAAATTAAGATTGGATCAGTCAGTCCACATGGACGATCCACAACCCAAAATCTTACATATACTAACATAACAAACTCATTAAAATCTAATAGGTGGTGTTTGGTGAGGATAAATTGTCCGTAGACCATATCTTACCAAGTGAGTAAAGAAATTATTTCTAAAGAATCTTCGACTAAAATAAACATATCAAGGTAGGTACAAAAAAAAGGATGTGGTGGAAGGAATAGCGATGGGTGTCCTATGAGGCTGAATGTAACTTAATTTAGTATGTCCATAATTAAGCTCCTCTTCTCACTTGATCATTTCCTCTTCTTTTTGCAGAAAAATAGGACTGCCAAGAAATGGCAGTGGGCCGAACCATCTAGTACATTGATATATTTAGGAGAAATTGGACAAGAGGTCCATTGCCTCAAAAAACATTTACTAAAAGTAATCTAATTAGGGCAAAAAATTTACTATACAAAATAAAATGAAAAAAATAACAAAATTAGGCAAGCATATAATATGTATTATATTATACAATTATAGTTAAAAAATATACAATTTATAGCTATAGTTAGGATTTTGTTGCTATAGTCAAAGTTTTGTTGTTATTTTTTCTCTCCTCTCTCGCCTCTCTCCTATCTTGCAGATATACAATTACAAATGTATACCAGCTGCATATATACAATTATTTTGACAAATATACATAGTCAATTCGATAGATATACATATACAATTCGCCTCTCTCCACTCTCGCTCGCCTCTCTCCTCCCTCTCTCGATCTCGCTCGTTCTCTCCTTCCTTTCTCGATCTCACTTGCTAGATATACAAATATATATGTATATTAATTACATATATATAATAATTTGACAGATATACACATACAATTTGATAAATATACACATACAATTTGCCTCTCTCCTCCCTCTCTCGATCTCACTCACCTCTCTCCTCCCCTCCAGGTCACATAGCCGAGGTTATATTATGTAATTATGCAAAATATAGTTATTTGACCATATTAAGTTCCAAACCTAGACTATTTATAAAAATTTCTCTACAAAATAAACACCTGAATAACTGCAACACAGCGATAATTTTAATTTTCACTAATATAACAATAGATCTTTTATAAAACACAAAAGAAACGCAAAAAAAAAAAAAAACAACCAAAAAAAAAAAAAAAGAAGGCAAGCCATGTGTTTTTGCCTTTTTGCTGTTAATGATATTTTAATCCCTTAAATTTCTTCCCTTTAATTATTTACATTCCACATATAACTCAAATCATAGTTAATGATTATTGATTCTCTCTCACAAATTAAAAAGCCGTATTCTAATCAAAATCATATTGTTTGCGACATATTTTAAAGTGATAAAAACATAAATAGTAATTACAAATAAAATAACTTAAGTTATCGATAGACATTAAACTTGTTTACGTTTTCTACTGACAAGTTGCTAATAGACACCTTAACCAACCATAATTTAAACCCCATAAATATTTTTGTCATAGTTAGCATTGTGTGTGTGCCTCATGCAAAAGTAGAGCGTGCGAGCTCTCCGATTTCCATCTCCACCGCTACGTTAAAGTTACTGTTGCATCTTTGTCCAAGCTCCATCCCCACCATTAAATTAGCAAACGAAACTCCCCTACTCTCCAATTTCTCTTCCCGTCGGTTCTGTCTTTCTTCCCGTTTTTTCGGTCTCTTTTTCTCCTTGTCCATCTATTCTTAATACTAATTTCTTTTGGGTCTCGTTTTGTCCTTTTCTACAGTTTCTCTTCGATGTCTATGTTGTAGAAATTATTAATGAGCAGTGAATATCGCAAAATTTAGAATTCTAATTTTTGAATTCTTAACCCAGCAATTTTTGAATTCTTATTTTCAAGCAGAATATCAAAAAGTCGATATATGTAATTGTGATGATTATTGTCGTCTGAAAATTTTGAGGACTCCATTGAACCGAGGTCGTAGATTTTTTGGACGCAAATCACCAATTGTTTGTAAGTTTTTGAATATTAGAATAAATTTTTTGAATAGAATTTTTTTATTTATTCTCGGATATTGTTTGTAGGAAAATGATAGATGTGGGTATTTTAGATGGATTGATCCTTCACCAGAATGTGTTGGCGTTCAAGCTAAGATGATGTCGTCATTAATAAATAAATTCAAAGATGGTGAAAATCTCATTGATCGATTAAGGGAAAAAGTAAAAGAGATTGAAGAAGAAAGAGATTTTTTGAAAATGAAACTGAAGGAAAATGAAGAGAAGATGATGGTAATGAACCACAAACTGAAGAAAGATAAACTACAAAGGGATTCGGCAAATGCGAAATTTAACAGACTTGTGATTGTTCTTCTTTGTCTAATTAGTATCAAATGGTTCTTTCATCTAGTGTAGTGTTGTAGTAGTTGACTTAAGCCTTCATACTAGTTAAATGTTGAATGTTATAAAGATATCCCTTTGAGTATTGGATATGCCCGACTTTGTTGTTGTTCTTTACCTTCTTAAGTTAGGTTCTTAGTTGGTTTCTGTCCAGTAATGTTTTGGTATAAGGATTACAAGTAATGAATTCTCTCAGTCTTGTCGAATTAATGTGCATCAAGTATGTGAAAACTCCTACAAAGTGGTTATGTATCTCATTAAGTACGACATATGATATACCACAAAGATGCAATAGCATTAACATAAGTTGGTCAAAATAAATTACAAAAGTTTAAAAGTAAACTAAAATAACATCTTGAGTTCAAAAGTAGACTTAACTACTAATATTACATTGTTCAAAACTCATTTCCTAAAATTCCATTTGCATCCCAGATAAACTACTTTTTTGAGGTTTCATAAGTTGTTGCCACTTTATTTTTCTTATTTTCTCTCATACGTTGAACTCAGAGGTGTTGACTGCATCTTTCAATTCCATCTTAGGCCACAAGATTTAAAATCAATATCTATATTGGTTGGTAAAGCACTTTTCAAATTGGTTGATTAGAATTAGTAAAGAAGCAATTCTAACCAATAAATAGGACCAAAATAAGTGAACTTGCATTAAACACATGGGTTCCAGTTGTAGGATCAGAGTATACACCAAAACCACTTGTAGACTTTTTGTTTGTTCCAATAGCAGCAGCAAGTAAGGCAGAATTGTATGTTCGCTTGTGGCTTGATTTAGGTGGCACTTGAATAGAAGAGTCATGTGTCTCACTAAAAAATGGAGTTCCTCTTGCATTAGCTTTTTTCCTCCCCAATCCCCTTCCTAACCCACCATGTCCCCTTTTTTAGGAGCTTTTGGTACAGATTTGGTGTCAGTACAAAAGAATTATAGTTTTCATACACCTGATGCTGCTGCAAAATTAAACAATCCAATAAGAAAAGTCAAAACTCAGTCAAGACAAAAGCCATCATAGAATAAAATGCAGCAGCCATCAAGCAAACTCACAGCAGACATAGTTGCGCTTTTTTTAGCAGCAATGTACTAATACATGTAATAGTTAACTAAAACTCACAACAGACACAGCAGCACAAAGTAACTCACAGCAGACAGCAACGCAAAGTAACTTTTTGCAGATACAACAATATAAAGTAACTCACAACAGACACATCATCACAAAGTAACTCACAGCAGACACATCATCACAAAGTAACTCACAGCAGACACATCAACACAAAGTAACTCACAGCAGATACAGCAGCGCCAAGTAACTCACAGCAGATACAGCAGCACAAAGTAACTCAGGAAGACACAACAGCACAAACTAAAACTTAGCAGCAAACTCACAAACTAAAACTCACAAATAGCAGCAACACAAACTAAAACTCAGCAACAAACTCTAGGTTAATTGATGCAGCAACTAAAACTTAGCATACTAAAAATAAATCACAGCCAAGGCACAAACTAAAAACTCAAAACACAGCAGCAATTAAAACTCGGAAAGAGAGACTACTTGTTATAGGTAGCCTATACTCGCACCTTACGGTCTTCCTTTTCCATGGGTGGTGGTACATACATCATCATCCCTTAAAGGGGCATAAACATGAACCCACATCGGCATGTAATTATGAGAAAGTAGATTTTATATAAGGACCCCCGGTGATATTCTCCCACCTCCAATCTCATGCGGTGTTAAGTCATCATTCCACGGGATTATATATTCATATACATTTTAGAAATAGAAGCATAAGTCTTTTCAAATCATAATTATACATACTTGGGCTTAAAAATCAAAACTACTTCATAATCATGCATACTTGGACTTAAAAGTCAGAATCATACTTCATTTCATACTTTCATGTATAGGAATAGCTTATTCATACTTGTACATAGTGGTGTAAACATATACTGATCATATTATTTTCATAACTATATTTATCTTAAATTCATAGTCATTGTCATAATTGGATATTATCCCACATCATAAATCTCATGAAAATCCTTGTTCATGCATGCATATGTCATGAGGAATGAAGGAATAACACCGGTACTTGGAATTCATAGTCAAAACATCATAATAAGATGAAATCATAATTGGAATTACCCATGTATAAATTCATCATAAAAAGGGACATGCACATGGAAATCAACATAATAAGACTTAAATCATGTTAAAGTCAACAATTGATAATGATTCATGATCTAATTTCATCAAATTGAAGCTAAATTAAAAGATCCACTTACAATTCATACTTGGAAATCATGAATTTGAAGAAATAGATTTTGGATCTTCATGATTTGAAGGGAATCTGTAACACTCCTCATGTTTTGGGGCTTGGGAAAACTGAAAGACTGAGAATTTGCTGATGATCAGGATTTACAAGCCAATCCACGGCCCATAAAAGAATCCACTGATCGTAGGTGGCAACGTGAAAGGTGTCCAGTGAAAGTGGAAATTGAAGAGTTTTGGAAATTGATTTACAAATTAGCAGATGAGCCGTAATTTTTCATACGACTTGTAAGTAGGTCTCATAGGTGGATGCCCTGGGAAATCAGAAATTTGTCTCAAGTATGGGGTCTTCCTATGAAGGGATCTACGACCTGTAAGTTTTTCTACGAGTCGTACTGCATGTTCGTGGATCAAATACTGCGATTCCAGTAGCTCCACGGACGGTTCATGCAGTTTTTAAAGAAGGAAATTCTCATCCTTTCTCACTCTTTTAAGCCTAAACTTGTTAGTTTCCACTTAATTAAATCTTTAAAATATGACTACTCAATTCATTAACACTCAGAACACTCTTCAAACTTTGAATGTAAGTTCAAGAGGAGAAAGCTAGGGCTTTCAAGCACCTTCCCTAAATTCTTCAAGAATCTAATTCCTCTAGATATGTAAGGCCCTCTAAAAGTTATTCTATGTTTGATGTAGTATCTTTAACAACAAGGTTCCACCCAAGATCCAGTTTATGAGTTGAGATTAAATTTTCTCCATTGTTAGTCAATTTCATTGGGATACTTATTTTATGTATTTTTTCTTGATGAAAAATCATAATCTTTACTGATTTCAATATTAAGTCTTCCGCTGAATAAAGTAGTCAGGCCAATTGGTTCGCTTGGGACCACCAATGGTTCTGGGTCTTGGCCGCGCCCAGAGTGTAAACTCAGGGCATGACATAATTATGAATGAAACTATACATACCTTGAAGAAATTAGGAATATAAAGATGAATTACACTTGAGCTTGAAGCACCCCTTGAATCTCTTAGCTTTAATCTTTCAAGCTTGACTTGAAAGGAGTTTTAAGAAATGAAATTCTAGAGTCTAAGTGTTTGAATTTGAAAATGAAGTGTATTAAATGAATAATGGTTGATTTAAGGGTCTTAGAATGGCATAGAAGTCATAAAAGACCTTGAAAGTGAATAAATTTACCATAGAGCACTTAACAAGATGAAATAAAAAATAAAGTTGGACCCCTGTACAGTTGGCTTCACGGCTCATGAAGCAAGTCATGAAGGGACCCCTAGATACAAGACGATATTTTTCTTGAAGAAAAATGGCCAAGGGTCTCTCCACGGTCACCACCACAGTCCGTGGTGCCCTTCATGGATCTTGATGATGCTCATCGTGGACCCTTAGGCCAAAAAGTGGCGACCATACAAGAGGCCTCCTCCCATGAGCCTTATTACGGCCAATGGTGAGGTCCACGAGCCTTGAAAGGCTCTGTAGAGAGCCACTTGGTTTTGTACACCACAAAAAGCCAAGGTAAGCCACGAAATGGCCAAAGGCCACTCTAAGGCCATCTCCACGACTCGTGGACCCATGGCTCGTGGAATATATCCTTGAAAGGGCACCATAATAAAAAAAATTGTTGGAAACCAAATTTTGAACATCTTTAAGGCCTTATGAAGCCCGGGTCCTTGTAGAAAGAAATTGAATTTTGAAAATATGGATCAAAAATTCATGTCTGATCTTTAAAATAAGGACCAGATACAATTACTCTTTACATTGCAGCTATAAGAGCCCGTGATTGTGGACCCCCGATAGAATAACCATCGCAATAACGGAGGGCCTCGTACAATTGTTATGAACAAATCTCCAACCCTTCATAATCATAGCCCAAGCCTCACGATCGTAGAGGTCAAATTCCCTAAGCTTTGGGAATGCAACCAGAAAGGGCCACAGGTTTACCTTTCCAGCGAATCAAATTGGCCATCCCTCGAATGTTAAAGGTAAATTGTTTTACACCAGCATCAACTAAAATATAAGATTCTTAGCAAAGTCCAAACCTCTGGCCGAATGCTTGGGATTCCTTTGGAACCCCGTGCATGCAAACAAACTATGTTATCCCACAAAATTTGATGTTCAAAATTCAAGACATAGCCAAAATTTCTATACGAGGTCATTTATATAAAAAGTGGGTCCTACTCCCAAGGGCCATGTTTAGCCAAACCTATTGACGGATCAAAAATGAGTCAGAAGCCTTAGAAATTGAACAAAAGGCTATTCTAAACTAAACTAGATGTTCTGGATCTAATCGCACTGTCAGAACTTTTATTCGAACATATTTTTCAAGAAAATAGACCGAAGTCGAACCCTGGGCCAATTTTCTAAAGCTAAAATGCTAAATAATTTGAACTCGCACTAAAAGGCTCAGAACTCAAGCCAACCATGCTTCTAGCTTAAAATGGTCATTCAGAGCTAATGAAACTATCAGAATTTCATTCCAAAATCGTTTATCTGCATTTTTTTATCAGAGTCAACTTTTCAAATTATAAGGGCCTCAAAGTACAAAAAATTGCACAAAATCCAAACAAACGATTAGACAAATGAAATGTCAGTGTTAGCAAGTCATAAATGTCTTAGGGACTCAGTGAAAAAACTTTAACTAATGAAAAAAAGTGGTAACACGAAAATAACTTGGATGTCATTCCATATGTGTTGTTATTTTTAGTCTATAAGTAAGAGGAGTAGAGGACTTATGATTTAATACATATTTTTCAGATATTGTAATTAGATTGGTTCAATTATGACCACCTAAATCCATTTGAACAAAACCAGTTGAATCAACCATTAACCTGGTTTTGAAATAACATTTAGAAGCCAATATATGGGTATCACTCTAATACCATATAGAGAATAAGCTAAAAGAGTATAAAGGAGAAGACCTTTTACTGGCCTAAGATCAAAGATTATTCAACTAAGAAATTATAAAGGAGAAGAATGAATTTGGAAAGAATGACTTAGCTTGATTATGAAAGAAGACTTCTTGAATTATTATTTTTTTTGAATGGATATTCTAAAAAAATTCCACTAAATATCTAGGATTCTTTGTATCTCCAAAAAATCAACTTTATATTTTATATTCCTTTTATGATCTTTTACTCTCTTTGTTTCAAATTAATTGAATTTTTTAGACTTTTTTCTAGGGTGGGCTTTCGGTTCTTCGGTTTGATTTTAGCAAATTTCGGTTCAGTTTTTTATTTGAAAAAATGTGCACCATATCTTTGGTTTGGTTCAGTTTTTTCAGGTACGATTCAGTTTTTTCAAGTTTGACTTTATTTGGTGTTTTTAAAATGGTTTTTCGGTGCAAACTAATGAAAAATAAAATGTGGACAAAATCAAAGTATAAGATATTTAAAAACTTAAAATCATAATAAGTGATGATATGCTTCCATGGAATACTTATTGTGCTTAAACAACTATATTCATCTTTGTTAAGAACTTGCGCCTGGAATTATTGCTTGAGGAAAACATGCATAAAGACATCCTTTACATAACATAAATCCGCAAAAAATATGTTTGAAATTTTCTAAAAAAATAATATTTCAAAGTTAACTATAAAAATTATAAATTTGTTGCTACTTTGACTTGTTTCATGAATGATTTAATTGCTAATTGATTTATATGTATATAAAAATAATTTTATATTTTTTATCTAATATATATATATATATATATATTAAAAAAAAAATTAATAGAAGTTCGGTTCTTCGGTGCACCGAAGTTTCGAGACTCCTACACCATATACCGAACCAAAGAATCAAACTTTTGAAAGAACAACACCGACACTGAACCGAAAAACCAAAACGGAAGAACTGAATTAGTTTGGTTCGGTTCGATTTTTCGGTATTTATATATGCTCGCCCATACTTTTTTCAAGGTTCAAAATAGTTGAATTGTTCAAAGTTCAATATGAATGTTTGAAATTTTTCCATATTTGCTCTTTCATTTATTGAAAATTTTATATTTTCTAGGAGATAAATTATATACGTATTTATGACTTCACAAAGAATAATAATGGAAAGTATGATTTAAATTTTATCTTTAAATATTTTTTTAAGTATGTGCACATTATCTCATAAATTCAATTAAAATAGCCAAACTCCTTGGATGGTAAATATTCAGTACCCAAACTCTCTCCGTCTAAAAGAGGAAAAAAAATAAGGAAAAGGTTTTTAATTCATCTTATCCTTATGCATCAACTATATTGATGTGTAATGATCTGGAACACTTAAATTTTTTTTCCATAACTAATAAGCTGCAACATTGTCTATCTGTGTACTATAAGTGACAATATTTCATTTTTATATTATTAACAAAAATGGAAAACAATTGTGTTATCGATCAGATAAGGTCATTTGTAACTGGCCAAATTATGATGTATAATAAATAAACGTTTGTTATCATTCATTTTTATACATTCTGCAAAAAAAAAAAAAGGTTGAAATAAGGTCCAGTGCATATTTTCTTGGATTAGTACTGATGGAAGGCTTTGGTTCTCAACAATCAGCAAGTAAGAATATACTTTCTTCAATAAAATCGTCCTTGTAATTAACCACAATGTGTGCATCTTTTTTTCTTAATTAACCACCTCGTATGTGATGAGAATGTTTCATGTCGGAACGGAACAAGATTTTAGGATTATTTATATAGATGGTTCAAATAACTGTTTTTTTCTTTTTTTTAATTAACTTTTAAGGTATGAATTAGGATCAATACTTAATTTTATGTGGTATCAGATTTAGGTCCATTAGCTCACGTAATGTCTAAATTTTTTAGAGTCCTAATATGGCTTGGACGATCCTTCTCTAAGGACCTATTTTGATGATATGTAAAATTCATTATGTTGTCATAATTAATCTAGGTTTGTGTTATTTTAATTAACTTTATTAAGAAGAAAAGTGATCCCTATTAAGAATTCTATCATTATGTGATCGGTTTGGTTCAGTTTTTCGTTTGTGAAAGCAAATCAATTGTGTCGATTTATTAATTTATACATTAAATCAACCCAATTAAAAAAAAAAGTTTTGGATCAATTTTTTAATTGTTTGTTTCATTTTTCCCCTCCAGACTCCAGTGACTCCATAATAACACAAAACGTATATAATTAAAACTTATTATTTATTCAAATACAACAAGATCCTATTAATGATCACTTAGCTTTGAGTTAACCATAGTATCTACAGTAGACAAAATGTCAACTTCCAAACTGGATACGACAAACATATATAAAAATTAAGAAATTGAATCATATTTGGAATATCAAATCATGGTTTAGGTGCATTAATTAGAACTACTACTAGTTCATGATTTGCCATTATCTAAGGGAACTAAAAAATTACACTTAACTAGGAACAAACAACATATATTCTATACTTGATTTCATTTCGAAATTTTTTTATTATCATACCTTAATCATTTCGTGTATATATACTATGCACTTTGGTAGTTGCTTATAGAGAAGAACAAAAAACATTTTTCTTGCTTGTGTTAGGTAATTTTCCCTATTAGACATATATATTCTAGTCTGAAATTTGGACCCACACAGATTGTTGCTTTATATGATTTTCAAAAGGCCTTTCTTTATTTTTATAGTATTACTATATAACTTTCTATTTCTCTAATGATTATGTTAACGGATAAACCGTTATAATCACATGTGATTAGAGAGATGCTGTAGTTAATTGATTTTCCTAATTACCTTTGATTGCCTGGTTATGGCATGCACGTTAGAATATACTAGTCACTATATGCTTCCAATTTGAGGGAGAATAATTAGAGGCAAAGTTAGTTTGAGGAATTTTGAATTTTATAATAATGATTTTCAGTGTTCATAATTGGACATACTTTATAAACTTTTTAATACAAATATAATATCTTACTAGTTCGATTGTCTCTAGCTCCTGCCCGGAGAATAATAATGCTAAGGTGAAGTGCATCCATTAACTTTGATTTGAAATTCATATAATACTCTCTGTCCCATTTTATGTGATACTTTTTCTTTTTTGGTCCGTATCCCAAAAAAATGTCACCTTACTTTAACTGAAAACAATTTGACTTTAAAATTTCTTTTTTTACCCTCTATGAATTGATTCTCCGCCACACAAATTTTTACGAATTAGTTTAGATCACGAGTTTCAAAAGTCTTCCTTTGTTTTTCTTAAATATCGTGCCAAGTCAAACGGTTTCACTGACAAGGAATAATATTTTTTTGTCCATGAATTTAAAATTTGGATTCGCTTCTAATTGAAATTAAAGATGTAAAATGTAAATTGAAAATAAGTGGTGGAAATGAGATTTAGGAGCGTATTGTTGAGATTTAGCATGATAATCGAACAAAAGGTTGAATAATCATCTCCTAATCCGTTTAGATCTCTTTAATTACAGAATTTTGCGTAGAGATTCAATAATTATGGAATTCCGGCGTCAATCTTGGGCCTGCTTTCTCATTTGCTCTCTACCCACCCCCTAATTTAATTCAACATAAATTTGTTCTTCTCTTTTTTTATAAAAAAAGAAAAAAAGTTTTTATGTTTCAGATTCTGTCAAAAGAAAAAATAAAGCATATCTTTCATGAGTATGTATCCTAACCACTAGAAAATGACCAAATCCCTCTTTAGCTTTTCCAAACTCTATATATACCCTACTTGCATTGCTCATATTTATAATTCTCAATACATACTTGACAACTTCCCTTGTAGTATTACTTCCTCTTTCACTCATAAAAACATTTGTGTCTGCAATATGGCTACATTAGGTGACAATAAGGACAATGTTGTGGTATCTAATATGAAGCTTGAAAAAATGCTTAGCATGAAAGGAGGCAAAGGAGAGGCTAGTTATGTCAACAATTCTCAAGCTCAGGTCATCGATCTATCTCTCACACCTTAACTCATATCAATTTTGATTCAATTATGTAGCATCATTAACATGCACTCTAGCTCAAATTGAATTATCGTGTATACAGGGACAACACGCTCGATCAATGCTGCACCTGTTGAAAGAAACCCTTGACGGGGTCCAGCTGATCAGCTCAGCGGACAACGACATTCCCTTTGTGATGGTGGACTTGGGATGTTCTTGTGGCAGCAACACCATTTACATCATCGACGTTATTGTGGAACACATGAGGAAGAGATATGAAGCGACAGGTCAACAACCACCGGAATTCTCCGCCTTTTTCTGTGACCTTCCTTCCAATGATTTCAACATGCTCTTTCAGCTGCTGCCTCCGTTGGCTAATAATGGCATGGAGGAATGTTTAGCTTCCGATAATCACCGCTCGTATTTTGCTGCCGGAGTTCCAGGTTCCTTTTATCGCCGTCTGTTTCCGGCGAGGTCGATTGACGTTTTCTACTCGGCATTTTCGTTGCACTGGCTTTCTCAGGTTAGTTTTCTCTTTCATATTTTCTCTTATTATATAAGTTGCAGCAAGTAGGTAGTTGTGTCTGATTGAGTTGTCTTTCCTCTTATACATTATATTGGGTTCACAAAAATATTTTATGAATTTTTTTATTTAATTTTTTTAAAGTAGCTGTTTACTTCAATTATTAATATTACCTTAGTAAATAATTTTCGCAGTTGCTTCAACTATGATTTTGCTATATCACATCGATCAATTATTTTAAATTAGGCAAATACTAAAATTATGATAAAATAAATTTCTTATCAAACTGGAAAAATTAAATTAAATTGTTTTTAAAATAAATTGTTTCATTTTAATTTAACTAGTGTATAATTTTTTGAAATTGTGGGACTCACTTTAGCTACACCCTTTAGTTATAGCTCTGTGTGTGTTACAACGTTTAATACGTAATTAACTGCAAGTTCTCTTGATAAGTATTGAATATTAGTCTGGTAATAGTAGTTATAACTAATTCTTTATAGGTAAAAGTGTACACAATTTAATTAGTTTATCTTTCGGTAAAAGTCTCA
>JAPFFP010000012.1:5549754-5580030 GCA_026153255.1 Solanum medicagineum | reverse complement strand
TTTTTACTTAAATTTTGTACCAATATTATTATTATTATTATTATTATTATTATTATTATTATTATTATTATTATTATTATTATAAAGCTAATATATGAGACATGATATAAATATTTTCCAAAACAGAAGTCAAAAGTAGTATGTCATCAAGTCTATTTTTCCTTGAATTTTGTACCAACATTATTATATAATATATATATATAAAGCTAATATATGAGACATAATATTTTCCAAAACGGAAGTCAAAAGTAGTAGGTCATCAAAGTCATGGTCAGCTAAAAATAATAGAGCAAGTATAGCAGTTACGTAATAGCATGGAGAAATAGATAGAGAAATCCGGAAATAATGTCATCTTTGCCAATCCCGAGGATGATTTACAGTTAAGGAAACATAAACAAATTAAATGAATACTAGTGTATCGTTTTCAAGATTGAAAATGCATGAAGATCCTAACTACTTTATTTCGTCAAAAAGTTAAAAAGCATTCAAAATAAATGGCACCTGGTTTTGTCAAAACCACTGCCTACCTTAGGTCATTCAGAAATTAACTAAAATTAGTCTGGCAGTGATTAGATGGACATTTTTTATAATATATAGGTTAAATATAGATATTTTGATATATATTAATTATTAAATATTCTTACTATTATAAAAAGCATTATCCATATTCTAAAAGTATAAATACCCTTGACAAATATATTGGCTCTGTCATTGAGTCAATTCCTTATTATTGTTGAAATAATATAAGATTATAATTTAACTCTCAAAATTTTATAACATCTTCTTATAAAATGGGACGAAGAAAATCTCATTTTACGTAACACTCTTTCTTTTATGGTCTGTCCAAAAAAGATTGTCAACTTACTATAATTAGAAACACTTTAACTTTAAATTTTTTCTTTTTTTCCTTGAAAGGATTCTCATCACACAAATATCTAAGAATGATTTTAGACTATAAGTTTTAAAAATATTTTTTTTTCTTAAACACGATGCTAAGTCAAAGGGTGTTAATTGCAAGAGTTGTGTTTTTGAATTTGATAGGTGCCGGAGGTGGTGTTGGATAAGCAAAATGTGGCGTACAACAAGGGAAGGATATACATCCATGGTGCAAATGAGAGCACAGCGAAGGCTTACAAAAAGCAATTTCAAAGTGATTTGGCTAGTTTCCTTTGTGCAAGGTCTAAAGAAATGAAAAGAGGTGGTTCCATGTTCTTAGTTTGCTTAGGAAGGACTTCTGTTGATCCAACTGACCAAGGTGGGGCTGGACTCCTTTTTGGGACCCATTTTCAAGATGCTTGGGATGATCTTGTCCAAGAGGTAATTAATTAATTAATCTTCGTTATCCCACAATATAGGAGATAATTAATTTGCATTTATAGACTAGTGTTGAGAGTCACTATCAGAGGATCTCCCATTTTGATTCTTGAGTAAGCACCTTAAGCAATACAACTCAAGGGTCAACATCTGTCTAGACCAAGTGCGTCTCGTTGACAAAACAAAGAAAGTAGGATTGTGACTAAGCAAGTGTCGGCATGTAACACTTCAATGAATAGTTTAGTGTATCATGATTTTGTTTCTTATCGTTGTCCTTGGGCCACCAATTGGACTTCCTCCCGAGCTGTCAAGACGGGTTGATCCATCCTTTCCGAGTTAATTCATGCAGATTTTGAAATTTGACGAGTCAAGTCAAACTAGTTCATTTTTTGTGAGCTAGAAAATAGCTAGATCAGCCCATTAATATGTGGATTGCGGGCCTTTTTGAGTCGGATCACATTCTTAGAAGTATATTTTTTATATAAATTTTTAAATTAAATTATAATTTAAAAATATTAAAATAAATAGCAACATGACAATATTACATAGTATTAGTGTTACTATTATTTATTATAAAAATATAATTTGTATCTAAATTTTAATATTTAAAAACTTTGAGTTGGGACTCTTATTATTTTTAATACTCTATTTTCTTTTTAATTATTTTTTAAAATTTAGCCCACGAGCTGGCCCAACCCATATTGCAAAACCCCACAAATCAGCATGCTTATTCAGGCCGAGTTAAAAAACTCATTTTTTAAATGGGCCCCAAAAAATCTTAGTCCAACCCTGCTAAATCACGGGTTAGATCAGGTCAGCTGAACGAGCCTAGCCCATATTGACGGCTCTACTCTATGTACACCCCACATCATTGTCTAGTCTTAACTTCTTGTTTCATCACCATCTTTCAGCAATATCATACTCCATGACTAGTTAAGCTGATGTTACTAGATTATATTGTTCATACACTCTCTTTTTCTTAATTTATATGACTTATTCTTTTACTCAGAAATAATAACACATTTTTCTATTTAGCAATAATTTAGTATTAAAATACTCATTTTTATCCTTATGGAAATGATTTATAGTTATACAAATATCTACAACTTATTTTAGTCACAATATTGAACATTTTATTCATTTCTCAAAGTATTGAACATTTGTTTGAATGTCAGGGGCTAATTACAAGTGAAAAGAGGGACAACTTTAACATCCCAGTGTATGCACCAAGTATACAAGATTTTAAGGAGGTGGTTGAAGCCAATGGCTCATTCACTACCAACAAGCTCCAAGTTTTCAGGGGAGGGAGTCCTCTTGTTGTCAACCACCCTGATGACGCAGCTGAAGTCGGACGAGCCTTAGCCGTCAGCTGCAGAAGTGTTAGTGGAGTCCTTGTGGACGCTCACATTGGTGAACAACTCGGGGATGAGCTGTTCACCAGAGTTGAGCGTCGAGCCTCGCTCCATGCAAAAGAGCTCATTGAAAAACTTCAGTTTTTTCATATAGTTGCTTCCCTTTCTCTTATGTAGTTTTGCCCTTTGGCAATATGTAGTTGGAAGTTGGTAAAAAAAGAAAGGTACTTGCTTGAAATTAAACTTAAAAGAAGCTTATGAAAGTTTGAACTTGCGTTTAGCTATGAATTTTTTTTCTTAGAAAAAATTTCCTTTCATTTGAATTTAATCCCTCAATCGATTATGAAATTCCTGAATACAAAGTTCAGGTAAAAAATCTGATTTATTATTATAGAAATGGTTGTATCCAAGGGCGGAGCTACATTCACCCAAGGGCGCTCAGATGAATACCCTTCGTCAGAAAATTTTTTCAAATATATAGGTTAAATAGAGATATTTTGATATATATTAATTGTGGAACACCCTTGATACAAAAATCACTCACTCATGTTCTAAAAGTACAAACATCCTTAAGGAGAATACTAGCTCCTGTCTGTATTTCCAAAAAAAAATTAAGCCCAATGAGCTAAGATAAATGTGAATTTTCGTAATTTCACATCAAATATTGAAGTTCATTGTCAAATTCAGTATATACAAATTATATATATTACTCCTAAAATATTACTTGCTCTGTCGCATTTTATGTGACACCTTTTCCTTTTTGGTCCGTCTCAAAAAGAATCTCACCTTACTTTAATTGGAAATAATTTACCTTTAAAATTTTCTTTTTATCATTAATAAAATGATTCTCAGTCACATAAATATCCAAGAATGATTTCAGATCACAAGTTTTAAAAATCTGTGTTTTTCTTAAATACCATGCAAAATCAAATAGTATCACATAAAATGTGACCGAAAAAATATTTATGAACAAAGAATATAAACGTCTTTCCTTTCGACCTCAACCAAAAATAAATTTAAAAAAAAAGTGAAGAAAAGGTATTATAGAGTCCAACCACAACAACCATTTTAACAAAATAGTAATAATAGTAATAAAGAAGAAACAATTCTCAACGTAAAGGGAAAAAGGGGGTGGGTCAAAAGTGGAGAAGCAAAAAAGAGAAGTCAAATTCTATATATGTGTTATTATTCTCATCTGATTTTCCTTGTTTTTTTTGGTTTTTTGTTTCTTTTTATGACATTATTACTACTGTAGTTTGGTTGATAAATGATGGTCTTGAATTTTTGATGTCCCCTTAGTCCAAGCAGAGTAAATAAAGCTTTATAGTAAAATCAACTTCATCTCATATCCTTTATTAATTGAATATAATTTTGTCGGAGTATACATGTCTATGGATAATTGTGGGGTATATATAATCATTACCTATCCTTTTTGTCATGGCTATTGTCTTTTTTAGACAAAACTTTATTTCTCTTCTTTTGCATGAGTCCTACATCTGTCTTGTATATGTTAATGTCTTGTATTTATATATTATTGTGTATTTTTTATTATTAGTCGCTCTTTAATTTTTTTTTTTTTTTTTTGATATCTAGTTTATTCTACTTATGGGTTTTTGTGATGAGGGTTTTCAGAAAACAGCTTCTCTACCTCTATGAGATAGTAGTAAGGTCTACGTACATTCTACCCTCCCCTAGACCCCTACTTGTGATATTTCACTAGTGTTGTTGTTGTCGTCGTCGGTACAAGGACGCACAAATTAAGATGATCAACCCGTTAATCCTAGATTGTTGAATGGAAATAATAATGTATGACAAGCCACAGTAACGAACAGAAAATAAACAAACAAATCAAAGTAGAAGATTTAATATAGTTTTCGGAATTCAATGACTTTATATTTAAGAACTTGTGTAAGAATTAAACAAAATATGATACAAGATTTGTGTACTTCTTTGTTGCAATGGAGTGAAAATCATGAATCTAAAAGAATTACTTCATAGTTTACTTTGATTCACTAAGAAACAAAGTCAATATCACAAATTAAATATCTTTTGAATGTTAATATTTAATACGAAAAGAAAAAGAAAATTCTTCTCTATTTTTATCGCTAGAGGGATTATCACAATTTTAAAGAGAGGTCTAATAGATCAGGTCAAATTGGATCACGTCGATTCACATGATCAATCCACAATCTAAAAAATCTTACATCTCTCAATTCGCACATGAAGGACAAGATCCAAGTCAATCAATATGACATTAATAAGACACTCAATTCGTATGAAAAATAGTTCGTGTGATATGTGAGTATCAAGAGCTTACCTATAAGGTTTTGCAAACTCCAAATAAGAATCCAATCACATCTAGAAAGGATTTGATGATATTATGATAATATTATTATTCACAATATTCCAGATATTATTCTCTACTTTACTAGTTACTTGTTGAATTTTTCATCTTCTAAAAGGTGAACTTGAGTTCATGTTTAACTTTATGGACACAATTACACTTAACACTTATATGATTAGTGTGACACTTCAATAATTTATAAATTAAGATCCAAACCATTATTTATATGCGTATAGGTTCGAACTCAACGACTTCTGATTGTATATATGTGTTAGGATCAATTTCTATGTATTGAATTGTATTAAATGTAAATTATGATCATAAGGAACCTCATGTCTCCGTGTTAGCGAATATGGATCGCGTTTGTGGAGTACATAAAATGTCTGAGCAGTTTCAGTTTTAAAAGATGTGATCAAACCCTTTTTCGCCATTTTCAACCCTTCAAGCTTCATTTCCAAGAGAGATTTCAAGGATTTTCAAGACAATTCGATTGGGTAATTATTTTCTAACCTATTTCATTGATTTACATTCATTAATTAGTATTTTTAACTTATAATTTTGGGATTTTAATGGTGTAAATTGGGAATTTCTCAGACTTTGATTTCCAAACTTGAATTGATGATTTCTCCCTCATCATAGCTCCATTTTCGAAACCATTTTCACGATGAACTCCTTATTATGTGAGAAACATTTTCGTACATCAATTTTCAGTTACTGACTATATTTTTTTGACATGAGATTTTTGACCATTTAACCTTTTTTGCCGAATTAACTAATTTTAGTGTCATTAGATTCCTTTTGTGATTGTGATGCTATATTTGAATAGATTGTGGTGATTTGGAATATCATAGAAGGGGGAGCGGCGATTTTGACTTTATTCAGGATTTTATTTAAGGCAAGTGGGCTTCTAACTTTTTGTTAAGCATGAATGAACCTTGTATGCTCCTATGTGTGTGGAATTGAGTAATTTGGGGGTAAAATTATATCATTTTAGGTTTGATCATGATATTCCAGAGTGAATGATTATTTTTATGGTAATATATTGACTTATAGATTAACTGCATGTGATCTTCTGAATCGTTTGATATTGATAGCGTGATGGTACTTATATTGTGGTATGATTGATATATTGATTCTATGGTGATAGTGAGACACTTGAGAATTATCTGATTTCTATTATTGATATACGTGATGCATATAGACGTCTTACATACTCTATATTTCCTTGGACATGATTAATGTGCTATTATTATGTGCTTGCTTGATGATCCATTCATGATGAAAACTCGAAAGGAAATGTTTTCGGGTAGTGAAAAAGAAAAGAAATAAAAAGTCAAAGGGAAATGATTTCGGCTAGATATGAAAGTTATCGTCGAAGGAAAATTGTTTTGGCGGATACATGGTCCATGTGTGGCTCCCATGGATTCCGACTAAGGCAGTCGTCTGGTTAGTGAATGTGTATCATAGGACAGACAACATTATTCGACACTATATCACATTATTCATATTTCATAGAATACACTCCATCTCATACTTATCTGATTGATATTAGTTGTATATTGTTTATGAGATTATATACTTATTGTATTCCTTATTTTGAATAAGTGATGGATCTAGTTATGTACTTATTTATTGAGATGTTATGTCAGGTGTTGAGTATGACTGTACTTATTGTAAAATGTCTATTATGTTGTGTTGAGACTTTTCTAAGTGTAAAATTGTAGTTCAGTGGATTGTGTTTGGAACTTAAGGAGTTACTTGTGTTCTTCGTTGCTTTACTTTAGGTTAGTTCCATTTCGCTGAGTACCTAGTTATTAGGTGCTTACCCCTTGCTATATTTTTTTGTAGGTTATGAGCCCAGTCCACCTTGCTAGCTTTCTGATTATTCTTGGATCGAGCTTTAGGATCTATTGAGAGGTAGTTGCTTGTTCTTTCGGTAGACCTTCGAAGATTCCACTATCATATTTTATTCTATTTGAGGACTGTGGACAGTATGACTTGTATTTCGTTTGAGCATGTTGTACTTAGAGGCTTGTACTTGTGACACTAATCCTGGGAAGGTTGTAATTTTGATTTCCTATGCCTATTTATCCCATATAAACTGTTCATCTTCCGCTTTTCATTATGTTGAGTTGTTTAGGATTTGGGCTGACTTATCTTGATGGGTTAGGTGAGTATCATCACACCCGAATTTTGAATCGTGACAAAAAAAAAGATTAATTTTGCATGGGTGCCACTTGTCAAGCATGCATAAGAGGTGTCATAACCTCTTAGATAAGTGAACATGCATGGATGTCATGCCTCATGATGTGCTTGTGTTATGCTTGTGACAATTGTCCTTTTATAACTAGATTATTATGATTTCACTGTTACACGTCAAGAAAAGAGAGTTTCAATTATATACTTCTACTTTATGTATAATTAGAGTGTAAACTCTTTAATCTAGTTTTGCTTTTTGTATTGTTTTTTATTTTTCTCTTTTTTGGTGTATGGTTCCATGTAATCTTTTTCAAGATCGTTTTAATATTTTGACAATTGCAATTTGATTATATTTTCATAAATAACATGAGAAAGAGTACAGTCCAAAGGAGACAAATCAATTTCTCTTAAAGTTCAATCAGTTTGGCCGCTAAATAATTGAAGAAAACATTATGGATTCAGATATGTTTTCTTGATTAAACTAATGCTATTCATTGTTTGTGAAAATTATTAAATTCCAAGATTTTAGTATCATGTCGAATTTTCAATTATATTATGTTTGACAATCTATAATCGAAAAAATCCTAACATGATTTACTTGTGTTGTGCGCTCTTCATTTATTGCAAGACGGAGGAAGAAAACCGGGAGGAAGAAGATGGAGAAAAAGAGGGAAGAGGATATCCAGCTCTTACAAATGCAAGCTATTCACAGGAATTTTTAACTTATCACTACAAACACAAACATACAAACAGTCTCTATACTCATCAAAATATTTATCCTGTTACATGATCTGGGCTACTAATCACAACAGAAGACGTTGCACATGCTTCTAATTGAGTAGTTACTACGGTGTGCTGGCAATATGTTCATTTCCAGAAACGCGAGAGGCTGCGTCATCTTTTGACATGGCAACATTGTTCACAGGAGCAACCTTTGAGTGGTCTCTATTCCCATCTTTAGTTGTTGATCTGGAACCATTTTGGTGTGAGCTAGTTTAAAGACAATCTTCTGTTGCCTGACCCATTTGCTCGTGGACCTACCACCTTCTTTGTACCAAGTGGTCGAGCTGCGGTTGGTGTTGATCCAAATGGAGTTTCTTGTTCTTTGATTTGCTCATGGAACTTCTTTTGGTCCTGCACAACACCAATACAATGTACCCCTTTATATAGTAAGAAACATGGATATGAACTTGAACGCGGGATAAATGATAACTCAAAGATTGCTTATCTTGATCACAAGCCTGAAAAACAATGCACTTACCCTGAAACGTCTTTTCTCTTCTTCTCTATCGTGCCTGAGCATCATATATTCATCTAGCATGGCAAGCAGTGGAACACCATCATATCTGAACGTGGTATCGCAATCTTGTTCCCATGCTCTTGTTTTGGCAATCAAGGAGTCGACAATAGCTACATAGCCAACATTGTCAACTAGTGTTATAATCCACAAGAAATAATGCACACCCCTACTTGAGGGTATGTATCACCATTTGACATTACCTGGAATTTTGCTGACCAATATCCGAGCCTTTTCAGCCCTCTTCAAGTTTAAGTGTGCACCTCTGCTTGCATTGTACCGGTTCTGGTCCTGTTTCACCATAAATGATGACTTTTTAATATCATAATTATTGGGAGAGACACTTCTAACATATTTTGATGAATAAGGGGCATGCAAACCACATTTCAACCAAATCGTAAAATCTTACCGGTCTGAATCAGAGAACTATAGAAATCTGCTTATTAGCATGTAGACATCGAAATTTTGTAGGACTCTACAAGATGAGTCTATTTCAGTCAGGGTTTCTTGGAGGCTACTCAACAACCCTAAACCTAATTCATGCCTATACAAAGGATATTATATTTCCTTGAAAAAGTATCTTAAATAGCTCTCAATTCAGGGGTGTTTACAAAGAGATCAAAATCTCAAATATTTTGCATAGAGATATCAAAATATGACTTAAGAAGGTCAAAATCATCCTACGTTCGAGAAATGTGCCACTAACGACCCTCGAATCATGGAGAAATCTTACGAGAGAAGAATCAAGGGATGAACAAATTTGTACCCATCGTTTATGAATAAAATTATGTTTCTTCATATTTTATTTGTGATGGCAATTTATCTTTTCATCACATTGTCGCAAACAAGCACTTGTAAAGATTATAAAGATGGTAAGATGAAGCCAGAACTAGAAGCCTCTGTTTCTAGGCAGATCAGCTGACTATCATATACCACATATGGTGTTACTCCCACAACAACTGAAATTTCTATGAAACTTGCTTAGTCGATTACTATAGTCTTTTAGTACTCAGAGACACTTCCATGATGTAGATTTTGTGATGGGACTAGCTAAAATTTCATTACACTTTCAAGAATCTATTATTTTTTCTCATCAAAGAGATGCTTTATTGGTTTCTTCTACTTGATCTCTTTGGAAGCTATGTATGAAAAGCACAAACCATGAATAGCCAGATTCTTTTCCAAGAAAGATCCCCTGTGATTTCAGTTACTCCATCCCTTTGATTTTATGTGACAGTGTTTTAGTGGGATGGTATTTTAAAATATTAAACAACAACAACAACATACCCAGAGGAATCCCATAAGTGCGGTCTGGGGAGGGTAAAATATAAAAAGACCTTACCATACCTCATAGAGATAGAGAACTGTTTCCAGAAAACCCTCGTCTAAAAGAATCAAGCCCCATAAGTAGAAGGTACTAGATATGAAAAGAGGAACAGAAAGGAAATGGAGAATTACTAGTAATGAAAAGCGAATGATAGTCTGTAATACGATAAAAGTAAACAAATATAGAACTAATAATGACAATCATAAGACATCACTACTATATAGAACTAATAATGACAATCATAAGACATTACTACTACTACTAACCTACTATATCACAAAGTCATATATCGATCTACATCTACTAGCCTATTAACCCTCTACCCTAATACACGACCTCCACTTTTTCTATCTAAGGACATGTCCTGATCACCTCCACTTTTTTCTATAGGTCATGTCCTGATCACCTCCCCCAAAATTCAAGAAGAATTGTAACTAATTTAGAAAGAGAAATGTCTTAGAAAGAAGAAAAGAGCAATGCGGTGGTGTTTCCACTTGAAGTAGCATACTAATAATCAAGTTCAATTCATCTCATATTTTGGTAAAACAGACAGCATGAAGACTAGACATATTTACCCTGTTGTAGTCTTCAAGCCAGCTCTCTTCTTCACAAGCTGCCATCCATTTCTCAACTTTATCCAATATCTCTTTCCTGCTATGAGCCTCCTCTTTTGCTTTTTCAATCTGGTTGTCCATGTCCGCAAGTAACTCTGCAGGCTCAATATTCCCAGAATCAATTAGTGCCATAATTTTGTGTTGAGCAGCCTGAGAGTCAATCTCTATGTGCGCACAAGCGAAAATCTCTTCAAGCACTGCCTGTTTTTTGAAAGCAATCTCCTTCATCCTGCTAGCTTTTAGCTGATCTAGTCTTTCAACTTCCACTTCAGCCTGGAAGATAACAAGCTAAAGTCAGTTACCGACAAACTACTGTAAATGCTCAAAATAAATTTCGAAACACATATCCTCCTAATACCTGTTCAATCAGATCAAGAGCAAGAGCCCCAGGAATGGACACTTCATCAACAGAAGCCGATATGTTGCAGGTGACATGGTCAAACAAGCTCCGTTCTTCTTCAGTTGTATCCATCAAGTTCCATAAATCAATCAGTTGAGTTGCAAGTTCTTGGAGCTGCAAGAGGGGATCAAAGTTAGAGAATGTGTTTCAAAGAAATGTAGGACTGGCTAAAATATGTATCATCTAGACGTGGTAGATCACTGGTTCGACACATCCAAAGGCCTCAGTTAAAATTCCATCTTGATGTGATTTCCAAATAATAGTGAAAACACTAAAGAGAAGCCAAATTAGCAATAGCAAGCAAGTCCAATATCAAGTGATATCATGCGCAGTAAAGTGAACTACGAGAGGCTAAAAGTGACTTGAACAATTCAAAGGAGAAAATTTCCTATCGCGTGCAGAGGATGGAAAAGAGATCCATATACAGCAAAGACAGCAATTCTCTTGGTCAGTATACAAGAAATCTCTAGTACTTAAGGATCCAAGTACAGTCGAACAAAAGTTGAATTAACTTCTAGTTATTTTTCCACATATGTCCATTACTGACTGTATATCCTAACCCGATATCAAGTGTTACTCTAAGTGAAAGGACCAAACTTAAAACAATAAGGACATTTACCTTCTGCAGTCTTTGCTTCTTATCTTCCTCTAGTGCTAAGACAGTTCTACCCAGACTTGATAGTGTGTCATTGCTTATACTTTTCGATTGTACACCAGTAGAATCATTCAAGCTTGGGTGAACTTCAGTAACAGTACTAAAGAAGTCAATGCCGAGAACAGCACATAGATCATGTATTCTGTTCACGAATTCAAGGACTTTGTGCAGTCTCTCACTCTGCAATGTTAAACAAGGATGTATAGTGAGTAGCTCATTCGAGGCTGAACTAGTTTAGCAGTTGCATATGAATAATCCTACTAAAATATCGCAAAACCTTTTCGTTTTGAAGATCTTGAAGCTGTGCATGAAACTGATCCAGCTTTATAAGAGACAAATCAGACTCGTCTACTTTAGGACTCTCTACTTGATTACTAGTCCCTGCAATTTCTCTGCTAATCTTATCGATTTGTGATTGTACATCCAAGAACTCTTTCACTCTATCATCTTTCTGTTTCCACAGTTTTTCCAGCGCTGGTGCTATAGCTGCAAGTTGTTCTTTGATTGATCCTGAATTCTTCTCAGGCTGCAAACAAACCCCAAGACAAAAAACATGAATATACGAAAAAAGTAACAATCTAATGACTTTCAGCTAAGATTTCTAATAGTTGAGCCCATCCATAGACAATCTGAAATTCAGCCACTCACAATTCCATCATATGTTTTCTCTCCAAGGGCTGATAGCAGCCTGGAGAATTCAATTTTGGCATCTGCCAAAGCCTGAAGAAGGTGAGCCCGTGACTTCACTGCTTGGTCGACTTTTCTCTTGTAGACATCCAAGCACTCTTGGTCTATCTGAAGAAGCATCTTATCTCGTTCTTCATCAGTTTCACCAACCTCATCCCAAATTTTCTGCATTTACACGAGAAAAAGATAATTTAGCCATCAGCACGGTGGAGCCACCTATTCATTGGGGGTTCATTTGAATCCCGTTCTAAGGAAAATTATACTATTTGTATATGGTTAAAATAATTTTTTATGTATACATAGCAAAATGTCGAGCCCCCAAGTTCATGTGTTCCCTTTTTTCAAATTTTGAACCCTCTAAATCAAAATCCTAACTCCGCTACTGGCCATCAGTCATTATATATTAACTACTACATTGCTCAGACTCTCCAAAATGCTACTGCACCACTTTTGGAGGACCGACACACATCCATCAGCATTTTCGATAGTCCGATCAACATAGATTAAGAATTCCACATTCCTCTCACAGCCAATCCATGATTTATTTCTTGAACAGGAAATTTGCTATCAAGAATAAAAGAATTGCCTGCAACTGTTGTAGTAGAAAAGTACAACTTGTTTCTCCAAGAAGAGGATTTTGAGTATCCACCGCTGCCATCTTCTGTCAGTCACTCGGATCAAACCTGAAACAGATATATACGAAACCAAGTTAAATTTCAGAGAATAAAGCCATATATACATTGAAAAACCCGCACTACAGCATATGAAATGTTTGAAACAACATTTAATTAAAATCATTTTTCTTCGTTGAACTAATAAACATATCATGTGTGAATAATTGTGAATCAAAAAAGTGCTACTACAATTTTCCTTTTACATCTCCTTGATAGATGTTCCCGGAAATAGTCTCTCTAAACGAGAAGAGATAGTGGTGATAAGTTCTGCCCATATTCTACCCTCCCCACACCCACTTGCGGAATTTCATTGGTCATGTTATTGTTCTTGTTAACTGATGAACAAATCATTAGCGAGATTTGAAGTAGTGATGAAATTCCTACTTATATACACAAATATAGTTCAAATTAAGAGCAAAATAGTTGTATTTACCAATATTGAATTGAAAAAAACAGGAATTATGAAGGTCGTTGCTCGTTTTGTAATGGAGGAAAAGATGAAAAGAAGGTAATGCTTACAGAGATGACAGATCTACTGTTATGAATGTTTGTGTAAAATCAGTGTGAGCACGAAGAAGAGAAAAGGATATATTGGAAGACGGAAATAAAGGGAGCAGTCCAGTGGGGACAACTGACTGCTGCTCCTATATGTAGTAATGCACAGATAAATTCTTGACACTTCTTATGCATTTATTTACCAAAATGACACCGACCGGGAAACCCGCTGCGCAAACATTTCAGTAGACTACACCTTGTACGGATCGAAATCTTTCGCTAAATCCAAATGCTCTTACAATTATGAAAGCATAATACTATCTCCATCTCAAATTAATTAAATTTTTTAAAATTTTTTTAATATTCAAAATAGTTGAATTGTTCAAAATTCAAAAAGAATATTTGAAACTTTTTCATACTTGTCTTTTCATTTATTAAAGTTTTATATTTTCGAGGAGATAAACGCACTACATACTTATAATTTCACAAAGGATAATAATGGAAAGTATGGTGTAAATATTGTCTTTGAATATTTTTTCTCAATATTAGTGTACAACCTCACAAATTCAATTAATATGAGATGGAGGGAGTAATGTATAGGTAATATCTCCGTCCCATATTATATAGGCACTTTTTATATTATATGGTGATTAAGAAAGCATTAATATACTAGTGAACTTTACCATTTTACTTTTTATTTATATCAATATATATTAAATTAAGTTAAAAAAATATACATAAAATATATGAATAGTTTGCTCTTTGAATGTGAAAGTAATTAATCAGCCTCTTGAAATTTCAAATATTATATTAATGATAGGGTAAAATAGGGAAAGAATAATTAATTCTATCCTAATTTAATAAGTTTCCATATAATATGGACAAATATTATAGAATGATCCTCATATAATATGGGACAGATGAAGTATTAAGTCTATGGGATCATTTAGTTAGTAGGATACGCTGGAATATTAGGATTAAAATTGAATTTAAAATTATTTTTTTAAACCTTCAACCAAATGAAATATAAATTTAGTTTCAATTTTAATCTAGATTATTTTACCTAACTTAATATTATTTTATTTTCACTCCCAAATAAACTAATTTAATTCAAAATAATTTTATTCTCTGACCAAATGATTCCTAAAATTTTAGTGTCTATAACTAATCACACAGTTTCTCTTAACACTTCCTTTTCTCTTCTAAGGTCAAGATTTTCCAACCAAATAGAGTAAGAAATAATGATTTAAAGTTATACTTTCTCTATTTGAGTTTATTTGTTAAATATTTTTTAATTTAATATTTATTTTTTTTGTCATTTTTAACAAATTAAGATAGGATAAATTTTTTCTTCCTATTATACTTTATTAACATTGAGCTAATATATTTAAAAAATCTAATGACTAAATAAATCTAAAATCTTATCAATTAATGGAGATAAAAATGATATACTCACTATACTAATACTCTCTTCTTTAAAAAAAAATAACTTAATTTGACTTGCCGTGAAGTTTATTATACTTTATTAACATTTGAGCTAATATCTTTAAAAAATCTAATGACTAAATAAATCTAAAATCTTATCAATTAATGGAGATAAAAATGATATACTCACTATACTAATACTCTCTTCTTTAAAAAAAATAATAACTTAATTTGACTTGCCGTGAAGTTTAAGAAAAAAAAATTTTTATTTTATGATAGTAAATTTAAATTGTGTCAAATGCACCAAAGTGCTTTTTAATCTTATAACCTTAAACATGTTATGTGAAAAGTTGAAATTAAAATATTGTCTGAAAGGGAAAGAGGTCATTCTTTTTAAAATATATTAAAAAGAATAATAAAATAGATCATTTTTTTTAAAGCAGTGGGAGTCATTATTTTCTTGATAGATGTGCTTTTTAACAATAGAAACACTATAAATATTTGTTTCATGTAATTAATCAAAATGCAATTAATTAAGGATTTAATACCCCGTAAAATTACTAAATGACCCTAAAATATATTGTGCGCACAACGCGTCTTCCCAAGTTCTGATGAAAAATTTGAGACCAGATTTGCGATCAGTGCGAAAAACTGACTCGGAAAATGGTCTCGACTCGGCTTTAAGGTGAAAAAACGCGAATTAATTTTTCCAAAGAGAGCCTAAAACAATTAGATTTCCGCGCCCCTTCCGCGACGCAGAACCACACTTAATATTTTTTCAAAAAGTTCGACGGAAATCGAAAATTCACGAAAAAGTGCATTTTTGCACTAGTGCGCGACATGGAGGAGGCAGTTTTTTCTTTTGATTCGAGAAGGGCAATTTCATCCTTCTCAATATATTTTTATATCCCTAGATCCATTTTTAAGACGTTTCTTCATACAAAAGGGTCTGAAAATCCAAAACTATTCTAAGTCTAATATTATTACGCTAAGTCAGAGAGAAGAAGAGGAGAGAAACGTAAGGGTTTCAAAGGAGAATTCAAAGTTCTTCAAAGATTCGTCATTCCCAGGTATGTAAAGGCTACCCAAAAGCATGGGGATTGATCTCCCATGTGCCAATATAGAGTTAGGATGAGAAAATCATACATAGAAAATCTTGAATCATGTTTTCTTGAAATTTCTTAAATGTTAGTATTAAATTCTTGGATAGTATCTTGAATTTCTTGTTTTAATTCTTTAAACTATATTTTTATATCCAAGTTTGATGATCATCATGTTTAACTTTTACTGTATATTTTCATTAATATGCGACTGTGACTTAATCCTCAAAATTTCTCTCTGTAAAGACTTGAATAACGAACTTAGAGGGATGTCTAGAGCCTTGAATATCTGAAAGTGATGCTTGACTGAGTCTGAGTCCTGAGGTGAGTGAATTGGTGACTGTGATAGCTGAAATTACTGTTGATAGGTTGAATGGGTATAATTCTCTTAGATTGGATAGATAAATCTTGCTTGTAGAGGTTGGGTGATGTGAGTTCTTGATGGATTGATGAGTCGTAAAAGTACGACTTGTATAACACTTTAAATAAAGAATTGTTGTGCGTTCTCAAGCAAACTTGTTATTTTGATGTTTGTTTTTGTTGTTTTTCAGGAAAAAGACTAAGGCATGGAAGAAATAAGAAACGAAACAAAAAGGATGAAAAAGAGTGTACAGAGGAGCCAAAATGGACCCAAGTGTGGGCACACGGGGGCCTACACGGCCCGTGTACATCCACACAGACCGTGAGGCCTATTGTGGCCTCACACTTAGATGATGGCAGTGGCTATTTGGTGAAGGAAAGTCCAACGACACATGTCACGGACTGTGGGACATCAAACGGGTTGTTATGAGGCTCGTCAAAGCAACGTGAAGATGATACTGTTGAAGGTTGGAAGATTTTGGCAAAGTGGAAAGAGACGGCTCGTTTCACGGGTCGTTGAGCATATGACGGGCCGTCCCATGTCCCGTGTGATTGACGTGAAGGTGATACTGTCGAAAAGCCAGCAAAATGGGCTAAAGGAGGTTATACGATGCGTGTCACGGACCGTGTGATCAACCACGGCCCGTGACGTGGACGCGTGTGAAAGAAGTTGAGCGAAAATGGCAAAGGCACAACGGACGGCCCATCTCATGGACCATCTCACTTCACACGGACCGTTTGCCTGAGTGTGTAGCAGCGCATGACAAGCAGTGAAGTGAGGCTAAGGACAGCCACACGGACCATTTGACGGTCCATCTACCGTCACACGAGTCGTGTGGTGACCCGTCTCCATGCTGACGAATTTTTCCTATTTTAACTAAGATTAGATTTTCTTTATATATAAATGGTTATTTTATTTAGTTTATAGTTAGTCTTGGACGGCTAGAGCTAGAAAACATTGAAAAATATTAGTTTCTTAGAGATTTCACAAGATTTTGGGATTTTGCTTATCGAATTCAAGCTTGTAGCTTGTGGATTCATCAATTCTTCAATAGTAAGTATTCTATTATGAATTCCATGTATCATTGCAAGTTTTATTCCTTGAATATGTTAGGCTAAACCCACAACTAGGATTGTGGGAACCATGAAAAATCAATAAGATAGGAGAATATGGGGTAAGTCTCGGGATTGATTAGCATATATATCATAGTAATCTTCGTTTTAATTTCTTCCTTGATAAGTCGATGCGTTAGGGTAAGCCTTTATTCTTTGTATGCCCGAAAGGGATGTTTTGATTAGGAAAAGAATTCTACAACCAAAATTTGATTTTTTTAACATAGTCTAAGTACTTGAGACTGAAAGGTGAGAGTATTCTAGGATAAACAACAAGGGTTAGTACATAGACATTTTGAGACCAAAAGATGATGAATGATATGCATTTAAGAGGGCCCGAGAGGTGAATTGAATGTTACATAACTTGTTAGATATTATATACGTAATCATGAACGAGTTTACTACTAGATTCGCCTATCGCATTAGATGTCATGGGGAACACAATCCTAGCCTCGCATAAATTGATTGAAATCTAGTTGTTCTTGCACTCATTTATTGCTTTCTTCAGTTAATTAGTTTGGAAACCAAACCCCCCATATTTACTTTATCCACTTTTATTTCGGGAATAGATATTACATCTGAAAATGGTGCTAATAGATATATTCTCACGCATTCCCTATGGGATCGACCTCAACTCTGGTTGAGTTCTATATTTTAATCAGCGACGCTTTGCTATTCCATTTGGAGTGTAAATTTGGGCGTATCAAATTTTGGCGCTGTTGCCGGGGAATACGGTGAAGTAATATTCTATTAGTTTCTATTTTCAATTTGTAATACTAGTCCCAAATTTTACTTTTGTTTCTTGGTAGGGAGCCAGCGTTGCATGCCAAACACCCGAAGCAGTGGTGAAACACTTGTTCCCTACGACCCAGAGCTTACTAAATCAATCCGCAGAATGAGTGCCCAAGAACGCGAAGCAGCTAGACGGAGAGAATTGGAGGTGAACCCTGCAAGTGGGGTAACGACGGTCTGTGTGATGATGAAAATACTGGCAATGAGGTACTACTGGCAGCACCACTTAGACAGGTGGTGCTGCCCGATGTGAGACCCCAAGTGCCTCAGCGGCCTCACCAAGGAAATGATGATGATAAGGGTGCTGGGACCATTAGGGCGATTGTACTTCCCCTACTGCCCCGTACTAGCACTATGGTGCAGATGCTACAGCTAAAAGCGTTGTTCAGCGGAGCAGCAACTGAGGATGCAAATTAGCACGTCCTCAACTTTCTGGCAACTTGCCAATCGTCTGAGATTCTTGGGGTCAGTCAGCAAGCAATTAGGTTGTGGTTATTCCCATTGTCTCTTTCTGGTGCGGCAACTAAGTGGCTGGATGAGCTTCCACATTATTCAATCCATACTTGGGGAGAGCTAACGGAAGCACTCTTGGAGAGGTTCTTTCCTGCATCAAATTAGCTCAAAATCACAGATGATATTGGGTCACACAAGCAACTGCCGAATGAAGCACTACGTGAGACTTGGGAGAGATTCAGGCAGAAGCTTAAGCCAGTGCCCCGATCATCTCCTCACAGATGAGCATTTGAAGAAAGTCTTCTACAGGTCCTGCAATTTTGTGACAAAGCCGATCATTGATGCCGCTTGTGGGGGATCATACATGTCTAGGACTTTCCTAGACATCGTTGTGATCTTAGATGAGGTAGCCAAGAACAATAGAGCATGGTACACTAGAGATGGAGACTGTTTGGTTTTCATCTTTGAGATAATGAAGGAGTAGCTATGAAAGGAGGAGGAATGGGATCAAGACATGGCACACATGAAGACCCAACTGGACTTGCTAGCAAAGCGGTTCTTAGGAGCCGTAGAAAAGGTCAAAGTTGTAGACACAATGCTTAGGTACGATGATCAAGGCTACAACTTTGATGAAGAGGCAAACTTTTTTGGAAGCCAGGGGGTTTACCGACCATTCAACACCGGTAATCAAAGTCAGAACTATAGTCATGATCAAAACTATTAAGGAAACTGGTAGAGCAGAGACGGTTATAGGAACCGTGAGCATTAGAACGATAGTGGCGAAAACTCAAAGTTTGAAGAAATGACGGCAAAGGTACTTAACAAAGTTGAGTCCACGGAGATAGGGATGCGAGATATAAAAGGGGAGATGTCCAATGTTCGACAGTTGATCGACTCGCATTCCACCTCAATCAAGCAACTAGAGCAGCAGATGGGTCAATTGTCAGCAGCCTTAAACCAGAGAAAATTTGGGTCACTGCCGAGCGATACTATTCAGAAACCAAAGAATGACGGTCATTGCATGGCAGTAACCACAAGGAGCGGTAAGGTACTTTCTGACCCTGTTGCGCCCTTTAATGCAGGTTTGGATAAAGCTAAAGGCAAGATGCTTAACCCCGTGGAGGAGCACGTTGATGACTTGAGTAAGGAAGCGGAAGTAACACCAGCAGCACCTGAGGGTACTAAAGAGCCTGAGATGACACCAATAGAGACCCAACCTCTGCCAGCCATTCCTAACCCACCACCACTATTCCCACAGAGGTTGCAGAAGAAGGTTGAAGATGGCAAGTTTCAGAAGTTCTTGTCCATGCTAAAAGAGATTTCAGTAAACATTCCTCTTGGAGGCACTTGAGTAGATGCCGAGTTACGCTAAGTTCATGAAAGACTTAGTAACTAAGAAGAGGACAGCCACGATCGAGACAACAAACAATCTCCACCACTGTAGTGCCATCACCACAAGGTCTCTTGTAGAAAAGAAGGAAGATCTGGGAGCTTTCACTATCCCATGTACAATTGGAGTATTTGATTTTGCAAGAGCTCTCTGTGATATGGGTGCCAGCATCAACTTGATGCCGCTGGCGATCTACAGGCAGCTGGGCTTAGGAGCCCCCACACCTACTATAATGTGGCTACTCATGGCGAATAGTTCGGCAAAGCGGCCCGTGGGGATTCTATGTGATGTTCTGGTTCGTGTGGGTCAGTTCATTTTTCTGGTAGACTTAGTTATTCTGGACTGTCAGGTGGATTTTGAGGTTCTCATCATCCTTGGGAGACCATCTTTGGCTATTGGCAGGGCGTTGGTAGACATAGAGCGAGGAGAGCTGACTTCCAGACTCAACACGGAAGAAGTGAAGTTCAATGTGTGCGTTGCAATGAAGAGACCTAAAGAGGTTGCAGTGATGTCTATCCTCAATGTTGAGGATGATTGTCTGTCTGAGATCCCGCTTGAGGAAACAGTGAGTGTAGACGCACTAGCAGCAGTGTTGATGAACTTCCTAGATGATGGTATTAGCGGGTACGCATACACCATGAATGCACTGCAAGGTAGGGGAACCAAGCCATTTGTCCCTAGAAAATTGGACTTAGACCTGCAAAACAGGTCCACAACGCCAGCTAAACCTTCCATTGAGAAGCCTCCAGCTGTGGAGCTCAAGGAGCTACCCCAACACCTCAGGTATGTATTTTTGGGTACTTACAACACTCTTCCTGTGATTGTAGCTACAGATCTTTACAAAAACCAGGTGGAGGCATTGCTGGGGGTCCTCCAAAAGTTCAAGCGAGCTATTGGTCGAACCATTGCGGATATCATAGGGATTCCTCCAGGGATATGCATGCACAAAATCAAATTTAAGGATAATTCTGTGCCCAGTATTGAGCACCAGCGCAGGCTGAACCCACCTATGCAAGAGGTAGTGAAAAAGAAGATCATCAAGTGGCTGGATACTGGGGTGATATACCCCATTTCTGACAGCAAGTGGATCAGTCCAGTGTAGTATGCCCCGAAGAAAGGGGGCATGACAGTGGTTGCCAACGACAAGAATGAGTTGGTCCCGTCGAGACCTGTGACTGGATGGCGAGTGTGCATGGACTACCGAGAGCTGAATAAATAGACTTTGAAGGACCATTTCCCTATGCCCTTCATGGACCAGATGTTGGAAATGTTGGCAGGTCGAGGGTGGTACTGCTTCTTGGATAGGTACTCGGGCTACAATCAGATATCCATAGCCCTAGAGAATCAGCAGAAGACTAGTTTCACTTGCCCGTATAGGACTTTTGCTTTCAGAAGGATGCCCTTCAGGTTGTGCAACGCCCCAGCCACCTTCCAGCGTTGTATGATGTCGATCTTTTCTGACATGGTTGAAGACACCCTCGAGGTATTTATGGATGACTTCTATGTAGTGGGTGATTCTTTCGATACATGTTTGTTGAATCTTAGCAGGGCACTACAGCGTTGTGAAGAGGCTAATCTGGTGCTAATTGGGAGAAATGCCACTTCATGGTCAAGGAGGGGATAGTTCTTGGCCATAAGATTTTTGAGAAAGGCATAGAAGTGGATAAGTTGAAGATCGAGGTGACTGAGAAACTGCCGCCGCCCATATCTGTGAAGGAGGTCCAAAGTTTCCTTGGGCATGCATGTTTTTATTGATTATTTATCAAAGACTTCTCCAAGATCGCACACCCTTTATGCAAACTATTGGAGAAAGATGCAAAGTTCCACTTTAATGATAACTGCAAGCATGCCTTTGAGATTCTGATGCAGAAGTTGATTTCCACTCCTGTGGTGGTTGCACCTGACTGGACTGCCCCATTTGAGGTGATGTGTGATGCAAGCGAAACTTTGTAGGCGTTGTGCTCGGACAGAAGCGCAACAAGATTTTCCACCCCATATACTATAGCAAGACCCCCAATGATGCTCAAAAGAATTATATAGTGACTAAGTAGGAATTGTTGGCTATGCTATATGCATTTGACAAGTTTCGGGCATATTTATTGGGAACCAAATCAATACTGCACACCAACCATGCCGCTTTAAGATACCTCATGGCAAAGAAAGACGCTAAGCCGCGATTGATCAGATGGGTTCTCCTGCTGTAAGAGTTTAACTTCGAGGTCCTAGACAGAAAAGGATTTGAGAACTAAGTAGCAAACAACTTGTCCAGATTGGAGGATGAGTGAAGACTGAAGGATTGGTTGAACATCGATGATTCCTTTCCCGATGAGCAGGTATTGGCAGTTTCTATTAACCTCATTCCTTGGTTTGCTGATTCTGCTAACTTTCTGGTGAGCGATGTTATGCTAGAGAGCCTTAACCCTCACCAGAGCAAAAAGTTTCCGTTTGATGTGCGCAGGTACTTCTAGCATACCTCGTACTTATTCAGAACATGTGCAGACGGGGTAATCGGGCGGTGCATTCCAGAGGAGAAGATGTTGAGCATAATGGAGGCCTGTCACTCATCCGTAGTGGGGGTCATCATGGTGGGGCCAGAACGGCGAAGAAGATTCTCCAATGTGGGTACTACTGGCCCACCATCTATAAAGATGTCCAAGACTTAGTGCTTGGGTATGATCAGTGCCAGCGACAGGGTAACATCTCCAAGAGCCAAGAGTTGCCCATGACCCCTATTCTTAAGGTAGAGATTTTTTACATCTGGGGCATTGACTTCATGGGCCAATTTGTAAGTCCTTATAGAATGAAGTACATCCTGGTGGTAGTGGACCATGTCTCCTAATGGGTGGAGGCGGTGGCATTACCAAACAATGAGAGCAAGAGTGTTATCCAATTTCTGAGGCGAAACATCTTTTCCAGATTTGGGGCACCCAGAACTATCATTAGTGATGAGGGTTCTCACTTCCATAATAAGGTTTTTACGTGCTAGTAAAATATGGAGTACGATAACACAAAGTTGCCGCACCTTATCCCTGGCAGACTAGTGGACAGGTTGAAGTGTCAAGTAGAGAGATCAAGGAAATCCTGACCAAGTCTCTGAATGCTACCCGGACGGATTGAGCGAGGAAGCTAGACAATGCACTTTGGGCGTACAGGACAGCTCACAAGACACCCATTGGTATGTCTCCATATCAATTGGTATTTGGTAAAGCCTGTCATCTGCCCATGCAGTTAGAGCTTAAAGCACTCTGGGCTTTAAAGAAGCTCAATATGAATTGGGAGGAGGTTGATGACTTGAGACTTGACCAACTCAATGAGTTGGATGAGTTTTGCCTCCAAGTATATGAGAGTACAGCATTGTACAAAGAGAGGATGAAGATCCAACATGATAAACGTATTGCTCATCGGAGCTTTAGTGTTGATGACAAGGTACTTTTATACAACTCCAGGTTGAGGCTCTTCCCAGACAAGCTCAAGTCAAGGTGGTCTGGCTCGTCCATGATCAACCAGGTATTCCCCCATGGTGCAATTGAACTACAAGCGAAAAATGGGGATTGATTCAAGGTAAATGACCAATGAGTGAGCAATATGTGGGTGCAGCAGAAGAGGCCTCAGAAATAGAGGTCTTGCTCCTAGACGAAGTCAGAGTAGTCAAGACAATACGTCGTGCTGCAACGTTAAATCAAACACTCCATGGGAGGCAACCCATGCATTGTAATAATTATGAAAAAAAGCTTTAATTTATATGTCATGCAATTTCTTATTTTTGCTTTGTGCTTCCAGGTGAGTACAGGTGCCATTTTAGAGGTCGAGGGCGTACGTGAGGTGGACGACATAACTGGATGTCAGAGCAGCCAAAATTTGTCCAAGTGGAAGGCCACGTGCATCTGCACGGTCCGTCTGACATGGGACAACTCATGTGCGTGCCTATCTGGCATTGCATTTGGGACTTGGGCAAGTGCATGGAGTGATAGAGCTAAGTGAGGCCACACGGGCAACTATAGGCCCGTTGACATTGACACGGCCCATGTCTCCAATCGTCCGGATGGTGCGACGATTTTTGGCCAAGTGGGGTGACACAGTCGGTCCACACGGACCGTGCAACGTGTCACGATTTTTCTGACGTCCCATCTAGGCGCACCAATGACCCCTTGAGTAGGTAAGTTCATAAATTCGCCAAGGTTGGGCCAACGGACGGTCCACACGACCCGTAACACGTGTCACGGGCCGTTTGGCCGCCCATCCAGTCAGCATTGACCCGTCTACTGCTTGACCAAGGCTTTAAGTAATCACACTTGGTCCCAGAAATTCACTTTTCACTTTCCCTTCTCACTCTAACTCTCACGGCTCCCCCTTCCCTTTTCTCACCTTCTCTCTTAAAATCCCAACAAAGTATCAGCTTATTTCTGACGATTCATAAATTTATCACACGATTCGTAGCTTAAACTAAGTGTGGGTATCAAGTTTTTCAAGCAAGTCATCTTCTTCTTTGCTATTCACTAAGTAAGAACTTGATTTCTCTACCTTCTAATGTTGATTTTGGTGTTTGCATGTATAGATCTTAGTTGAAGATTAGTTCTTTCTTGATTTAAAGCATCATAATTTACATTGTTGATGTTAGGCATGCATGTAGTGGTGAAAACCACCATTGTTGAGTTCTTAAAGTTTAAACCATGAAAAGTGAGGATTTTTGTTGCTTTTTGACATGCTTTTTGGGGACATTGATTTATATAAGCTATTGTGTTCTTGAATCATGGCTAAGTGAGGTGAAATGGCATAAACTGTGTGTATGTGCATATTCAGTCAACGAAGAGATGAAGGGGGGCCGGACGTCCGGCTAAATGCCCCGTGTCGTGGCTCATGGACCGTGTAACGGTCCGTACCGTGCTCTCCGTCAGAGCAATGACCAAGTGACCCTAGCGAGCCCTTTCACGGATCATATCGCGTTACACGGGCCGTGTAGGGTCTCGTTGCCCCCGTACCACCTATAGTAGTTTAATTCTGTCAATTTTGATTTTAAGTCACATATGTTTGTTAAGTGCAATGGCCCTATGATAGACCGGGTGACGCCATTCTTAAGGGTTATTGTAACTTTCATGGCACAAGGGAAGTCTGAGTACCCGTTAGTGCGCCAACCTGTGTGTGCAATAATTTCTAACAACGTGCATTCTTTTGTCGCACTTGCAGGTACTATGGGTCCACGATGCAGCTTAATCAGACACAGTGATAGGGACGAGCCTGTGTCACGCCTCTATGACTCCCCTGCTGTATCATCTAGCAATCAGGCTGGGAGTGACTCGGGTGATGACTCCTCTAGTGGGTCCGAAGTTTGCTACAGAGGCAATGTCTTCCCCCCCCCCATTCTCTTTGTGCTACACGGGTCCATGTATCAAGCCATTGTAGAGCCCCCCAGTCTAAAGAGTGGGCCCCTTCCACAAGAGTTGAGGAGGAGGCAGCTACCCTAGAACAGGAGAACACGTCAGACCAGGAGAGCAGGGGCAAACTCCGAAGGCTGAAGGTCATGATACTAAAGAGCAAGCGAATGAGATCGAACTTCGGGACAGTGATGATAAGGCTATTCATTTTGTAGTCTCCCGAACGACAGACCGTTAAACATCCCGGGCACTTATTGTCTTTCTAAGGGGTCGGTGGATGATCCTAGGCACTAAGGACATCTACACTAACGGTCTTACAAAAGGTTTTGGAGGGTTCAAACAGTGGCCAGTCCTTCCGGAGGTTCGGGTAATCACTGACCAACTTGAGAGAGTTCCGAACATCAGAGATATTTTTAATTCATATCAGTTCGGTTGGATGGCCTAACCACCAGGGTACTACGGGCTCGTCATTGTTGAAGAGTTCTATTCCAATTATGTCGCTAGCCTCCTGAACTCGATGGAGGGGACCCAATTGAGAAAGGTGAAGAGACAGGTCACCCTTACTATGTCCCTGAGGTCACATGTAACGGTGCATAATACACGAGTGAATATATTAGAAACCACCATCAATCGGTTCCTATTTGGGCTAGAATACCAAGCTCCTCCAAATGCCCAATTATGAAGAGATACATATAGATTATGGACACGGTGCGGATGTCTGATTCGTCATCTAGGGCTGTATTGTTGGGATGGATCGCAGAGCGAGTAGCCATTCAGAGGGAGGAAGTGACTTGGGTTACAGACCCTAAGTGTCCTATCGCCAAATCATTGTTGACATTTACTGCAAAATTTGGTGGTCGGTGGTGTCGGCCAGGCTGAGACCCACAGGAAATGATAATACACTCCAACCTTCACATGCCTCTCTGGTTGCATGTCTGATGTCCAGATTTAGAATAAATGTGGGCCGAATCATTGCTTTTGAGATGCAGAACCGAGCGTTATCTAAGAGAGTTGGCATGCCCTTCCCGTGCCTGGTTTGTACCCTGTGCAAACAGGCTGGTGTTCCCACTACCCATTTTTTTGGAAAAAAGGATATCTCCAAGGGCGTAGCCAACATTGCCCTGATCAAGGATGTCCAAAACCCACTCATGAGGAGCAGAACACGTTCTCTAGGGGGTTGACAAACTTCCTATCCGCACCTCCACAGCAACCCTTGCCATTTGCGGACTACACCACCGCCCCATCATCAGGCATGGCTTTTTGAGCTGCCCGAGGGTAGTGGTGCAGTTCTTCCAGTGTAGCAAGGGTACGCATATGTGCCTTACGAGTTTTTGGCCAGATTGATGGCAGACCAATGGTAGACACGGGCTATTGTTGATCAGATAGTAGATCGGATCCCCCACATCGTCCAGTCTCATTCACAGCAGGTGGTGGACCAACGTGACGATGCCATTAGGAGCCAAATCGCCACCCTGCAGAGCCAAGTCAGCACATTGGAGGGCTACTACCACAGCATGTTCGGTAGTATGACTAAGATGAAATGAAGGATCTGGTACAGACAGTGAATGGTATGAAGGCCCAAATTGCTTAGTTGACTGCATAATGCCAGGCCCCTGCACCGGCCCCGCCTCTAAAGTCATGGATGAACCTATTCAATGTACCCGCGGCGCCGGCTCTGGATGAGATATAGGGTGTTCCATAGCCCTATCTGAGGCACCTACGCCACCCACGGAGCAGCCTAGGAGGAAGGACAAGGGTAAACATTGGGGTCAACAAAAGAGTCCTCCCGGTGACCACAGAGGGAAGAAGACAGGCAAATGCACAAGGCCACCAGGGCCCAGCATAAAGCAGCAGCTGAACGGGCAGAACGAGAGCGGCTGGCCGCAGAGACGGCACGGGTAGGAGCCTCCGTTAGCACCTTTGGACTGGGTGCTATATATGCTGATGATGATACCCCAGAAGGGTCCGGTCCTACAGACACTGCTGACGCCTAGGGCATCCCAGGTATGTTCTATCCCCCTACCCGTTCATTTAAGTGTGTTGGTGTAATGAGGACATTACACTGTCTTTTTGGAGGGGGTGGAGCACCCTGCCACTTGAGAGTTTTTCTTGCCATGTTTCTTTTGTCTCAAGTGTATTATCTAGTAGAACTAGCATGTTTAGGTTGTCTTGTTTGTGTAAATATAAGTGTCACAGAAGCATAGGGTAGCCCCTGTGTTGATCTTTGTGATGTTCTATGTTAACAATACTAAGTATATATGTGTTTGCATCTCATCCTGGCTAACTTGTATGATTGTGGTAAGTATTATATATGTATGGTTGGTATTTTGATGAATGAAGCAGGCCTAAGTGATTTAGTACCAACTAGTGTAAAAGATGTGCCATGTGTGTGTGAGCTAATTGCATAATTCCGTCGATGCACTTGTGAGATAGAATTTGCCTGGTTAGTCCCATTGAAATACTTGAATGACTAGATTAGGAGGGGATCTTAGGCCGTTGTCGTTAAATAGTCACTTAGCCAAGAAAAATTGACCACCAAAAGAAATTGTCCCTTTGAACCAAAAGTTGAGCCTAAATGGACCTTTTCTTTGAAATGACCCAAATTCACCTCCCCAATCTATCTGTTGATCGTTGTTTTGGCCCTGATCTCTCCAAGGACATTGTGAACCTCCACCTAGGACAAAAGTCTATGTTGAGGGTGGCTTATGTTGGCCCTGGTCCTTTAGAAAGATATTGTGAACCTTGACCCAAGCCAAAGGCTTAAGTTATGGGTGGCTACTAGAGGGAGAGCAGAAAATGAGTGTCGAAAAGAATAAAGTGATAAAAAGAGAAAAATAAATGGGTCGTGACCATGAGCAAAGCAATAAGTGAAAAATAAAAAGAATAAAAATGAGTGAATGAGCACAGAAATCACTTCCTGTACTGTAGAAAGTGGAAAAATAGGGCAAGAAAAGTTGGTAACCAAAAAGCAAATGGCTGAGTTGAAGCAAGTGTCTGGGAGAGGCCGTTTAGTCACTTTAATCCTAAATATACCTCACCTGAGCCCGAGCCTATTACAAGCTGAAAAAGTCCTAATGTGATCCTAAAAAGGCCATTCAAGAGTTAAGGTGGTGAAAATAAGGGCAAGTTCATGATCGAGGCGTGTGTGCCATTGGAAGCCATTTCTGAGAGTGAGTGACTACATTCCAGTCTCTACTTTACATGCTTATGTTGAGTGTGAGACTTCTTTGTGGTAAGGGCACTATCTTTTGTATCATTTGATTACTAACTTGACTGGGGTCGTTTTATTCCTGATCATATGTGGACTGACCTTGCTTGCATAATGTTTGCCTTAATCTTTGTGAGTCTGTTTGGGATGTGAGCACATTCTTAAACTTGTTAGCGGGGCATATGCGTTGAAAAAATTGTGGGACGATACATAGTATGAGTTAACACTTGTGTTTATATGTTGTTTGGTAGAGTTGTCATTGCTTGAGGACAAGCAATCATTCTAAGTTGAGCGTGTTGATGAGTCGTAGAAATACGACTTGTATAACACTTTAAATAAAGAATTATGGCGCATTCTCAAGCAAACTTGTTATTTTGGTGTTTATTTTTGTTGTTTTTCAGGAAAAAGACTAAGGCATGGAAGAAATAAGAATACGAAAGAAAAAGGATGAAAAAGAGTGTACATAGGAGCCAAAATAGACCCAAGTGTGGGCACACGGGGGACTACACGGCCCGTGTACGTCCACACGGACCGTGAGGCCCATCGTGGCCTCACACTTGGATGATGGCAGTGGCTATTTGGTGAAGGCAAGTCCCACAGCACGTGTCACGGACCGTGGGACGTCAATGGGTCGTTATAAGGCTCGTCAAAGCAACGTGAAGATGGTACAGTCAAAGGTTGGAAGATTTTGGCAAAATGGAAAGAGACGGCTCAATTCACAGGTTGTTGAGCGTATTACGGGTCGTCCCAGCCCCATGTGATTGACGTGAAGGTGACACCGTCGAAAAGCCAGCAAAATGGGCTAAGGGAGGTCAGACGGTGCGTGTCACGGACTGTGTGATCAACCACGGCCCGTGACGTGGTGGCGTGTGAAAGAAGTTGAGCAAAAATGGCAAAGGCACGACAGACGTCCCATTTCATGGACCGTCTCACTTCACATAGATCATTTGCCTGAGAGTGTAGCAACATATTACAAGTTGCGAAGTGAGGCTAAGGACATCCACATGGACCGTTTGACAGTCCGTCTACCATCACACAGGCTGTATGGTGACCCGTGTCCATGCCGACAGATTTTTTTTATATTTTAATTAGGATTAGGTTTTCTTTATATATAAATGGTTATTTTATTTAGTTTTTAGTTAGTCTTGGACGGCTAGAGCTAGAAAACATTGAAAAATATTAGTTTCTTAGAGATTTCACAAGATTCTGGGATTTTGCTTATCGAATTCAAGCTTGTAGCTTGTGGATTCATCAATTCTTCAATAGTAAGTCTTCTATTATGAATTCCATGTATCGTTGCGAGTTTTATTCCTTGAATATATTAGGCTAAACCAATAACTAGGGTTGTGGGAACCATGACAAATCAATAAGATAGGTGAATATGGGGTAAGTCTCGGGATTGATTAGCGTATATATCATAGTTATCTTTGTTTTAATTTCTTCCTTGATGAGTCGACGCATTAGAGTAATCCTTTATTCTTTACATGCCCGAAAGGAATGTTTTGATTAGGAAAAGATTTCTACAATGGAAATTCAAGGTTTTTAACCTAGTCTAAGTACTTGAGACTGAAAGGTGAGAGTATTCCCGGATAAACAACAAGGGTTAGTACGTAGACATTTTGAGACCAAAAGGTGATGAATGATATGCATTTAAGAGGGACCGAGAGGTGAATTAAATGTTACATAACTTGTTAGATCTTATATA
>JAPFFP010000012.1:5536391-5549654 GCA_026153255.1 Solanum medicagineum | reverse complement strand
AGGACAAATCCGTGCGGGTACGCGTGGCGCGTTGCCACGGTGTCCAAAGCGGACAATACCTCGCAGTGTTGGCCCAGATTGTTACAGAATCGTATACCAATTGTTAGAAATTAATCTCCACACCATATTAACAATAACTTTAGAGAACCCAAATCTTCTAAGAACCTTAGTGAGGAATATCCATGAAACTCTATCATATGCCTTGGCCATATCCAGCTTAACCACCACATTCACATGCTTCTTTCTCCTGTTAATATCCTTAATAATTTCCTGGGCTAGTAAAACATTTTCAATAATACTTCTCCCCTTAAAAAAGCCAGACTGGTTAGGAGATATTATCTTGGGTATTACTTCAACAATTCTTTTATGTAATACCCTTGATGTTATCTTGTTGATGAAGCACCTTAAACTTATAGGTCTAAAATCTAAGAAGGATCTAGGCAAATCCTTCTTGGGAATCAAAATAAGATTAGTATGTGTGACATACCTGGGTAGCTCATGACGACAAAAGAATGCTCTAACAGCCAATGCTACATCAACTCTAACAGTATCCCAACATTTTTGGAAGAATATCCCTGAAAATCCATCTGGTCCAGCCACGCTATCCCCACTAAGATGAAAAATTGCCTTATTCACCTCATTCTTCTCTGGAAGTCTAATCATTGTGTCATCCTCCTCTATTGTTACCAATCTTAGTATTAGTTCCAGCATGTCATAGTTCTGACTTTATGCCTCTGTTTGGAACTGTTTACCAAAAAAAAAATACTGCTGCATTCCCAATCTCCGAGTTACCTTTAAGAACTTCACCCACCTCATCATGAATTTCATATATGTATAGCTTCCGCCTCTTCACCTTGATGTACGAGTGAAAGAACTTAGTGTTTCTATTCCCTTAATTGAACCATCTCATTCCTGCTTTCTGCTTCTAGAATTTCTCCCCTAATTTAACAAATCTTCTCAACTCAACATCTATTTTCTTGAGCTCAACCCTGTTCTTCGGGAATGGGTCAGTTTCCAGAGCTGTCTCCTTTGCCTTAATAGTATCTTCCAAAGTTTCTTTCTGAGTGAAAATATTACCATAAGTATCTTTACTCCAGTTTCTCAAAGACTTCTTGGCCCTATTTAATTTTGTATGCAAAATCATAAAAGGCTCCCCTAGGCAATCAACTTGCTAATTCATCCGAACCAGCTCCAAAAAAGATTTGTGATTACACCAAAAATTAAGAAACCTAAAAGGTTTCACAATAGGCACCCTCTCCGTATTGCACAACAAGTGAATAGGAGCATGGTCTGAACCCTGTCTGGACAAGTGCTGTGATTCAGATATTGCGAATAATTCTAGAAAAGTTGTATTAGCCAGTATTCTGTCCAGCCTCTTGAAAATGCAATCCTCCTCCACTCTACCGTTCCACCAAGTGTATGTACTACTAGAGAGTTTAATTTCTTCCAGCTCACAATCATTAATACAATGGACAAAATCCATAGCTTCTGTTTGTGTGAATGGAAGAGCACCCAATTTCTCCTCTTCATAGAGAATAACATTAAAGTCATCGCCAACCAAACAACGATTATCTTGGGCATCTACCTCCACTAACTCCTCCCACAACTCCAATCTCTCCAAAGCATCACATCTAGCATAAACTGATGTAATGAACAGATTCATGTGTCCAATTTGAAACTTCATGGTAAGTTGTTGAATAGAGTCCAGAACCACAGACCCCACCCAATCCTGCCTCCAAAAACCCAAATTTTCCCTGACCTATTAACTATAGCATGATCAAATCCCAGCGAAATTCTAAATTGTTCTATCTCTGATGGCTGTTGAAAGGGTTCCATGATTGCAATGAAAGCATATTTCTTCCTTCTGTTGAGGTCAGTTAATCTCTCAAAAGCATTTTGAGCATCAACTGATCTTATAATTCACAATAATGTTGTACTAATCATTGAGAACTATTTGTAGCTCTCCCCTTACTCCTTGTTTGAACCTGTAGAGGAACGAAAGGAATTCCTTTCTTATCCTTAAGGCTCAATGTTACTCTTGGTGACAAGTCCCCTGTTTTAAAAATATTCTCCAAGTCCAGGCCTTCCTCATCCTCTGAATTATCAATATTATCCCCATAGAGGTTCCCCCCTTGAATGACTTTTCCTCATCACCATCACTGATATCTTGGTTGGACCGTTGACCCTGCACTTGCTCGACACTTTTACTGATTCTTTTCCCTGACAGGTCTCTGTTAGAGTTATTTATTGATGTCCCATCATTACTGGCTTCAGGGACCAAGACTAACTCCTTTTCCCCCATATTAGTACTTCCAGCAGCACGATTTTTGGGCATATTTGTCCCTACTATTGAGGGCTGCTTGCCGTCACCCCCATGTGTATTCTCTGTATCCTTATTCTGTGTTTGTTATTATTTAAAGGCTTCTTCCACCCACTGCTTAGTTGTTGGCTGTTGCTTCCCCTTTGCTGGATTATTTTGAGATTGTTGGCATTATCAGTTTCACCCACCTCACCTGCCAACTTATCGAATTTATTTTGTGTTTGCACTCGTTGCTGCCAGATTGTGTCATTCTGTTTATTCTTGCCTCCCATCCTTTTTTGGGCTCTTTAAAATCTTCCTCTTTCTAATTTCCCTCCTCTTTGTTGCCAGCTTCCCCAGCTTTTCCATCCTTTCCCTCCACTAATTTGGTATGATTTTCCATTGTTTCATTAGTCGCCTTCCCCAAGCCCTCTTCCTTCTGCTAATTCTTGTCCTCTTGCATTTTGTATAATTCTAGATGCTTCACATAACATTGATCTTTCGAATGCCCTTGAATCCTGCATGTATTGCAATATTTCGGAACATAGTCATACTTTATCCTAATCCACTGCTCCATGACCTCCTTATTTCCCTTTTTAATCCCCACTTTAATGCGCTTAGGGAATTCAGCAAGCAAATCTACCTCCAGCTTGACCCTAGCACAACTAGGTTGCATTTGATTTTTCGTTGCCGTATCAACTTGTAATGGCTTATCCACCGCTGTTGCTAAAGAGAATAGAGCCTCCTCACAAAAAATGTTTGGGGGGAGCCCAGGAAAGGAAATCCAAGTGGAAACAATTGTCGTTTCTTCACTAGGGTTGAACGTAGGGTCCCACTTTAGTGTTCTCATTGGGTATGATCTACCCCTCCGATTGATGTAAAAAATCGGTTTCGATAATAGATGGACATAGTCCTCTAGCAACGTCGCCCTTCTGAGGATATGTCTATTGCTAAGCAGACCAATCTTGCAATCCCCTTTCAGTCCACATTGATTAGGGATCAGTCTTCTAAGCTCATTAATATCTGGCCATCCATAGGAAAACTTCCCAATGATAACATAGCATAGGTCCTCGTTGATGATCATCTGTTCCACCTCCAATTGCTCCCACATAACAATGGGCTCCCCATGCAAATATGAAATAGGCTTTCTAGGTAACGGGTTATGATCCATCATGGGTGGATTTAGGACACTAACATACGAAGCAGTATGACCAACCCTAGTAGGAGGTTGGCCGACGGCCGGCATGGCCATCAGAAATCACTAAAGTGACGGCGACAATTTTTAGGGTTTCAAGGTCGAGAGCATTTTTAGGGTTTAAGGTTTCATGTCACTTGTACCTTGCTAATAAGACTTTATAGCCTATCTTTCTTTTCAATGGATGGTAGACCCATTTCTCCTAATTATGCTTTTTGATTTCATTATTTCACCTCGTGTATTTCATTCATTATCTATTATATCATGATTCTGTTTACTCTCTTATTTATATGATATAAATACTTGCTTTATTTGTAGGGTTCGGTCGGTCTATGCCTGCTAAGTACTATTTGTTTGGTACTCATACTACACTTTTTCCCCCCTACAGATCGTAATGCGAAATCTTGCGGTTGATTGACCTTCGTGCAACGCTACTGTGGGTTTCGAAAATTGGGGTGAGCTCCATGCATTTAGGGGTCGTGTGGTGCTAGGGATAAAAATAAATAGTGATGGGATAAAAAAATAGTGAAAGGATAAAATTTTGGTTTGTTGTTTAGTTGGCAAGTTTGGGATAACTTATCCCATCATTTATACCTAATATCTCATATACATGTTGGGATAACTTATCCCAGGATAATTAATCCCAGGATAACTAATCCTGGGATAAGTTATTTCCAACCAAACGTCCGCTTAGAGTTTACCAATTTTCATCTACATTTATTTAGGCTAGTCTTTATTTTATATTCAAACATAATTTGTACCGATCTTGTATTTATAAAAGTTTTTGTACTCATATTTTGTGTATTAAAAGCTCAATAACTATCCGATGTCAGGTCTAGGGGTAAGTTTAATATTTGTACATAAAATTTCCATATGAAAATTACAATAAAGTTTGAAAAATTAATGATGACATGTGGATTTGATTTTTTTCAAAAATATATTGTAGATCACTTTCGTGATCAACTTTTTTGTTTTATTAAAAAACTAGGTAAGTATTCTTAAAATTGATTGAATTTGTTATGACTGAGATTGATCGATACTAATGTTATATCGAAAAATGGCTTTTTTGAAAGAAAAATTCAAAAATTAATAAATCGGTTTAAAACTCAATTAATTTAAGTATAAACCAAATTTTTGAAAATAGAGTCGCTACCTAATTTTGCGGATAATTAGGAAACCAATAAATATTTAAAAAGACCTAACAGAAAAATCTTTTTTAAAATCCAGAGATAAGGTTCGGGTTCACATTTCCACTTCAAGAAGGTTTTACGCACTTAAAATGGTCGCTAACGTGCGGTTATCCGACGATTAGGAAGTTGACTAACATTTTTTAGATTTGGTTTGACTTTGAAAAATTGACTGGTTTTGAAATTGCCTAATTTCGAAAGGGTTTGGACTGGACTTGACTAAGTTGAAAGCAATTGACTAAAACTTGAGGAAAATTGACTGTGTTTGAAAATCGAACTAAAATATAAAATCACTTTTTTATTTTATTTTCCTTTTTTATAATGCAAATACCTTTTCAAAATAAAATGAAGTTGAATAACATAAATGGTTTTGACATGTTGGGAAATTTAATTTAGGTAGAAACCAATAATAAACGAAGTGTTAGCATCCAAACAAATCAAATATATAAACAAAAAATAAAATAAAAGAAGAGAGCTGAAGTGATTTTAGGCCTTTATCCCATTTAAATCTTTGTTGCGACTTTTGGGTCCTTTCCTTGTGCTGCTGTAGACTGTTCTCCGAAGCCAAGAGAGTACGGGTTGATTTGAAGAGGATGAAGTTTGGGTCTTCATGGCCCAAGGAAATGCAAATGAGAGAGGACTCCACAATGGACTCGGATTGGTATATTCATGCAAAGAAGAGAGACATGGATTAGTTATCCAACTCATCATAGCATAAATAAGAATGAAATAGAGATACACCTTAACTCTAAAACCCGTCGTTAAGAACAAATGCGGGGACTTAGAAAACAATATTGAAAGAGACGAATGAGAAAAGAAAGATAGCTTCTAGATCCATGGGCATATAGCATAGTAATTGATAGCACACAAGCTCAAAATATATCACTTAAACTTGGAATTCAACCTGGCAGCATACAAACTAAGATTTATAATTAAAAATGGCTCAACAAACTTTAGACAGGTTAACACATTTAGGACAGAACAGAGGAGACAACTTTCGACAACTAAACCAAATAGTATTTCTGCAACAGCCACACAAGAACATAATCAGTGACTACATTGTACATTAGCCATTTTTATCCTTTAAACACCTTAGGAAAGATGGGGATTCTATCAAGCTAAAGAGAAAGCAAATGTAACCTGTGCCTAGCACCCATAGCAAACTAATTTCCAAAATAGAGTTTAAAAAAATATAGTGGACAATAAACTCAAAAACAACCCAGATTTAGACTAAACGAGGAAACATAGAGAGCTAAAATTTCACGACTGCCAACATGTAAACAGATGCAGCTAAAACTTGAAGAATACGATCATTTAAAGAGTCACTCGCAGCATAATAGAATCAATAAGGCATGTACAGGGTTGTTTATGACCAAAAAACCCTTATTCCCAAGCAAAATCTAGCAGAAACCAAAGTTAATGACTTCAAAAGCATACTAGACAGATTATATTCATATAATGACAGGAATATGACTTGAATACAGGACAATAACACTCCAGAAAAAATGCTGGAAGATGCTTGAGCTTTCAAAAATACTAAACGAGTCATGTTTAAGTATGAATTAAGGCAACCATAGCAATAACATGTAAATGAAGACACTTATAAACTAGTTCAGTCATCATGTGCACGAGCATAAACGTAAACACTAATCTCCCTTCTAAACACAGTAAATCCATAGCACATCGACTTAACATCATCGTCTAATCAGCTATCTGGTAACCATAAACATAACAGCACACACACACAGTGAACCTAAAACCTACATACCACCAGTTTCATACTCAAACCAAATTGAAAGCAGGAACTACCTCAATCATGAAAAGCTAAAGTAGAACTAAACATAGAGACAAAACTGTACAATAAGCGCTCACAGTTCGAAGCTGTTTTCAGCGAAATCAAAACTTGCATCGACGAACTACTTTTCGAATCATGAAGCGATGGAGATACATTATTTTGAGACCTTAAAACCAACTACGACATAACACAATCAATAACAACAACCCATAACATATTCTTGTTTCGACAGAGCATCACAGTTAAAACAAGATGAATGCAAACATAGCTTCGACATTCACACTCAGACACAATATATGAATGAAATCGCGAAACCAACAACAAGATTGGGATATTATCTTTGCCGAGGCAGCGAACTGGGACGACGAGCTTAAATAGTGAATTTCGACACCACCACGAAAGCTCGTTTCAAATTCCTCGACTCAAAAGAACAGATGCTCTAGTTTTGGACTTTGAATCGACGAACCTTTTAGAGAATAATAACGGCTATAGAGTTTTCTAGGGTTTCAAATCGATGACTGCCGCTGAAATTACTTGAATACAACTAAGTTTTTTCGAATTCGTTCGCCGCCCCTCTCTTAGTGAAAGAAGAGAGGAATTTATAGCCCCAAATTAGTGCAAATTCAGGGAGCAAATTTTCTGGCAAAAGAGCACGCGTGAGGGACAATGGATCGTGGAGGGAGTGGGGTTTGTCGGTTTCCGTTGGATTTTTTGACTTTTGGGGTCGTCTGGTTTTGAAATTCAAAAAGAAGAAGATGAAGAAGAAAAAGGGGAAAGCGGAAAAGGGAAAGCGTGAAGAAGAAAGGGAAAGATAAAGGATTGGGGGCGCGTGGCCCCCACGCGCTGGACTCCTTTTTTTTTTGAATAAATTGTTTAAAAATCGTTAAAACAAAATAAGAGCTCGAAGATCAATTTGACGCTGTGGAGGGTAAAAATTAGGTGTCAACAACTAACATGTAACATAACACATTCATAAAGACTAATATATATATATATATATATATGTACACACACAATTCAATTAGAGAATTTTTTTTTCTCATAAAATAAAACATGTTACTATATTTGAGCATTTTAATATTATTAAGTTGGCTCATATTGTAATTAGCCTTAATGGCCATTCTCCCTTGGGGGAAAAATGACGTAGAGAACAATGGGGAGTAATTGCTTTTGACCCATATTTTTTGCAGAACGTGGTAATTGCCATCCGTGATCATTACTTCTCTATTGAAATCTCATATTATTTTACTAGTTATTTTACCTCATTATATATTGTAACACACGTAATTTCTAATTTATTCATATCACTATCCCATAATCTTCTTATTTATTATAAAGAAGAATACCGTATCTATGAATTATGATGGTCTTACATTATTTTGGAGTGCAGAGGTAAGAAAGATGAGAAGTATGGACAAATATTGTCGTGTGTAGTGAGTTAGTGTAATAAAAGAGATAGTTAAGACTAAAAAATTATTCTAAATCTTCAATTAATTCACTGTACAAAAGAAAGTAATTATATGTTGAAGTAAGGTATTCATTTGATGGACTATTAAACTCTTCAATTAATCTGGAGTTATTTGAGTTATATGATGTTGTTGGTCAATTTTATTTCTGAGGAGACAAGTCAAGAGATATACTGATAGAACAGGGTAGATAATATTGCTTGCAGGGGCGGACCTAGGGTGTAGTGAGGGGGTTCATCTAAACCCCCTCGGCGAAAAAATATACTGTATATATAAGGTAAATTTTCTATATTTTAGTATATATATTAAATTTGAACCTTGTAAATAATAAACAAAGTCTAGCATAATGGTATATTATCTTTTAAATGAACCCTCATGCTTAGGGTTAAAATCTCACTTAAATCATTATTTTTTAGTTTGTCTAAATTATTCCTTTGTATATTGTTGATTTATATTTCGAACTCCCTGGGTTAAAATTCTGGATCTGCTATTGATTGCTTGGACTTAAATCTCGTTATAGAGAGCGAACTATTTGTGCTTCAACTTAAATATATTTTTTATTCAATTTGTTATTTTATTTAATTATAATTTATTACATTTATAATATATCATACCAACAATCATACACCATAATTATTCAATAATTTATATAAAGTTAATAGAAACATTGTGTTTTATTCTATTTATTTTTTTAAATCCAAAAAATCTATTTGATCGATTGAATTTTAAAAATCTGACACTCATATGATATATATGTATACTCCACAACTTTGTCAAGGATTTCCTGAATGCACAATAAAGCACGAAACATTGTAACGAGGAATTCCATCTAAGACGAACCCGATTTCACCCCTGCAATAACCTTCTTCTAGCCTCTTTGATAACAAACCAAGATATTAAAAGAACAAAAACCTTGAAAATGCGGTTTGAACTTTTGCCCCTCATTAAAACACTTCGTTTTAAATAAAATTGTCTTTTTATAATTTTTTGTAATTGTTATATTATTATTTTAATAATATTAAATATTAAATATAACAAAAAATATATGCATTTTGCACGTGATCAAAGTTGTACCTCATTTGATAAAATAATACATCTAGCCGTGGAAAAAGACTCCTAAATTTTCCTTATTTGATACACCTCTACTACTTCTTTATTTAAATCAAGAAAATATCCTGTAGCGGCTGCAAATTTTATTATATTTAATATTATTAAATAATAATAGAATAATCAAAGAAAAGGGTGAAAAGACAATTTTATCTAAAATAGAATCTTCTAATGAATGACAAAAAAATCAAATAACATTTTTAAGGGCCTTTACACTTTTAATATAATATAGTATAAATAGATAGAAAGCATAGATATAAATAATTGTCAGCGAAGGAAAGTAAAAATATTACTATTATTGTTTCAATATTTAAAACTTTGAAATTAGTTAAAATTTAGATTAACAAATATTTTGTTAATAAAAGTATGTAATATAACAAATTTTTTTAAAAAAGAGAAATTAATTAAACTACTTCTTTTATATTTATGAGTCTTTTTAAAATTAAATTTTAATAAATTAATTATTTAACTCCTAATTATTCAACTCTAAATTATTGCTTTATGTATTCAGAAACTATTAACAAATCTATATTACAAGTAATTGAATTGATTTTCTTATTTTTGCTTGTAACTATCGCATCAAATTAATAATATTTATTTAATTTTGTATACATAAATACTATATTTATTTTAATAAAAAATAATATTTAGATTGAGACGACACATAGAAGGTGGGACCACAATAACTTGTTCAGAACGACGTCGTGGAAGCTTCTTGCAGGCTTTTTGTAATCGCGCCAGTGAAAGAGAGTAGAGCTTTTCTTAGTCCCTGCTATTGTCATCAGCTTCCAACTTTTCCGCACACAATATTGAGAAGAAGAATGGAAGGAGTAGGGTCTAGACTCGGTCGAGCCTCCTCGAGGTACAGCGGCTCCGCTCCAGTTTTTAGAGGTCCAGTCAGAAAATGGAAGAAGCAGTGGGTTAGTGCTCAGTCAAACAACAACCTTCGTAGCACCGGCAACACTAACAACGTCAACAACGGGCCCAAACTCATGCTTTGCCGTTGGACGCCTCTTTCTCCTTTTCATTCTGGCGATTCAAACCTGCAGGATCAAACTCCTAAACGCAAGTTCCGATACGCACCTGTAAGTTACTAATTTTTTTCGTGAAGGACGTTTTTCTTTTGCTGTTAGGGTTTAGCTACTATTTTACTTTCATTTGTTCAAAAGTTTTGGATTTCCACCTTTCTTATAAAATAATTTTGTTGTTTGGGATGTTTTAGAGATGATGGAAGTTTTGTGTAAGCACACATCTACTTGAGGTTGTGAGTTCTAGCGAGGCATAAAAGAAAAAGTAAGCACACATTAAGTAGTACTGTCTTAATGTCAATGTTAGTCTTTAATTTTGGCGTCAATGGCAAATGAAACATGTAACTGCGCTATTTTCTTCAATTCATTTTCTTTTAGGGTGTGTTTGGTGCAAAGGAAAATTTTATTTCTAGAGTGTTTAGTAAACAAGTGAGTTTCTTACTTAGATTTCTAGTTTTTGAGAAGTAAGCAAAAGAATATTATCATGAAAGCATTTATGTGTAATTTGGATGGGGTGGGGAGTGGGAGTTTTGGGGTAGGGTGGTCAAGGGGTTGGGTAGATGAAGAAGAGACAATTATGTTGAGTGTCACTTGTTTTCTCTTCTAACGTTAGAGAAGTCATTTTCCTCATTCTAGTTTTGGGGTAGGGTGGTCAAGGGGTTGGGTAGATGAAGAAGAGAGAATTATGTTGAGTGTCACTTGTTTTCTCTTCTAATGTTAGAGAAGTCATTTTCCTCATTCTTAAAGGAACTTGTTTTTCCGGACAAAATGTTTTCTGAGACATTTGAAACAACCAAACATGAGCAAATTAGAAACCATACTAGACACACCCCTAGACTCTAGAACAACATACACAGTGTAATCCAACAACACCACCTCTAGACTCTGCAATTTAAATTTATATCGGTGAAGGGGATTTTTTTTGCATTTTGAATTATGGAACTGAATAAAATTGGTACGCTATTAAATTACAAGAAAGCTAAATGAGTCATGGTAAAATTGTAAGGTAGTTTCAGATAGTACTCGAATTATATCAGCAACGATGTCTAAAATTAGCGACAAAGTGAACTGCATCAGAAGTACTAAGTTCTAGCGAATCAACACAACAAAAGTTAATGTTACAAGCCTTTTTAAGTTTGATATTGCAAAAGTGGACCAGTTCCAGCTAAAGCACATTGGCAGTTAAAATAGCTCATTTAGAGATTACATATTTTATTTATTCAAGATGTAGCCTAGAAACAATAATTCCAAATGACATGTTAAACCTTGCACTTCTACTTGCAAGGTTGAATTTTTGTGATGAAATTTTAAGATTTACTGTTGTTTTCGTGTATTTTGAGTCAAAAGATCCTAGAATATAATCTTGCAGAATTTGTGTGTGTTTTAACAATCAAACAAGAATGGGATGTGTTTGCTTTCTCTGCCCGAAAAAAATTCATCTTTTGTTTTCATCATATTGGAACTGACATCAAAAACTACCTTATTATATAATAGGTCAGCCCTAGCAACTTATATATGAATATCAGTTGGCCCATAGGGTGATTCATATATTTAGTATGTTAAAGTTGGTCAGTGCAAGCATATCAATTAGCATGCAAGTTAAATAGCTTCTTAGACTTCAAGTTTTATGCATTTATAGAGTAAGAAATATTTACACAACCAGGTAAATTTACTAGGTAATTGCAGGTAACACTATATAATCATCATTTACGGATAGAGACGAAATACCCTAGTATGACAGGATAAATTACATTAATATTGCGAATATTTACTGCAGAAAAATCAAGAATTTTCATATGCTTGGCTAGTATTGCAATAAGAATATATTTTTTTTGAACTTGGTAACTTTGTATTTATATCACAACAGTACATGGATTGTACTGAAACATTATATACTGATGAACCCCGAACTTCACTGTTCTATGACATCAATTATAGAGACAGTTTCATTGAATGTAATTGATCACACCAAAAACATTACAACAAAATGCTGTTAAGTTTAACTTTCTACACACTATTTTCTCTCTCAAAACACCTTGGATTCCTTTCTTTCCAGATTCCCCATCACATTGAAGCAAGGATAATTCTTCATATAACTATGTATTTGGCATGTTCACTTGCCTCCTCTCATATTGCACCTACAAATATAAGGTAAGTAAGAAGTAGGAAACATTCAAAATAGTCACCTGGAATGCATTGCACGTAGTGGTTTTGACTATGTTTATGGAGGTTTTGGTTTTGGGGAGAGGAATGGAGGTAGGGCGTCACTTTGGGATTTTGTTAAAGCCTTTGAGTTGGTGATTGTTAACTTGTGTTTTTGAAGAGGAAAAATCACTTGGTTACCTTTCATAGCATGATAGCTACGATTCAGATAGATTACTTACTCCTTCGGAAGGGTGATAGAAGCCTTTGTAAGGATTGCAAAGTTATTTCGAGTGGAAGTATTACTACTCAACGTAGGCTTTTGGTAAGAGAGATAGGAGGAAGAAGATCATTTATTGACCGAGGATTAGGTGGAAAGACCCGACTCTTGCCCTTTCGCGGGTTATGGGGGAGAAGTTGATTGTTTTGGTGGCTTGGAGTAGTAGTGGGGAGGTGAATAACATGTGGACGTGATTGCTGGTTGCATTAGAAAAACGGCTACCAAGGTACTAAGGGTATGTTTGGTAGGAGGTATTAGGAGTAATAATCCATGGATTAGTTGATGGTATTAATTAGTACAATGTTGGGTAGAAATTTTGGACCATGTATAACTAAGCCATGGTATTAGTTAATCCCACATACATGGTATTAGCTAATACCTCCCATTTGGTGGTATTAGCTAATACCTTGGATTAATACCATGGGATTAAAAAGACACAAATATCCCTCAAATTCTTTTATATTTTTTTATTTTTTTTAATTTTATATTTGTAGTTTTGTACTAGTAAATTTATATAATAAATTAGCTAACAAATTTTATTTATTTGTGGGTTCATATTTTCATAATATAAAAATAAAGAAATTTACCATGTCAAATTTTTAAATTTTATTTTATTTGTAGTTTCATATTTACATAATACACAAAAAAATATTTTGACATGTCAATTTTTTTAATAACTAATTTTATTTGAGTGATTTCATTGGTACAATATAAAGTGCAATGATGTTAGATATATTCTCAAAGTTGAGTGACCTCGTAAGATA
>JAPFFP010000012.1:5518676-5536291 GCA_026153255.1 Solanum medicagineum | reverse complement strand
ATTATTTAACAGATATACATATTCAATTCGACAAATATGCATATATAATTCGCCTCACTCCACTCTCTTTCCTCTCGATCTCGCTCGTCTCTCTCTTTCCTATATCAATCTCACTTGCTAGATATACAAATACATATGTATATTAGATACACATATACAATTATTTAACAGATATACACATATAATTTGACAAATATACATATACAATTCGTCTCTCTCCACTCTCTTCCCTTTCTCACTCGCCTCTCTCTCCTTCCTCTCTCGATCTCGCTAGCCACTCTCTTATAATATGTAGCTACAAATTATAAGTTTAACAAACTATAGCTAGTTTTGTCTTATTATATTTTAAGTGTTTGCTCTTTTTAAAAAATCCTCAAATATTCAGTAATATTAGAACCTAAACATGCATGCAAAATATTATTTAATTTCAAGCTCGTTTAGTAATATTATATACTAATGATTCTTGAGAAAATAAATAGATTGATTGAAAAATTTGCATGCATATATATAGTATACTGATACAATTTATATTTCTATATATGTACACACCAACATGTTTAATTAATAACACAACATACTGTTTTTAGACATGCTGTATTGAATTAGATCATTTTTTTAATGGAATAAGGGACACCTGTAAATTGAAATTATAGGGGAAATTTTCAATGATTGAATCAATAATTCAGTTTTATTTATTGCAACTTTTTTTTAGATTTGGCAAACGTGTCATAGCTATATTTGCTACAATTGTTAGAAAAAGTCCACATAATCTTAAATTAAAATATATATTTTTCAAATTAGTTTTGAATTATTAAGAGTAGATGAAAAAATATTATTATATAAACAAAAGGATAAAATATAGAAGGGGGTGATCGTTCAATTTTATCAACATATGGTCCCCTCTTATCAAAAACTCAAAGGTTGTCAAAGGTTGTTTTCTTCAATATGAATGCAAATGGACATGTAATACAGAGAGCTCCGTCAATTTGTTGTTCATCGTTATAAATAAAGTTTTTTTTATCTACTAGATCAGATATAATATTCTTTTTCCTTCTCGCGAACCATGGGAAGTCGGCAACTAGCCTTGCCTTGTCTTTCCTATATGTGTTTCTTGCTGATTAGTTGCAAATACTTCTAAAAAAGAACACATCAAAATCCCATAAAAAGCACCTTGCTTTGGTAAGTTGTTGTGACTCATTCACATGAGATAAGCCTTACTTATTACCATATAAAATAAAATAATTTTTATACTATTTTCTTTCATTTTATTTGTCTAGGACAATAATACTGACGCTTCAATTAATCAATTACGAAAACATATAAATTTGAATAAGAGAAAGGGCGATGTAATGTACATTATTATTGTGAACTATATATTTTAATAATTTATGATGATTCCTCCAAACAAGCACATACTTATCACTAAATGTCTCGTCTATACGACTACTCTACCTATTTGTAAAGTTTATCTACGAGACGTTCTATCATCTGAATTCATATCTTTCTAAACAGAATCGCTAAATCAAGTTCTTGCTTAGACATAAAAAAGAGTAAGATTATATAACTTATTTATAGTTAGAACTTAAAACTCAATTGAAAATAATATAATTACACACTAATTGATAGTTAGAACTCAATGAAAATATTTCTAATAATATAATTTATAGCATGAATGATATAAACTAAACATGAATGTCTAGGGTAGGAACTTCTCATTTGTAGCACCCAATTAGGGTTTGGCCATGCTAGGTTATAGTAGTAGCATGCAATTTTTTGTTTATTTTTTTACTTTTACAAATTTGTCTCCTTATTAAAAGTTTGTTGATAGTCCCAACTCCTAATTTAAGGGGAGGGAGGAAAAAACTAGACATATCTTCCTAGATAAAAAGACAAAGTTAGAATAAATAGCTCGTAAATAGAGTAATTCTATTAAAATTAGTAACGAATGCCCGTGTCAATACGAGTTCAATATATGTTAATTTTTTATCTTGCTTTATATAATATTTGATAGAGTTTTTATACAAGTTTTAAAAATTTTAAGTTGTTAACTATTGCGATTTATAAAACATTTTATATTATTTTTAAATATATATGTTACTTATTTTGTTCCAATTTATGTTATACATATAAAATTTTGAAAATCAATGAAAATTTGATTTATTTTTTAAATATTTTAAATTGTTAATAGCTGAAGCAGCTCTAAAAAATGTTATAAGGGGTAATATTGAACAATTGAAACAGACACGTCAATCCGGAGTTGTCTTTAAAAAATATAATTTATTAAGGGTGATATTATATTTAAATTCATAGTTGAAATAACTGAAGAAATAAGTAATAGAAACGATGTGATAAACTCAAGCAGCTGGAGTAGGAATATCAATTGGTAACTGAAGCAGACACGTCAATCGATAATTGCCTTTAAAAAAAATAATTAATTAGAAACAATATTATAAATTTACAGCTATAATAACTGAAAAGATAATTAATAAAAATGACATGATAAAATCAAATAGCTGACTCAGAAATATCGACCATAACGTACCTCCTTCAATACGCTTATATATGGCCAATCAAAGAGGTCATTATTTTTCATGTAGAAGATGAGCTGTCCATTTTGAATAATTTTATATATTTTAGAAAGAATAATTTGGAGCAAGTCCATGATGGTCGGTTTGACAAAATTATATAATTTTTCTAGACTTTTAGATGGGTACCGACCTTGTTTAGTTTGATCTCTTATCAAGTTTTTAGACTTTTTTGGCCTACCAAATTATAAAATATTATTAAACCTCATTCAATAATTAATAAATACTACTTAAAGTAGCAACTATTTTAGTGCTTACTCACTTCCCTCGTAGTATTAATTGATTGGACTAATACTGATTTTTCTGTTATTATTAATGCATGCATGGGACAGGTTAATTAAGATGCATAATTAAGGCAGGTACCAATACAGACAAATTGAAAATTTAAATTACATTAATTTTCATAATATAATTTAAGTTAATATATAATATTATAAACATTTTAAGATATACATATAAAATATGAACAAAAGTTGATGAATTCACGTGAATCAGTAAGTACGTTGAGATTTGCCCTTGGTTAAAAGGGAGATATTGGAGAAATTTAATTTTCTTATTTTAGATGAAAATTAAAATATTTGGTGAAGAACAAAGCATATTTTTATAATCTTATTTCTTTTTCTGGAAATTAGTAGTTACGAGCGTCCGTATTAGTACGGACTCTCTCTCTATATATATATTTTCTATTTATGTGACACAAATAAAATTTAAAAATTTTAATATAATTTTTAGATATTTAATGTTGTTAATAAAAGTAATCTGTAGTATTTTTTTTCTATGTAACTTTTAATAGTATTATAGTTTCTATGTTCCAATTTATGTGGTACTAATAGAATTTTTTATATATTTTTAAAAATTTTAAGTTGTTAATTATTGTGACTTATAATATATTTTATGCTATTTTTAAATAATATATGGTACTTACTTTTTTTCAATTTATATTGCATATATAATTTTTCGTGAGTCAATTAAAATTTTATTTGCCTTTTAGATATTCTAAATTTTTATTTGGTGTGATTCATAGTACCTTTTAGGTAAATGTCAAATAGTATATGTTACTTTCTTTATCCCAATTTACGTGGCACTGATAAAATTTTGAGAGCCATTTACACTTTTGAAATTCCATTTAAATTTTTAAGTTAATAATTATTGTGATTTATACAACTTTTTGTAGTATTTCAAATAAATATATGTTACTTTCTTCGTACCAATTTAAGTTGTTGACTATTATATATGGCTTATAGTATCTTTTATATAAAATTTTAAATTTTTAATTATTGTGATTTATAATATTTTTCATATGATTTTTTAATATATAATAATTTTTTTAAAAAAGAAGTTTTAAAAAAAATTAAATAAACAAATTACATAAATGAATAGAAGCAGATACATCAACATATACAGTTGCTTGTTTCTAGATATTTCATTCAATCTACTTTTACAAGTTAGACTTTTCATCGTATTAAAAAGTGCTTAATTGTTGTTTGATTATAGTAAATTAAATATTATGATAGGCACAATCTTAATCAAATTGTCGAGTTCATTATTCATTAATTAGCAGAATTAAAGTCTAACCATTTTCTATCAAAATGAGAACCCTAAGACCAGGGTAAGCTAAATTCAACTTTATACACTCAATTATTAATTAAGTCCAAAAAATGAAGAATGTGATGGTAGGATTTGTCTTGAAAATGTTTATTTTATTTGAATTTATTATAATTATGTTAATACTCAAAAAGAATTTTCCACTAGGAAAAAGTTTCTTTTTTTATGTATGTGAAAAAATGGTTCTACAATATCTATTCTCTTTCTTGAAATTTTATAAATAATTTTTTTTCCTTCTTATCGATAACATAATAGGATTCACTATATAATCGTTTAGAGAATTTTATTTAGGGAGAAAATTATTCTTTGAATAATTTTAGAATATTTTTGATGTTATTATTATCGTCTGTAGGCCAATTAACCAAACTTATATCATGTTATAATTTTATTTTTATGTAACTTTTTTATTTTTGATTTATTGCCATTATTATTCATAATTATATTTCACTCCCAATATGTGATACGAGTGCTACAATTATTTATTCACAAAAAAAGGGGCAAACTTTTAGGTTATGAGAGGAAATTATTGTAGTGGAAAAATTGTCCAAAAGTCAACATTAGAAAAATTCTAATCTCATTAGTTTACATATTCTTTTTTCAAAATTCAATATTTGTATATGCGAGTTATTTCATACTATAAATAAATGTGAACATAGCCAATTGTCAAACTTGCATTTGAAAAGGCTAAAGTTTGCAAATATTTAGGGTATGTTTGGTACAATATTTGTATATGCGAGTTATTTCATGCTATAAATAAATGCGAACATAGCCAATTGTCAAACTTGCATTTGAAAAGGCTAAAGTTTGCAAATATTTAGGGTATGTTTGGTAGGAGGTATTAGGAGTAATAATTTATGGTTAGTTGATGGTATTAATTAGTACAGTGTTGGTAAAAATTTTGGATCATGTATAACTAATCGATAGTATTAGTTAATCTCACATACATGGTATTAGCTAATACCTTCTATTTGGTGGTCTTAACTAATACCTTGGGTTAATACCATGAGATTAAATACATAAAGACACAAATATCCCTCAAATTCTTTTTTATTTTTTGATCTTATATTTTATATTTGTAGTTTTGTACTAGTAAATTTATTTAAATAAATTAGCTTACAAAATTTATTTATTTGCGGGTTCACATTTTCATAATATAAAAATAAATAAATTTATCATGTGAAATTTTTAAATTTTATTTATTTGTAGTTTCATATTTTTATAATACACAAAAAAATATTTTGACATGTCAAATTTTTTTTATAATTGATTTTATTTGAGTGATTTTATTGATACAATATAAAGTCCAATGATGTTAGATATATTCTCAAAGTTGAGTGACCTCGTAAGATTTAAACACTATATTAAAACTACAACTTCCAAATTTTTGGATATAAATATAGATTATCTATTTTACAATTGTTTACCATATTTTATATTTCAGTAATAGATGGTCTATCTTTATTAAATTAAAGATTGACATTTTATTAATGATGAATTTATTAAGATTACAATTATTTATGCTCAAATAATTCAGGTAGAAAATGGCAAACATAATGACAAATTATTATTTTCCTAACTAGTTAGAAGTTACAAAAAAATAATCTACTTTGATCTAATTACATGAAATAGAAAATCTCATAATAGTTCAAGGGCATAATCGGAAAAAACTTTTTATAGAATTTTAAACCAAGCATAAATGGAAAACAATTAACCGAACATGGGATAAAAAATAATCCTAGCATTACTAATCCATGCATAACTAATCCTTGCATTTCTAATCCATGCATTACTATTCCCTGAATTATTCATTTTTGTACCAAACGACCCCTAAGGGTATCAAGAGGGATCTTTGGTAGTTGTCAAGGAGATTTGTGATGGAATGAAGAAGTTCAAGGCAAAGTGGAAGCTGAAAAAGTTGCCTATACAAAGTGGTTGGAGTATGTGGATGAGGATGAAAAGTGGTGGCTTAAAAATATCTATAAGACGACAAAGACAGATGCGAAGTCGGCGATTGCGAGTGCTAAGACCACAACTTTTAAACACTTATATGTCAAGCTTTGAGGGAAAAGGTAGAAATAAGAGATTGTATAGGTTCACAAAAGCCCGAGGGAGAAAAGCTTGCGACTTGGATAAAGTGAAGTGCATCAAGGAGTGAGGAAGGTGAGGTGCTGGTGGACAAGACCTCTATTAAGCAAAAGTAGCAAGTTTACTTTCATACACTCTTAGATGAAAAAGGGGATAAAGACATTGCGCTAGATGATTTGTCGTAGTTGGATAGTCTTTGGGATTTTGGGTACTGCAGGTGTTCTAGGGTTGAAAAGGTTAGATGTGCTATTAGTAGGATGAGCAACGGGAGAGCAACTGGACCTAATAAGATTCAGTGGAATTTTGGAAAAGCACTGACAAGGTATGTATGAGGTGGTTGACTAGGTTGTTTAAAATTTCTTTTAAGACAGTTAAGATGCCTGACGAATGGAGGTGGAGTACGATGATTCCATTGTACAAGAACAAAGGTGATATTCACATCTGTAATAGTTATAAGGATATCAAATTGCTAAGCCACACTGTGAAGATCTAGAAAAGAGTGATGGAGATGAGGGTGAGGAGAGAATGTCCATTTCAGAGAATCAGTTTGGATTCATGTCGAAGAGGTCGACTAAAGCAATCCATCTTGTGTGGAGAAATATATCGAAAAAAGAGGGATATTTATATGGTGTTCGTTGATCTTGATAAGGCATATGACAAAGTTTTGACGGATGTCCTATGGAGGTGTTGGAGGCTAAAGGTGCTCTACTGGTGTATATTAGGGCGATAAATGATATGAATGATAGAGCCAAGACTTGGATGAGAACAATAAAGGAGACCTAAAGCATTATCCTATTGAGATAGGACTACATCAGGGATCAATGCTGAGTCCTTTTCTTTTTGCCTCGGTGATGGATGAGTTAACACAGTCTATTCAGGTTGAGTTTCCATGGTATATGTTATTTATGGATGATATAATACTAATTGTTAAGACAGAGGACAGAGTTAATGATAGGTTGGAGGTTTGGAGACAAAAACTTTGGAGTCCAAAGGGTTCAAATTGAGAAGGACCAAAATAATAATACTTGGAGTGCAAATTCAATGTTGCGATAGATAAAGCGGGCATGAAAGTGAGGCTTGTTGCTCAATCTATTCCTTAGAGAGAAAGCCTTAAATATCTTGGATCGATCATCTAAAATAATGGAGTCATCAATGATGATGTCATACTTGCTTTGGGGCAATATGGATGAAATGAAGACTTGCCTTTGGGATACTGTGTGATTAAAAAGTACCACCTGAACTTAAAGTAAGTTCTATAGAATGATGGTTAGATCGTCTTTGTTTTATGTGTGGAGTGCTAGCCAGCCAAACACTCACATGTTCAGAAGATGCATGTTACAAAGATGGGGATGTTGAGATGGATGTGGACATACTAGGAGTGACAAGATTAGGAATAAGGTTATTCCGGAAAAGGTGGAAGTGGCTTCTCCGGCAGAAAGATGAGAAAATCGAGATTGAGATGGTTTGGGTATGTGCAGAGGATGTGTCGACAACCCAGTTAGGAAGTGCGAGAGATTGAATTTAGAGGTTACACAGAGGGGTAGACCAAAAAAGAATTGGGGAGAGGTGACTAGACAGGATATAACACAACTTCATATCATTGAGGACATGATCTTTAGATAGAAAGGAGTGGAAGTTGCGTATTAGGGTAGAAGGTCGGTGGGGGTAGAATGTTGTCTTGCCTTGTGATGCGTTATGGTTTGTCATAGGACAAGTCGTGCCACTATGGTTGTGGTGTTGTTGCTTTTTGATTATCAAATTATTTTACTACTATTTTTTTTTTCTTGTAGAGTTCATATTGCTCTTCATTTTTTTAGCCACTATGCTGTATTTATAGATTTTTCTTCTCTTACTCGGGGCTGATACATTTGAACCGAGTGTCTTTTGGAAACAACCTCTTTTATCTCCATGAGATAGTGGTAAGGTCTGTATATATTTTACCCTTCCCAAACCCCACTTGTGGGATTTCACTGGCCATGTTATTGTTGTTGGAAATGCAATCGCACATTGGGTATATATAATGAAAATCCATCTCTTTTAGATCTTTCCTACTAGTTTTTATAACTTTGTTGGATCCCTACTCCGTCTTTTGTGTCGAAAAGATGGGTTTCATGATTTCGCTAGGATGTGGAGAATAATTTAGGACCATATTTATTGCTTTTGTTTTGGTGGGGTTTCATCAGAAACTGCTGTGTCTCTGGAAAAGGGTGATGACAGCCAAGTTTGGGAAACATAATCACTGGAGCATCAACACAAGCAGAGCTCCCCATGGTGTTGGGCTCTGGAAACACATAAGCAAGTTCAGGGATTATTTCTTCCTTGATGTCTCTTTTTCAATTGGAATGGAAATGTAGAGAGTTTCTAGAATCTAAGTTGCTCGAACTCTCCAAAAATGTTGCTGCACCCATGTCGGATCCTTCAAAAATACACTATTTTTGGAGGATCCGGCTATTTTTGAAGGATCCGTTTTGAAGGATCCGGCACGCAACTGTCAACATTTCTGAAGAGTCCGAGCAACATAGTCTGGAATGATAAATGGCTTCACAACCAACCTCTGAAGATCTCTCACCCAACCTCTATTGGCTAGTTGTGAAGCCTGACTCCATAGTAGCACAAAATAGAGCGAGAACTCATGGAACCTCCTCCCTAGTTGGACTTTGCAAGATTTGGAACTAAAAGAGATGTTTGATCCAGTGTTTTGGACGGCTAAAGGCGACAAAAGGCGACCAGGGTCTACCTCGGCACAAGGCGATGCGAGCGACGAGGCGCTTGCCTTCTTGAAGTAGCATCAATTAATACCAAAAAATTAAAATATTTAATTGCATATATAAATAATCAAAATCTCAATAAATTATTAGCAAATATTTCAATTAAAAAATTGAAAATGGATAAGAGATACCAAAAGTCTAGAACTTGAATGAGAAAAAAACAAAACCAAAGTCAATAGTGAGGAAAAATTAGAGGTAGAAGTAACTCTAAAGTCTGAAGAGGAAGGATAATAAGAAACACAGGGTGATGAAATTTGAAGAAGAAAAGAAGAAATGTGTATTTGTTGGACTTTGGAGTCTCCAAAAAAGTTTGGCCGGTCGATGGAGAAGTCTAATCGGGTCATTTGGTTGGAGCCGCAGTCTAAGTCTAAGAGTGCAATTGTGTAAATTTGAAAAGAAAACCCTAAAATTACCTTTTAACTTTTAAAACACCCTAAATTAGTCGCTCTTTTAAAGAAAATAGAAAAGGCGACGTCTTTCTTGCCTCTCGCCATTGTCGCTATGGCGTCGCCTTTTGAAGATCGCCTCGCCACAAAGCTAAAAGGCAATGAAGGGTCGCCTTGCCTCGCCTCGCCTCTCGCGATTGTTGACAAGGCGATCACCATTCACAACACTAATTTGGTCTTTACAAAATTTTAGAAGGTTGCACAGTCAACCCCAGGTCAGTGAAAGGCTAAGATGTGGTAATTCAAGTAAGGGATACTTGATCAAGGCAGGTTACTGTAAATTTGTGCATGCAAAATGAAATGACTGAATGCTGGCCTTGGAAGCTGATTTGGAGAACTAAACTCCCCAATAAAATCATGTGCTTTACATGGACAACCATCAAAGACGCAATCCTGACTCAAGACAACCTTTGCAGAAGAAAGTTTCAACTAGCAAATACGTGCTTCATGTGTCAACATAGCTTTGAAACAATCAACCACTTATTTTTGCACACCTCAATTGCTTCAAATCTGTGGAACATGTTCTTATCAATTTTTGGGGTTAGTTGGACAGTGCCACAGAATGTTAGGAAACTATTGAAAGCTGTTATCTTTGGGTATTTGACAGAATCATGAGGAGGATCTGGCAGATGATACCAGCATGCATATTTTGCAGTATCTGGATACAAAGAAATTTTAGATGTTCTGATGGGGTGTCAATTTCTAACTCTTCTCTGATGTTTTAACTGTTTGGTGTTTCTTTTTAGTTAGCAATGTAACCCCTGTAAATAATGTTATTCCTCTTGTAGATTTCATTAGCTTGCTGTCTTTGGCTTAACAGCCAGATATTTTGCTCATTTAGGGAAATGGGTAAATGCACTATCGAATAGGTTTTGTATCAAGGAGCTTTACCTAATTTTTTTGTTTTCAGCATCTTCTTGATGCAAGTCAATTCATTAAAATAAAAAACTAATCAAATTCAATGGTACATTGGTTCACTATATTACTTATTGTAAATGTAAAGCTAAGTCATCACAAATTTCTGTCTAGATCCAAGATAATAGTTTTGAAAGAAAACACTATAATTTCGCTGAATAAAATTAATGGTTGAACTTAATCCTTATATTACATAAAATTGGAATTGTATATAACTATTATTAAAACGGTCAAAGTAGTGTTTCAATCTCCAATATAAGTTTTTGCCCAAGTCCTTACAATTAAGAGCATGTCTCGACTTGGGCAAATTGCACCATTCAAAATAGTTTAGGAGCCCATGCCTTGTTTTAGAGCAACCATTAGAAGTAAGGGTAATTTTGAGCTATTTGTCTAGTTGAAGGGTATTTCGATTCAAAAGTGTGACGACAAGAGCATTTTGAGCCACAAATGTAATGGAGGGTATATTTGATCTATGTTGGGTAGTTCAAGGATATATTTGCCCCTTCCCCTGGTTGGATTTGCCCTTCTTTTTAATTTTTTGTTAAATTGCTTGTAGACTCCAAAATCAAAGAAAGGAAACCTAAGATCTTGTATATAAGCTAATGTGGAAAAAGCATGTGATCATGTTGGGGATTTCTATTGAAGATGCCGGAGAACATGGGCTCTGGGTGGAAATGGATGAACCGAGTGAAGTTCTGTATAACTAATGTAAGATTTTCAATGTTTGTAAATGGATCACTCGAAAGTTTATTTCCTTCTCATATGGGACTGAGACAAGGTAATCCCTACCCTTCATTTTTATTTTTATTTGGATGATAGAAATGTAAAATAACATGTTGCAAGTAGGCAAAAAGATTAGCTTGATTAAGGGTTTCAACCTAACAAATAGGAATGATACTTACCTGGAGATGAAAAAATCTGTTGTATGCAGGTGACTCTCATTTTATGTGAAGCTGAGTTGGATCAAATCAGAATGATAAGAGTGATTCTAACTATATTTTAAGGTGCATGAGATAGGCGTGGAAGTGAGGCCTCACACACGAAGTATCCCTAAGAGTGACATGTTCAAGGATCTTGGGTTTATATTCCAAAGGAGTGGAGATATAGACGATCATATCCCACATCGTATTGGTACAATGTGTATTAAGTAGAGGCTTACCTCTAGAGTCTTGTATAATAAAGAGGTACCACCAAAACTTAAAGGTAAGTTTTATTGAGTGATCATTAGATTAGCTTTGTTGTATGTGGTGGAATGTTGGCCAATCAAAAGCTCTCATGTCTAGAAGATACATGTTGCGGAGATGAGTATGGTGAAGTGGATGTGCGGTTATCGTAGGAGCGATAAGGTTAGAAATGAGGATATTCAAAATAAGGTGGGAGTGACCCTCATGGTGATGGAAGTGAGACATAGATAGTTTGAACATGTGAAGAGATGATGAGCGGATGCATTATTGAGGAGGTGCGAGAGGTGGGTTATACAGTGCACGAGAAGTAGAGGCGGGCCGAAGAAGTATTGGGGAGAAGTGATAAATACAAGATATGATCCAACTTTAGGGTATCGAGGACATAACCTAGATAGGAGGGTGTGGACTGTGGAGGACATATATTTGGGTAGGCAGTTAGTAGGTAGTGTAGTGTTGTCTTGCTTAGGGTGATTGGTGTTTGTCACTGTAGTTATACGAGTATATTGTTGTTCTTGTTTTAGTATTTTAATTATCACATTATTTTTGTTGTCATTGTCTCTTTCCTTTCTGTACCTAGATTTGTTGCACTTGAGCCAAGGGTCTCTCGAAAACCACCTCTTTACCTCCATGAGGTAGCGATAAGGTTTGTGTACATTCTATCCCTCCGTAGACCTCACTTGTAGGACTTCTATTTTTTTTTTTGGTTGTATTTGATTTACATATCGATTGGCGTAAAAATCTCTTGTTTTTAGCACATGTGATTTTTAGATGAAAAGATTAGCTCTTAATATGGGGCAGAGTATTACCTGTTGAAAATAGTGAACTTAAATGTGTACGTGGCTAGATTCACATGTCTTTTGTATTATCCAGATGACTTTTTTTTTTGGTATCAATGCGGTTAGCTTTTCAAGTGTGTATGAAAGTACTCAATAGGTGTAAGAGTGGAGTTCTTAAGAATGACATGAAGCATAATGTTTATCTCCCTCTTCCATTCTCTTTGTGCCTTTGACCCGTCAACATGGGCTTAGCCTATAGGGTCGGCCTAACCCTACCCGATATTGGAGAGGAATGTGATTTTCAAGCCCATTTAGAACTGGGGCTTATAAGCACGACCCAACTAAGCCCTTGGCCCTTAAGGCTTGGCCGAGGCTGGGTTGGGGTCGGCCCATGGATCAGAAATATTATTTAATTTGAATTAAAATAACTAAAGTTGTAAGGCGTAATTGTTTTTTAGTTTACAAGTTTATTTTTTCAAATTTTCTTTACTTATTTAGTTGTCAAAAAAGATTATTATTTTTCTTTTGTTGTAGTACTCAAATTTATGATCATTATTTGTGATATTTTATTTGAAAATTTTCTTATTTCTTCATGTTATATTTTTCAAATTTGAGATTGTAATTGAAAACACCACCAATCACATGTATAATGTATATTGTGATTGTAATTATTATGTTTTTTCATATAATTTTGTTAGACATGTTAAAAACTTAATATATTGACTAAATCTTAAATTTTAATTTAGATTGAAAATAGAAAAATTTATAAAAAAAGAAGGGCTAGCCCGCCCCAACCCATAACCCTACTAGTGTTGGGTTGGGTTGGCCATTTTAAGGCCCTTTCAAATGAAGGGTCAATCCATCCTAGCGCTTTAAATTCCTTGACCCACAAGGCTCGGGCTGGGCTAGCTCATTTTGACAGCTTTACATTATCAAGGGCCCACCTAAATTTTCTAACAAATGGTATCAAAGCATTGGTTCAATCCTGGTAGGTGTTAAGGTAAAAGTTTGGGAATACCCATTGAAGGTATGTTCTCAGGTTTGAGAATCGATTGAGAGGCCGGCTATTTGTGAAGAGGAGTGATTCCTCCATGTGTGAACAAAGAGCTACCATCGAGAAGGTGTGACTCTTGAAAGACTTCACAAGATAAGAAAGAAGACGCGAGATGTCTTCTGTGAGATTGTGTTTGCAATGGCCAAAAGTTTGAAGGACATGGAACATGAATTACTTATCGTCGTGAAGGCGTACATGAAGAGGATGTTGAAAAGGATACTGAAATTGTAAAAGAAAGATTGAAAAATGTGAAAGGACGTCTATTTAAGGGAGAACGTTGAAAGTAGTAAAATGTTTACGTGTCTAGATTCAAGTGTGTGTAAGTACAATAAGTGTGATTCTAGAAGACTCTATTAACACCTATATAAGCCCCTTTTAATGATATTATGTAAGAATGGAGTTCTTAAGAATGATATGAAGTGAGCTTAATGTTTATCTCCCTCTTCCATCCTCTTTGTGCCGTGTGATGCTATCAAGGGCCTGGCTGATTTTTCCAACATTACGAACTTCATACCTGGTAATGCCTCTGGGAGCAAAACACAAATCCAGGAGATTTGGAATGGGATTTCGAAATGTGAGTAAAAACTTAAAAACTCACAAGATGGAGGAGTTTTTTCTTATTTCCGGGGATGCATTAACCTTGATAGACAGTGCACTTGATTCCTTTCCTACCTGCCTTGTGTCTCTATTTCCATTCCCAACTATGGTAGAAAAGAGAATGGGATTCCTTGAGAAGGAAGTTGCCATGGCAGGCAATAAGGAAGAGGTTCCAATCCAGTTAGATGGGAAACCCTTGTACTGTGTAAGAAGGATGGAGGTTTGGCATAACAAACATGAGAAGACGTAATCGAAGTTTGCTTATGAAACGACTTTGGTGGTTAATTACAGAAGCAAATTCACTTTGGAGACGTGATCAGATCGACGTATGGGGAGGAAGGTGCATGGACAGCAAAGAAAGTACTTGCTCCATATGGAGTAGGGTATGGGATAATATGAGAAATTTGTGGTTAAGATCTTATAATGGAAACGGTTTGAAGGTAAGAAGTGGTATGAAGATACTTTTTTGGGAGTTTAATTGGTTGGGTTTTGGTGTTCTGACAGTTCTATATCTGGATATCTATAACTTAAACAATAAAGAAGTAAAATTGGAGAGGTCTGGAATCTAACACTCAGAATATATTTAAATGATTGAGAAATTGAAAGTGTCTAGGTTCCGTATGGTGCTTGAACAGTTCAAGGTTTGGAGTCAATTGAAGATAGGTTGTGGTGGACGAGAAATGCTAAAGGGATCTACACTGTCGAAGATTCTTATGTTTTGCTGATAAGACCTCCAAATACGATTAGAGATATGGTCATGTCAGAATATCTGGAAAGGTGGAGTCCCATAGAAAGTGGCTTGTTTTGTTTGGTTGGTGGTTAAAAGGGCTTGTCTAACGGAAGAAAATCTAACAAAGAGAGGTATTAAGTTGTGTTTCAAATGCCATCTTTGTGGCAAGGAACCTGAGACTAATTGTCCTATATTCCTACACTGTAAGTTGATTCCGCAATTTGAGGTATCTTTCTATGTATGAGAGGGATCTCATGGGTAATGCCAAATCACTCGCTGTGTTTAGTAGAATGTTGAAATAGGGGAGGAGGTTTGCCTAGGTAGGAAAGCAGATGGAAGATGATACCAGCCTGTGTTTGATGGACTATCCGGGGAAAGAAATCTGAGATGCTTTGAAGACACTAATAGCTCAATTGAGAAGTTTAAGAATGAAATCAATTTTGAATTTCATTGATGGTGTAAAGAAGAAATACTCATTAGACACTATCTAATTAGGAGATATTTGAATCTTTGTAAATACAGTTTTAGCTTGTTTTGACAGTTCTTTTCTCTTGTAAGCATGGCTACTGCATAATTTTGCGGGATATATACAATCTGTTACTTAGGTAAGAGGTTGTGGAGAACACATATTAGGATAGAAGTTTAATAGGTAAGAGTGCATTGGTCGTCCATACTAGTAGGCATACTATCTCGTGTTTACTTGTCCTTTGATTTCTATTACTATCTATTGTTTTTTGTACTTTGACTATCATATTATTTTGTTGTGATAATGTTCTTTTACTATCTATTTATTTTTGTTATTATATATCTGTTGGTTTTTGTACTTCCATGTTGTTTTTTATTGAGTCGATGGTCTATCAGAAACCACTTCTCTACCTTTGAGGAAGGGATATGGTCTGCGTACACTCACTCTACCTCTCCAGACCCCTTTGTGGGATTACGTTGTTATTGACCTATCGAATATGCAGATTGTTAACTTGGAAGAAAAGAAAAAGGAAGCTCCTTACAATGAAGCTAAATCAAGGAAGCTGAATCAAGCTATCACAAGTTCAACGCCGAATGATAGTATCTTTACGAAACAAAGCATTGATGATATCTTTGATGAAGATCTTGAGGTAATATTTTGAGCTGTGTTATTTTTTAGATAACAGTTGCATTTCTGTTGTCACTATTGTTGTTTTATATTTTCTTCTCTACAAGTTTATGTCTGCTCTCTTTGGTCAATTTTCTCCTTACCCTTGATCAAACTTTGATTCGCTTGAACGACAAGAAATCTCTTACTTGAAATGTGGTGAAATTCCAATAAAGTCTCCTCTACTCATGGTTTCTCCTTTTTGTCATGCCAGCTTGTTATTGTGTAAAAACTAGAAGTTCTCAACAATCAAATTAAATTGAAATCTGAATCCTAAATCAACTAGGGTTCATTATATAATTTCTCCATATCCATTTCATGTTAGTCAGGTTCATTTCATCCCAGCAGTAAATAATTTGCCTCGAGATGAATTAAGAGTTCTCTTAATCTCAGCTCATACACTACTAATTAGTCCAATATTAACTATTGCCTAAATGATTTATTTGTTGACATTGTTCTGTTCTATAGCTAATTTTTCCAAGCGATTTCAAGTTCCTATTTGAGTATGGTAAGTTGTTCTGATCTTCTGGTGAAATACGCTCTCAAGCGATTTCAACTTCTCTGTTGTATACTTATCCTTACAACTCCCATGTGGTTTAAGTACCTGTCCAACTTTTATCACTTTCAATCATCATACAATCACATGGACAGCCTGGAGTATCTATGTATGGACATGGCTAAAGTCGACGTACTCTCATTTAATGAAGTTTTTTTTTTCATGTACTGCAGGAACTGAGGACAGATATGTCCGTTTACACAGAAAGCGAGCGTAGCTATGATTTGTACTTGGAAGGCTGTGATTGAGCACCTGAAGGAATGGAAAAGATTGGTTGATATTAGCATAGATCCTAGTGTTATTTAGGTCTAAATGATTGTAAATATAACTTCTAGTTTTTGTGCCCAACTTAGATTCTGAAGTATAAATGATTGTAAATATAACTTCTAGTTTCTGTGCCCAACTTAAGTATAAATGATTGTAAATATAACTTCTAGTTTCTGTGCCCAACTTAAGTATAAATGATTGTAAATATAACCTCTAGTTTCTGTGTCCAACATAGGTTCTAAAGTATAAATGGTTGTAAATCTAACCCTTGTGGCTTCTTTTGAGGACTTGCTAGCTTGCATTCAAGTTATGTCTCCATTTTTTTTTTTCTGTTTAAGTAGCTGTAGCAGTCAGCGTCCTTTTCATAGTCCATCCGAGTTGGTTAATTTTGCACAGACGTGCATAAATCGAATCGAGGTATTGATTTATTGTTATCGGATTATAAAGTTATCGAATTTTTAATGATTTTAAAAAAAAAATTATTGAATTATCGATTCGACATCAATTGTTACTATTGGACTACTAGGTAAATTGATTATGCAATAAAATTATAATAATTTACAATTTTATTCCTTTGTAAATATTAATTATTAATAATTTAATAATAATAGGACATTATAACGATGCTTTACATATTTTAATTATACACTTTAATATTTTAATTTGTAATTAACTAATTATAACTTTTGTAAGTTCGTACTCAATTTGCTTTTTTATTAATGCAAATTCTAATTATCATTCTTATCGAATAAATACAAAATTAAACAGTTAAAAGTTTAAAATTGATAAACCAAAAATCGATAAAAGTTATTTTAGTAATTTCTCATTAATTTAGTGCGATGGAAGAAAAGTTGAGAAATTTAGAGGCGTGGAGTAGTGAAGGTACTGTAAACAGTATGTGGGACACGACTGCTG
>JAPFFP010000012.1:5505509-5518576 GCA_026153255.1 Solanum medicagineum | reverse complement strand
TATCCGCATTACTTGTCGTACTATGTGTTAGTTTATCTAGATAATGTTTTTATTAGTCTATCTTTTCTATTCCCTTCTCTTCCTTTTGTCATATCTAGTGCGTTCTTGCTTACGGGTTTTGAGATGAGAATTCCCAGGAAACAGCCTCTCTACTTCTGGTAGCGGTAAGATCTGCGTACATTCTACCCTCCCCAGACGCCACTTGTGGGATTCTACTGAATATGTTGTTGTTGTCGTCGTCTCATTAATTTAGCATATTTAAAAATAAAAAATCAATAGATCTAACTAATAAGGTATAAAATTGAACTGACTAATACACACCCCAATGATTTTGCATAATACCCAACAAATGGAAGATGAACCAACGTGATGCTCCTTGGTCAGATGACTAAGATACCCCCCAAGTAAAAATGTCATTATTAACAGACATTTAACACCTGAAACAAAAAAAATCTAAATACTAGAAAAATCTAACTCTGTGACATACAGCTGTATTGGAAAATCTGGAACTAAATTCTTTTACGAACGATGAGCAAGTATTTTTCTTCTGGTTCCAACTAGTTAGGGATTTTCGAGCTCCCTTTTTAAGCTTTCAGTTCCTCAATCTGCCTGAGTACTACTCTCCATAGCTACCGTCACACCAACTTCAGCTGGCCGAATGATTCGGTCATGCAAGGTGTACCCTGACTGCAACAAGGGAAGTCATGTCTGTTAGTCATCCGATTTCAATGAAAAGGGACACCTTAAGTACATTCTAGATTTGCAATAATCAATAACGATGAAAGTGCATGAAGATTGAAATAGCAAATAAAAATACACAGAATGCCAGAGAAGAAATTCCTAACAAATACCTTGAGGCAGACAGCGACCATACCAGGAGCCTTTTTAGGATCTGGTACTTGAAATATAGCATTATGCTTATTTGGATCGAATTCTTCATTTGTAGGATCATATTTTCCCACACCAAATTTTTTGAATACCTGAAAAGTAATGAGTTTGTAAGCCTAAAGCAGCAGGTGAGAAGCATACAAAGGAGACCCCCTCGCAAAGGTACATTGAAGTCTGAAGAAGCAACAATAACATAGACCAGAAGGAAATGGGAAGGACTACAAATTTAAGCCCCTGAAATTATTGAACCTTACTTTCCAATGGAGCAACTGCAAGCATTCTACTAGGATTTTTCCAACATCAAAGAAAAATATTTGGAGCTTCTACTGGGTACACCTTGCATGACCGAATCATTCAGCCAGCTGAAGTTGGTGTGACGGTAGCTATGGAGAGCACTAAGGTGAATGAGCTGCAAACCTTCTTTGCTGCTTCTTCATTTCAGAAGCATGTTGGGGCATTTAGCAGAAGTGAATAAGCAGCAATGGGTTCTTTTGCCAAAATCTACAGTGTTCTACACAGCCTTCAAGGCTAATGTTTGGAATTACTTGTTGAAATTTATAATTATAATGTTGTTATCTGGAATTCGCCCTAAAAGACCTAAAGTTGTTTTATGTTTGTAAAACAAACGTCAAGTGTTTCATAAGTGGATTCGCAGTCTACCAAGCAGTTAAAGAGACATAAACCATGGACTATATTTAGGTGAAACGCGTACCTCGTTAAGCTGTTTATCGGTCATTTCAACACCTTCCAGAAGTGTCTTCAGAAGTGGCACAGCACCAACAGTATCCTTTGATTCATCAATTTTGGAGAAGCTCTCTTTTACAACAGAAGAAGCCCGACCCATATTATCAGCAACATCTAGAAGCGCTTTCACAAAATTCTGCAACAGCATTTATGCAAAAGATGAGAGAAAATCACAAGCATAACACAATATGCTAACAAGTAAATGCAGGATTCTCTGACAAAGCATGAGCCTAGAAAAACTAACTTGAATGGCAAACTTTTTGGAATTTTCTGCTTCTCGTTTGGTTCTGTTCATGACATTCTCCATCTCTGCATAAGATCTAAGAACTTTTTCCTTCATTTTCTGAAACTCATCATCTTTTATCTTTAGGAGTTCTTCCTTCTCAGCCACTAGTTTCACCAAGTCATCCCTAGAGAGGTCATCGGTATCTAAATCAGACTCAGAATCAGAATCAGATGATACAGCTTGTCTAATACGTCTTCTCCTTTGTTTGACGTTTTCATTTTTGTTATCATTGGATGACAAATCAGAACCTGATTTATCGTTCTCATCTTGACCCTGAGAAGCAGCAGAAACTGAAGCTTCACAATTTCCACTCACTTCTCCATTCTCTTCTGTGCTGTCTGGTTTACTTTCAGAATGAGAGGTTTCTTTTTCATTATGTTGTGGGGATGCAGAGGATGAAATTCCAAATCGTTGCAAAGAAGATCCATGGAATAGAGTAACCTGATTCACCATTAGCAGAACCAGCAAAAATTAGGTGCATATGGAATGAACTTTTCTTCTTTTAACAAGTACAGAGTAAATTATGCACAATTTCCCAAGAGAACATTGAGTTTACAGCTTCAGCAATTTAAACGATCTATAAAGTTATCTAGGCACTGCACAAAAACTTGATTACAGCAAAAGAACAACTTAGCCAGGCAACTATTTTTCCAATTATGTGGTCATGATGTCTTTTGAAACATAACAGAGCCAATCCAACTGATAAACATGCTGTGACTGCAGTCAATATAACCCATTCCATGCCAAACATCACAGGAACAAGCTCCAAATATTGCAAACAATCTCAAAATGCAGAAAAAGATGGCTTATAGTTTAAGAAAGTAAGCTAGCAGCCAATTAAGGCACTCCAACATCTTTTAAATTCCCTGGCACCTTAAGATTCTCAAAAGTTTCAGTAAAGGTTTCAACTGATTGTTGAGTTTGTTTTGAACATCACGATCTTTTACAATATTTTGCTGGGATGGAGTGCAATCGGAAGACCACAAATCATTTCAGCTTTTCTCATTAAGTGAAAGGTCACTGTTAGTGTGTCAGTGACGGTTATCGGTTCATTTTCGGGTCAAAGTTCATTAGCCCCAGTTCACTGCTACACTTTGTAGGATTACTTGGGTTTACATAGTCTGATTGGGTATCAATGTTTCGGTGCTCTTTCTATTTAGCATTTCATTCTTATAATCTCAAGGTTTAATAATCAAGTTTGTTTAAAGAGCTTCTCTAGTTTAATCACAGTAATGGGAATTGGTTTTTGCTCTTGCTCCAAACTGGGGTTAATATTGAGTTATTGGATCCGCATCTGGTTCCTTCCCTCCTCAAATTAGTTTCAGTTCTATGGTGGTTTTTAATTTTTCAACTACTGAAGTTTCTGAAATACATCTTGGTTCTCTAATTTTTTTTTATTATTTTTTTTTTTTTGGGTAACAATTTGGTTCTCTAGTTATTCGGGTCCAATCAAATGTTGCTCAGCATTTTTTGAGGGTAGAATGGCTTACAGATTGATTATGTTTCAGTCATTTTGTCTAAGAAACTAATAGTGTCAACTCCCAACCTTTGGTTCTACATCCTCAGCAGCCAATACTTGTCCCTTGTTTTTTTGGCGATGATCTTATCTGCGTTATTTCTCTTGACACAATACAAAATCCAAAAATTGAGATCAATTCAACAATGTAACTCCTTAGCGCTGATCTTCATCTACGCCACTTTACCTGAACTTCATAGGATGTTATGTAATTTAAGTGTTGACATTCTTGTACTATGCTTGCACTCTAGTACTTCTCTCTATCTTCTTCCTATTACTTTAAGATGAAAAAAGAGGATCATGTGCTCTTTTTATTCTCAGTAGCTTTCCTGATGGGGAGGAACGGAACCATTGACTGAACATGATGCTTTTGTGAAAGTTTCATTGTCATGGTAGAACTCAAAATATAGGAAACAAGCGGTATGGTTTATACTGTCAAACAGTCTCAGCTACTTGGTCTGAATTAGGAACCAAAGAGAGGAGGGATATTTCAACTCGGTAAAACCCTTCTAGAGATCATTCATCCAAAAGTTCATAAAAAATTAAGATCAGCATAGCAATTACAAGTGAGATTACATAGGGTATATTGTTGTTGTATAGCCCTTGCAAACTATATTTTTGCCTATATTCCTGTTGTCACTAATGCCAAATTTAGGAGGTGAATGTCACCTTCTGTTACCACTAAACTATACCTGTTCCATCCTCTTTAAATCCTTCCACAGAAACACATCATCACTTTTGTGTTCCACAACCACACTAGGCTGTGCTTACTTCAAAATCAAGCACCCAGCAAACATTTTATGATTTTAAAAGTAGTTAAACAACCGCAAATTCTTTTCCTCCAACTGGAATATTCACACGCTATACTGACAAAATATTGTTCTTAAAAACATTTTATAGCTGAAGGTAAAATGTTACATCTATTTTCTAACAAACCATTACATCTATCCACTTACAAACCATTTTGGATTATATTTTTGCATAAACACTATAAAAGGGTTCTAATACTTCCAATGATTCAGATAGAGTTCAAGCCCGAACCTTGAAAAAAAAAGTTCTTCCCATTTACCTAAGCATTGGTTGGCAGAGTAACCCAACATCTTTTCTAGAGGGAGGATGGAGGTACTTAAAGGGTTGTTTGGCAGAGTGTATAAAAATAGTATTGAATAGAGTGCATTGGTAATGTTGAGATCAGCTATGCTGGGATGAGAGATGCTAACATTATTTTTTATTGATTTGTTTTATTAAATGAATGGGGCTTATTAGAATAGAAGTAGTATTGAATAGTATCCTGAATTGTCAATACCATTGTTCACTAGGTATAAAAATAGCATTGGATAGAATGTGCAACTATCATATGTATTAGTTATACATAAGTCAAAAACACCACCAAACAAGGGACTAAATAATACCAAAGCTAATATATGTATTATTTAAGGGGTTATTTGTTAGGGAGAATAAGAATAACACTTAATAGAATGTATAACAATGTTGGGATAAGTTAAGCTGACATTATTTTTTATAGACCATTTCAGTAGTTGTATTAAATGAATAGTGTGTATTAGAAATAGTAATATCACTGGTAGTGTTAATGTCATTTTTTACTATGTATAAAAATAGTGCTCAATAACCAATACATAGTTATATATAGGTTGAGAACACAACTAAACAACAACAATAACATACCCAACCCAGTGTAATCCCACAAGTGGGTCTGGAGAGGATAATCATAGAGGTAGAGAGGCTGTCTCCGCGAAACCCTCGTCCCAAAAACCCATAGCATAATAAACTAGATACAGAAAAAAGGAAAAAAGAAAGAAAAACAAGGAAAAATGACTAATAACAAAAGCAATGATAGAAAGTAAATACCATAAATTTAATAAATATAAAACAGATAATGACACCACACGATATAAAGACCCGACTAATCCAACTACCTGCTAGCTTATTAGCCAGCTGCTCTAATACCTCCTATCATTGAAACAGAACATGGAATTGTAAAAATTGCGACAAGAACAATTACTACTACTAAGCAAAACTTGACAACATCATCAACGGAAATCATCAGCTAAATATCATTCCTCGATTACGATCCAAATATAAGCGTATGATACAGCTAAATCCTTAAACCCTAGCAAAACCCTACACATTAAGAAAATCGACGAAAAATGAAGAAGTTAAAACCTTTTGTCCGAATTGAGGAAGGTAGTGGAACTGAGATACAAGAATGGGAACGTGCTGTTGCTGTAGATGTTGTCGAGAATATAGGAACACGGAGCTCCGGCAGTGAGTTACGGCGGCTTTAGGGAAACGAGATGAAATTCTACTAATCAACATCTCAGAATTCACAGTTTTGCTGGAGCTTTAGGGTAATGGACAAGTGGAGAAGTGTCCAGAGAAGAAATGTAAAAAATTGTAATGGCTTGTGGAGAACGAAAATTTATGAATTCTCCAGAAAACCCCTCTTGTTTGACAAAATATAATTTGGAATGGTATTTAGGGATAGCAACCGGCGAGTGCGGGGCGAGTTTAGAGTTATGCAGGGTCGTAGACAAATGCAGATCGAATTGTTAAAAAATCAAATAGAAATTCGAAGAAAATTAAATATTTGTAATTCGTAAAAATCAAAAAAAAAATTACCTTAAACATGACTTTAATTTTATTTTTTTTTTAAGAATTTAAATTAGACATATCCGATAAATTATTAGTTGTTAAAATAATAATTAGAAACTTGTAGTTAATAATTAAGAAATAATTGTTGAAATGTCAAGTAAAAATAATTAATTAGTGAAAAAAAATTATGAATTTTAATTTTTCATATTAAATTTAATTAAAAAATAAAATAAATTAAAAATTTATGCGAGGCGGGGCGAGTTGAACATGAAAAAAATCACCATGTGGGATGAGGCAGGACGGCTTCAAAAAATTGCGGATTGAGCTCAACTCGTTCCGCACCGAGCTTATTATCATCCCTAATGGTATTTAATAAAAGTTATATTTTTTAAATTTGTCAAATGATTCTTAAGTATTGATTGTAATCATCAAAGATAAAAATATAGTCTTAAAATAAAATTATTTTTTAATTATATTGAAATGACATTGTTTTTTAAATAGATTTATAGATATCTAAATTTTGTAGGACTCTACAAGAGTCCTATTTCAGTGAGAGCTTTTTGGAGGCTACTCATATTGTACTCATTTGCTTATCAATACAAATCTATTTTTTCATATTTTATTTATTATTACAATTTATTTCTCATCATATTAAAAATATGTTGTAAACAAGATTTAAAAAACAAATGAAAAATATTGCGAAAGTAATAAAAAGATTCTGTGATTATATTTGTGAATGCGAGAACATATTTTCTTACTTGGCTTTAGTTAATTATGGAAGTGTCCACAAACATTGGGGGATGGAAAATTAGGTGATGATTTTGTTTACTTGACGAGAAAATGTTTCAGCTATCACTTTTTCACGTTTTTATGTCTATCAATTTAGAGACGCGCTTTGTATATATAAATTGTGTCAATTAATATAAAATGATAAAAATCTCTTAAAAAGTATATTAACTTTATAATAAATATAATATTTGACCAAATAATGAAAATGATAATATTATGTTGATATGATGATTGAATGCAATATATTTTGAACGCGTATAAATTAATTGTATAGAATTTGTAATTATAAATAGTTATTATATTAAGATAATAATATGTTTGATGGATGCATTTATAATTTTTTAAATTTTGTCAATAAATTATAATTAGACATGAAATTACGATATATTTCAATTGCGTACATGAACACAAAATAAAAAATTCCTATTAAATATTTTTTATTTTTGAATTATTTTATTTGTGTATGCTCAATTATCTATTACACATATAGGCATTGTTATAAGTATGTCAAAACGACGTCAACAATTTAATTTACACTGAAATAAAAAAATTAAAATTCTAATATTGTGTCACGATCCAAATTTGAGTGTGACGACACTTGCTCAATTTCATAAGAATAAGTTACCCTAAACTTAAAGAAAAATAGGAATAATATGCGGAAGTAACTAAATGAGTAGATAACTAAAATGGAAAGCTTAAGAAACTTATGCACCACCCAAGAAATGATGGTAACGTATACATGCACTATCAATATAAAAAATCAAAACAAGTACAAGTCAAAAATGTCTTTCTTCTTGAATAGAACAAATCATAAAAAAAGCATAAACAAGAGAGTCTGTCGGGTGACAACAACTACCTCTCGGAGTCTCTTGGGAAGTCTCAAATGATCAAGGAAAGATACTACTCACTGTCTGAGTGTAGAACCTACACAAGTGTAGAAGCAAGGAATAAGTACCAAAAACAAAACATGGTACCCAACAAGTCTACTAACAAAAAACAAGTCCAATAGAATACACACGCTCCTTTCACCCAACCGAACCTCCATAAATACCACCTGCACAAAAAATCAATCCAACCTAGCAATACATAATATACAATACAAATAGTTTTCGCAAATCATAGTTCAAGATTACAGGCCACAACTCTCAATTGATAACTCGGTCAATAGCAAGAATAACGTCATGCCAGACATGAATATGCAAGAATGTCAAGCAATAATCATCGACAAAGACCTCGTCATTACTCAATATCGTCAGCAAAGACCTTTGCATCACAATATCGGTGATCTCAGCATAACACATTATCACCATTAAATATCTCGGTATCACATAATATCACTGCAAAGACCTTGACATTACATCTAAGACCGGTAAAGACCTCGGCTCAATTTTTTGTAATACCACTCATATCAATATCAGGAATGTAATATGTGCAACATGACATGAATGAGTATGCAATGAAAATCACAAGCAAATCCAATCACAATCAGCATCATAACAATCCTCCTCGACTAAGACATCACATCCTTTGTTAAAATTAAGCAATTCAAGAATCATAATGTCACACCAATTCACATTGTCATTTTAGTATCTCGTCTCATATTATTATACCAGTCCATGTATACTTAACCCCATCGCCAAATCCTAATTACTCCCTAAACACACAAAGAAGAAAGAAAATTTGAAAATTCTACGAAAATTACAAAGTTTTGAAAGTCTACTTGCCTTAGCTAAGATCACGATCAATCAAACACTTGAGTCTTCACTTTTTGAATAGAATATCAGATACCACAATCTAGTCAGATAAATAATCACAATAAGATTTTGAAACTAACAACACCCATATTATGTCCAACCTAGACCCAAAAACTCATCCAAATCTATAATCAAGTTCCTAATCTTGATGCCAATTAACATGTCTACTCTCATAGTTTCAAATTTCAAGTCTAGGGTTAAATTTTAATTCCTCCAAATAAATATATATTTTGTAATAGTTACATAATACAATACATTGAATATTTAATTATCTTTCTCAATATATAAAAACTTAAATTATTATATAATAGCCATGAGAAAACAAAAAGTCAATCACACAAGGATGATTATGATAACCTACCAAAGTCCCACGTATGAACTTCCACTTTAACAATGAAGATACTGCTAACACTTACTATTACTATGGTCCAATGGTTGGTAGTAGTTATCACCAATTACATAAATGCATGACTTGTAACTTCTCTGTTCATATTCAGCCTCTTCTAATTAATAATTATTGATAACTTTATTAACATGTGAAACTCTTTTTACCTAAATTCGTTAGTCTTACATGGGTCATATGACATAGCATATTAACTAAATTAATAATTTAGTCAACTAATTTAGTTAAATTACCTAAAATTATCCATAAACTAAATAATCATGGTTATTGAATAGTCTAAAATATTCATTTAAAATTTACAAGAAAGATATTTTAGGAAAGCAAGAAGACTAATTTCCAAAATGACATAATGGGTCAGTATATTATTCACCACTAAAGTCATTTTCGTCTTTGAACATAAAGTAAAAGAAAGTACCTGAAGCAAAAATGAGAACATTTAGCATGCACGTCGTACTCCGTCTCCCAAGTCGCCTCTCTAACTAGACGATGCTTCCACTGCACCTTTATTAAAGCAATCTCTGTGGTTCTAATCTTTCAGACTTGCATGTCCAAAATAGTTATAGGCTCCTCTTCAAATGACAAGTCTAGACCCAACACTATTGAATCAAGTGAAAGAATATGAGACTCATCAATCATATACTTTCAAGACATGGAGACATGAAACACAGGATGCATAGATGATAAGCTAGGTGAAGGCTATCCTATAGACCACCTCTCCAACTTGCTCCAAAATCTCAAATGGGCCAATGAATTGAGGGTTAAACTTGTTCTTCTTCCCGAATCGCATCATACCCTTCATGTATGACACTCTAAGCCAAACATGACCACTCTTCATAAACTCTAGGACTTGAATCCTCCTATCTGCATAATGTTTTTGTCGACTTCAAGCCGTCAACGGTCTACGCTGAATCCTACAGACTTGCTCCATAGTATCTCTAAGAAAGTCTACATTTAATGAGTCCATCTCCGCCGAATCGAACCAACCAATCAGAGATCTACACTGCCTACCATACAACGCCTCAAATAGCCATCTTAATACTGGAGTGATAACTATTGTTGTAGGAAAACTCTGCTAAGGGCAAATGTTGATCCCGATGAGCACCAAAGTTAATCACACACACTCAGAGCATTCCCTTCAACATCTAAATCGTGCGCTCAGACTGCCCATCTATCTGCGGGTGAATAGCTAAATTCATATCCAACTAACTGCCCAAACCATGTCGTAAGGCATCCAAAAATATGAAGTGAAGAGTAAACCTTGGTCAGAAACGATGAAAACAGGCACCAAATCCAGTCTAACTATTTGATTGGTGTAAAGCTGAGCCAACTTCTCTTTTGTATACTTATCCTTGACAAGAAAGAAATGGGTGAACTTAGAAAATTGATCCATAACTACCCAGATAAGTCAAAACTATCCACAGTAGTGGGCAAATCGATCACAAAATCCATGATGATTCATTCCCACTTCCATGTAGGAATGGACATCCTTTGAAATTCATTTTCAGTCCGTTGATGCTCACACTTAACCTACTGACAAGTCAAATACTTCGACACAAAATCTGAGATATCCTTTTTACCTACTGACAAGTCAAATACTTAGACACAAAAATCTAAGATATCCTTTTTCATACCATATCCCAATAATGTTGACTCAAGTTGTGATACATCTTCATTGCTCCTAAATGAATAGAATAACGAGTATAGTGAGCCTCCTCAAGAATCAAGCTAATCAAGTCATCCACCTTAGGCACAGAAAACTGACCTCCAATTCTCAAAACACCATCAAAATCAAGCACCGCTTCCTTAACCTCTCCTCTTGTCACTTTGTCTCTAATAAGACACAACTTCTCATCCTTAGACTAGCACTCACGAATATGATCCATCAAGGAAAAACGTGCCTCAACAAAAGCAAGTACCACAACCTCAACCTCATCTGACAACTGCAATCACACTAGACTAGACTATTGTATTGAACCACAAAACCCTGTTTGCGAGTACCCATAGATGGCCCTTTCATAGATGGCTAGAAGGTTTAGAAACTAGGTCTACAACCACACATCTACACGTCATCAACCTATTTACAAGTCCCCAATAGTTTTTGTCCTGCAGATAGGCCAAGATTTAAAGACTTTGGTTTCTGGACTTGGAACTATGAGACCCATTCTATGAATCATAGAATGAAAGACAGATCATAGAATCCTTTCGTAAATAGCTTAGACACTTGGAAAAATTATTAAAATTCAAGAACTACGAGGCCTAGTCTACATCTCGTAAACTAGGCTTGTGAAAATCAAACTCAATTAGAGTTTCTGAAGTTAACCACAAAACCTCATTTATGATCCGTAGATGCCTCTCATGAAACTCAACAAGTGCAAAACCAAATCAGATTTTAGCACATTTCTAAGCCTTCTAAGTTGGAAAAATTTAGGAGGTGTTACACCTCCCTACCATCTTTAGTGTCAATTTATAGATAGTAAAGAAAAAAATAAAAACATAAAAACAACATGCGCTAAATCTCTTCCCAGATTGAATTCACAATGCATATTTACATGCAGCCATATTTTACCAAATAAAATCTCACTTCAGCACTCACTATTAAGCCCAAGTCTCAATGTGGGAGTAAGAGTAAGAATACAAGATACTATAATAAACATCACGTCTGCCAGCAATTACTCTTACAATATATCAGCTCTGGGCCTTGTCAATCATAAGGATTTCTGAAATTCTTGAGAAGTTCAGGTATGTCATAACCAAGCATGTCATCAGCTGATTGTATCAATTTTGGCTTCAACTTTTCAAATTTATCAATGTTATAACCACTCAGAACTTCCCTGAAGTGTTCGACGTTGGGAAAATCCCCAGCTGGCAAATGGTGTTCCTTTTGAACCTGTATTGATGAGTTGGAAATTAATACGCAATACTAACTCCATACAAGAATCATGTCACAAGTGCATAAAATTGCTGCTTGGTGCTAAGCAGGCATGTGTGTTGAGCACACAAATATATAGATTTGAGACTGACAACAGAGAGAGAGACCTTCATAAATTGATCTTCCAAGTTATCAATAAGTTTTTGCTGGGTCTTGGCTTTGCCTATCATAGCAGGCATCTCTTTTTTCAGGTGACTAATAATGTAAGCATGTATCTTGGCGGCTCTAGCACGTTTTACGAATTCATTTATCTGTGCAAAATATAGCCTGTTTATTATCCTCACTTCAAGAAAATTAGACGGACAATATACAAGCAATAGTAAAATGTGATGCCATAATGAAGACTATGAACTTACACGACGATCACAAGCCTTTTTTGGTATGTCTTTCAAGTCTGAGAGGAGATCATCTTGTTCCTTCTCAAAAAGTTCTTTTCCAATTGGCCCTATAGCAGTCTCATTTATTGGTTTGTCATTAAATGATCTGTGAAAGAGAGAACGCCACATTATTGTGGAACTCCAAAAAGTGATAAAGTTTGCATTTTTGACATCTAGAAGGATGCAACACAGAAGGACTCAAAATTTTGCTCTATACACAGAAATAGGAAATGAACATACATAACTTATCAGCTTCTAGAGCATACATGCTATACCTACACTCGAGCATGAGAGGAAAAGGTGCATGGTGCACAAGTATCTCAAACATGAGAGGAAAAAAAGCGTGGTGGGTGAGTAACTCAAACATGAGGTAGATTTTTTGGACAGTGTAACCCCCCCCCCCCCGCCCCACAAAAAAAAAGAAGAAAACCACAACCACCAGTGGCTCTTTTCCACTTTACTCCCCGGTGACTCAAAAACCAAGCCTAATGATTGGAGGCGGAGTGTCCTTAGAACTAATCTATCCCTTCATTATCGTAACCAAAAAAAAAAGTCAAACCCAAATCAGATGTCAAGTCTCATAAGGTGCAATCAAGCCTCATTCCACTGGCAATAGTCTAACATAAGTGCAGGTTTGATACATCTTGAAGACATCCAGATACTCATAGATATTCGAATTCCCAAAATAATACTCTACTTTGTTGGCAGAATGCCTGAACTAATTGTAAGAATATAGAGATCATACCCTATGTAGACACGTGAAACTTC
>JAPFFP010000012.1:5466853-5491168 GCA_026153255.1 Solanum medicagineum | reverse complement strand
TGCACCACACTTCATAAACAGGAAACTATAGGACATTAGGAATTGTTACCCTTTCTTGTGATCTGAGTTCGTGCGATGAGATTGAAAATTTTAGAAATTTCTTTACTGACTCGTACATTACGCGATTGTAGATCATGCCTCCAAGACGTGCAGTTACCCAAAGAAATGCTTCAGCTAGCAATGCTGAGAACCCTACATCAGAGGTCCCTACTCAGACAGGGACAAGAGGACGAGGTTGACCTGCTAGGACCCCGAGGGTTCCACGGATGCCTATTGCTCCACCTACTCCAACCACAGAGACTGACTTTAGGGAAGCTATCACTATGCTTACCCATTTGGTAGCCGCTCAGGGTGGAAGCCAAGGCTCACCTGCTCCTAATTCTAGTTCCCAAGAGCCCACAACTTCAACTAGGCTTAGAGACTTCTTGGGATGAACCCGCTAGTATACACAGGGTCGGAAGTTGAGGAGGACCCACAAAATTTCATTAACGAGATGTGCAAGGTGTTGAGGGCTACGCATGCGACTGAGGTTGAGGGAGTTGAGCTTGCATTCTATCAGATTAAAGATATGACGAACGTCTGGTATAATCAGTGGGAAGATAGTAGGGGTGAGAACGTCGAGCCTGCTGAGTGGGAGAAGTTTGAGATTGCTTTTCTCAATCACTTCTTTCCTCAAAGTTGAGAGAGGCGAAGGTTGAGGAATTTGTGAATCTGAAACAAGAGAGGATGACGGTGAAGGAGTATGGCTTGAAATTCATCCAGCTGTCTAAGTACACTGCAGAGATAGTCTCGAATGTGAGGGCAAGAATGAGAAAGTCCGTATCTGGGTTAGTTAGCATGTGAAGAGAGAATGTAAGGCGACATTGTCAATTCCAGATATGGATATTTCGAGGTTAATGTTTTATGCTCAGAAAACTGAGGAGGACAAGCAAAAGAATAGAGAAGAGCATCTGAGAAAGAAGGCCAAGTCAGCGGGGCCTGAGTCCAGTCAGCACAATCGGGTCAAGGGAGATAAGTCCTACTTCCAAAAGGGGTCCTCCAACTATGCACCGTCTTCAACTAGTGCACCGGCTCCGAGCCACAGGCATGATCAAAAGTCCTAAGGTCAGCCAAACTTTAGGGCACAGGGTTCGCAAGCCAGCATGACTTTTGGCTCTAAAGGGAGGCTACTTTGCGGGAAATATGGGAAAAAAATGCATCTAGGAGAATGTAGAGGTGGAGGGAATGGTTGCTATAAATGTGGCCAGCCCGATCATTTTCAGAGGGAATATACGATGTGGAGCAATAAGGCCCAAACCGCTACCACATCACCACCAGCGAGGGGTAACCAAAGAGGTACTACACCAGTACCAGGTGAAGGGACAAACTGTCTAAGACAATGGGTACTCGAAAGGACCAAGAGGATGCACCGGATGTTGTGACAAGTATGGTTCGAGTCTTTACTCTTGATTGTTATGTTTTGATGGATCCTGGTGCTACTATGTCATTTATATCTCCTTATGTGGCGAGTAGATTTGAGATTCTCCCTGAGTACTTACTTGAACCATTTTCTGTTTCTACTCTTGTTGGTGAGTTTATTCAAGCCGAGAGAATCTATAGAAACTGTGTGGTATCTATTCATCATAGGGATATTTCTACTGATTTGGTTGAGTTGGAGATGGTTGATTTCGATATAATCCTTGGTATGGATTGGCTTCATGCCCGCTATGCCTCGGTTGTTGTCGAACTCGAACGATTAAATTCCTATTTCCTAATGAGCCTGTTATTGAGTGGAAGGGAGATCGGTTGTGCCAAAGGGTAAATTTATTTGTTACCTCAAGGCCTGAAGATTGATTTCTAAAGGATGTATCTATCACCTCGTGCGAGTCAAATCGGATGATATTGAGTCCCCTTCTCTTGAGTCAGTCCCAATTGTAAATGAGTTTCCTGATGTGTTTCCTGAAACCCTCCTGATAGGGAGATCGACTTTGGGATTGATGTTCTTTCTGACACCAAGCCGATTTCCATTCTGCCATATAGGATGACCCCTGTAGAGTGAAAGGAGTTGAAGGAAAATCTGAAAGACTTGTTGGAAAAAGGATTCATAAGGCCAAGTGTCTCTCCATTGGGCACTCTGGTCTTGTTTGTACGAAAGAAGGATGGTTCTTTGAGGATGTGTATCGACTATCGTCAGCTGAATAAGGTGACAATTAAGAATAAGTATCCCCTTCCGAGATATGATGACTTGTTTGACCAACTTCAGGGTGCCACTATTTTCTCTAAGATAGACCTTAGATCAGGCTATCGCCAGTTGAAAGTGAGAGAATGTGACATCCCAAAGACGGCTTTTCGAACCCGATATGGTTATTTCGAGCTTTTGGTGATGTCGTTTGGGTGGACAAATGCACCTATAGCCTTTATGGACTTAATGAATAAGGTATTCAGGTAGTATCTTGACACGTTTGTGATTATGTTCATAGACGATATTTTGGTGTATTTTAGGAGTGAGGAGGAGCATGCCAATCACTTCAGAATTGCTTTGCAGACGCTCTGAAATCATGAGTTATATGCAAAGTTTTCTAAGTGTGAATTTTGGCTCAAATCCATGGCCTTTTTAGGTCATGTGGTTTCTGGGGATGGAATTCAAGTGGATACTCAAAAGATTGAGGCGGTTAAGAATTGGCCAAGACCAACCTCACCGACTGAGATAAGAAGTTTTCTGGGGTTGGCTGGTTACTATCGAAGGTTCGTTGAAGGATTTTCTTCCATAACGGCACCATTGACTAGACTGACTCAAAAGAAGGTCAATTTTCAATGGTCCGACAAGTGTTAGAAAAGTTTCTAGAAGTTAAAGACGAGGTTGATTACTGCACTGGTATTGACCTTGCCCAATGGGACTGATGGGTTTGTTATCTTCTGCGATGCCTTGAGAGTGGGATTGGGATGTGTGTTGATGCAAAAAGGGAAGGTTGTTGCCTATGCTTCTAAACAGCTCAAAGTGTATGAGAAGAATTACCCCGCTCATGACTTAGAGTTGGCAGCAGTAGTGTTCGCTCTCAAGATCTGGCGCCACTACTTGTATGGAGTGCATGTTGATATGTTCACATACCATAAAAGCCTACAATATGTTTTCACCGAGAAGGAGCTTAACTTGAGGCAAAAAAGATGGCTTAAGTTTCTCAAGGACTACGAGATGAGCATTCTTTACCATCCAGGTAAGGCTAATGTAGTTACCGATGCTCTTAGCAAGATGTTCATGGGGAGCACTACCTATGTGGAGGAAGAAAGGAAAGAGTTGGTCAAAGTGGTGCATAGACTGGCTAGATTGGGAGTACAACTTGAAGAGAATAATGAGTGGGGGTTTAATGTCCAAAATGGGTCCGCTTCATCTTTAGTGTTAGAGGTGAAGGAAAAGCAAGATCGAGATCCTATTCTATTGCAGTTGAAATATGATATACATAAGCAGAAAGTTATGGCTTTCGCCAAAGGGGGAGATGGGATATTGAGGTATCAAGGCAGATTGTGTGTTCGTGATGTTGACAATGTTCGAGAGAGGATCATGGAGGAAGCACATAACTCCAAGTATTCCATCCATCCTGGCTCCACCAAGATGTATCATGACTTGAGAGAAGTCTATTGGTGGAATGGAATTAAAAAGGATATTGCGGAATTTGTTGTGAAGTGTGCCAATTGTCAGCAGGTCAAGGTTGAGCATCATAGATCGAGTGTTTTGGCTCAGAACATTGAGATTCCAGAATGAAAGTGGGAAATGAACTATATGGACTTCATTACCGGGTTACCAAAATCTCGAAAGCAGCATGACTCGATTTGGGTAATAGTTGACAGAATGACTAAGTCTGCTCACTTCTTGGCAATCAAGACAACTAACACTGCAGAGGAATATGCCAAGTTGTATATTCATGAGATTGTGAGGTTGCATGGAGTTCTGTTGTCTATCATCTCTAACAGAGGAGCTCAATTCACCTCTCAATTTTGGAGGTCTTTCCCGAAGGGATTGGGTACTAGGGTGAATCTAAGTACAACCTTCCACCCTCAGACGGATGGCCAGGCAGAGCGTACTATTCAGACGTTGGAGGATATGTTGAGAGCTATTGATTTTAAAGGTAATTGGGATGACCATTTGCCTTTAATAGAGTTTGCTTACAATAACAGTTTTCATTCGAGTATTCAGATGGCCCCATATGATGCACTCTATGAAATGAGGTGTAGATCGCCGATTGGATGGTTTGAGATAGGAGAAGTAGAGTTGATCGTATCAGACTTGATTCACCAAGCGGTAGAGAAAGTGAAGGCTATTCGTGAGAGGTTAAGGACTGCACAGAGTCGACAGAAATCTTATATGGATGTATGAAAAAGAGACTTAGAGTTTGAGATCAATGATTGGGTATATTTGAAAGTATCACCCATGAAGGAGTGATGAGGTTTAGGAAGAAAGGAAAGCTAAGTCCAAGATACATTGTCCCTTACCGAGTCATAAAGAGAATGGGCAAAGTTGCGTACGAGTTGGATTTACCTTCAGAATTAGTGGCTATCCACCCGTTTTTTCACGTTTCTATGCTTAAGAAATGTTTGGGAGATTCACGGTTGGTAGTTCCTGTCGAGAGCGTTGAGGTAAAAGATAGTCTGAGTTATGAGGAGATTCCTGTCCAAATCCTTAATCGCCAGGTTTGAAGGTTGAGAAACAAAGAGATTGCGTCTGTTAAGGTATTGTGGAGGAATCAATTCATAGAAGAAGCTACTTGGGAGGCGGAGGAGGACATGAAGGTCAGATACCCCCACTTATTCTAGTCTAAGGATGACGAGAAAATTGATGGTAATAATTCCTTCTATATTCCTATTCATTGAGTTTTTCTTTCATTCATAGATATGATAGAGCTCTAGATTTCGAGCGAGGATTGGTATGACTTGTTAATGTGATGTGATTATTATAATTGTTGCATTCTTTATTTGACTGGTTTAAATGAGTCAGTCAATGTGTAATTAATTGTTAGAGTCCATGAGAGGATTCGTGTCTTAACCTTTATTCTCTTCATTCAAGGGTGAATGATCCCAAGGGGGAGATAATGTAACAACTCTGAAATTTTATCTACTTGAGTTGGAATAGTACAGGGAGGAACTTTTTTTTTAACAAAAGGATTGTAGTTGCATATTTATAATATTGTTATAGCTTAATGCTCTATTATTGTTGGAGCATCATCCATTATGCTTTAAGCTACCTGTACGCACTTACCTACTTAATTATCAAGATTTATATTGCTCCACTGGGAGCAAATGCTGGGAGCACTTCAAAAAGCCTATTTTCTTTTTGTTATCTCTTCACCAATTGCTCCATTGGGAGCAAGTGCTAGGAGTGTTACAGAAGCCTCGGAGTGCTATATATATCTTGTTTGGTTGCTTCATTTGAGATACATTCAGACAAAGAAAGAAACGAGCAAAAATAAAGAAAATAGTTTGCATATCATTTGAGAGTTTTATTAGCTGAAGGGAGGTGTTTCATTGTGTAGAGTTTCTGTAATTTTATTCTTGTAAGTTGCTCATATTTTCTACATCTTTTATAATAAGATATTTTATACAAATGAGTTTATATTCATGTACTTTTATGTACTTTATCATGAGAATATTATTTATGACGCGTTAGGAAATTACTATGAGCATATAAAGTTAAATCGAAAGAACCTACATATTACTTTACTTACTTGAGTTATGGAATAAAAGAAGTTATCTACTGTATGAATATTACTTGTATGTATATTATACAATAAGTTTATATGAATTAAGTTGAGGTTAATATGACAAAATGAAGATACTTGAGTCATTAAATATGATAGTATGTTATACTTGAGAAATTATAAACTTAATTTCATGACGTGATAAGTAAAGTTAAAGAGTCCAAATGACCGCTTAAATTGATTCAAGCACGATAAGATTACTTGATTATTGATTTGATAGTATTTGAGTACTTATATATGTGATTGAATGAATTGATGAACCTTTGAGACGAATTAAGACAACTCTATGAGGTTGAGGATGAGTTGATTGATTGAGTATTGAGGATTGTGTTACATGATGATTTGAGCATGTTTAAGTCTTGGGAGGAGTATCGAGCACCGAGCAGGGAGCGAGTATAATTTTACTTTAACCCACAGAACTATGTTGCCAGCGTAGGGTACTCATACATCATTATTCTGGTGACTTGTCCCACAAGTGGACATTTACCCTGGATCCAAGAAAGAGTTGATCGTTCTATGCCGTGGCACGTATAGGACGGGCGTGGTAATAATGCCGATTTGTTGTACATCACGTAACTTATGGTGGTGGGAGGTACATCGGTTAAGAGAAACTCCTAAGCAACTTGATTTGAACATGAGATTTACAAACTTGAGTTTACCTTCACTATGAATATATATATATATATATATATATATATTATTTGAATGTATGAAATGTTCTAAACTGTTATATGTTGAGTTGAGCGTGAGTTGAGGAGTCAAGGTGAGTATTCTTCTTCTTCTTCTTCTTCTTCTTCTTCTTCTTCTTCTTCTTCTTCTTCTTCTTCTTCTTCTTCTTATTATTATTATTATTATTATTATTATTATTATTATTATTATTGTCGTCATCATCATCATCATCATCATTATTAAAAGAATGTATTATTATTATTATTATTATAATATTTGAGCCGTTTGACTTACGGTACATTCCAAGTACTAACGCCTTTGGCGCTGCATCGTTTCATGTTGCAGATACTGGAGATAGAGGACTTCAGCCGCACACTGCTGAGATCCGGATCATACACCTCAGAGTTGGTGAGCTCTCCTTACATTCCAGAGAAGCCCTTTTTACCTTCTGTTTTTTATTGAATACTATTTTCATTTGAGGTGTCTATGGCCTATCATGGCACTGTCTAGATTGTTTATTAGAAGCTTCATAGACGTTGAGGGAGTGATTTCTTAAAAAGTATTGTATAATTTCAAACTTATTCTTTTAAAATTTTGAGTGATTTTCATTAATAATATTGTATCTGATTGAGTTATTTCTTCCGCTGTTGAGTACGATGTGACGATGAGGCCAAGTGGTTCGCTCAGAGACTAGCAATAGTCTTCGCGTGCCAGCCACGCCTAGGGTACCCTCCCAGGGCGTGGCAGGTACCGGATCTTTATATAATTTGTTTAGTACCTTTTCAGATTTAAACAGTATCTTTTCAATAAGTCTCCATCAGACTTGAAAGAAAAGTTTCATGGGTATTCAAATTATCTAAATTAAACCCATAAAATAAATATTTAACCTTAAGGCTCAAAGGTTTTATACTTTATTAGATCATACAATGGGCTACTTTAATAATAACATATCTACATATATATTGATATGTGAGTCCACAAAACGAAAATTTCTAACAAAATAAACCACAATTTTCAATTGTACAAGCAAATTAATAATTCAAGAAACGCCAACGGTTTTCCCGAGTAACCAGAGCATCAGTGTCAGCTCTATCCCAAAAATGGTGTGAAGAGAAGTTCTGTCTAGCATGAAGCCATATATCGTAACTCCTGCTCTATTGTTCTCAAAATATGTCACTGTAAAACATGTCATGTGGAAAGTTAGAACTAAAAGTTACATGTACACATACTTTCTTTGAAACAGACTTAAAAAGGAAGTAAGACAAACGAATGAAAATGAAGGGCCAATTGAAATCAGCATACCTAGAGCTTGTCGTTTTTGGAAGGAAATTGTACTATAGGCATACGAGGGGACAAACTTCGTATTATCAAGTTCATCCTCTTCATCTCCAACATCATCTGCATCAGATGATCCTATAGATTCTGGGGGAAAATCGTTGTTGAAATCTACTTGATGAGATATTGGGGGAATATCACTCTCAGCCCTATGATATGAGTCTATTGTAGCGCACGCGTGCCATTTTGCAGCTAGGCACGTCACGGCTTGTGCCTTGTGGGTAATTCTGGCTGCACTTCTCAAAAGTGTCATCAGCCCAGCAAGAAGGCTGACGGAACACAGCTGCATATATTAAGGACCAAAATATTTAGCTCCACTAATGGGCAGAGGCGAATTATAAGAAATGCTAGCTAATGAGATTAGGAGAACGCATTACCGCAAGTTCACCACTCTTGTAGATACGTAGATCAGCATTTGGGCGCGTAGCCAGGAGAAGGGAGGCAAATAGACTTGCTGTGATAAATATCAAAGCCCACAAGATGAACACGCGGAACCTATGGCTGATAATTCTTAAGTGCCTCCTGATCCTGAGGTGTTCTCTCAACACGGATTCAACATCAGAATCCACATGGAAGAGTACCTGAGCAAAATCTTGTAATCGGAGGATCTGAAGGTAACAGATCAAGCGGAAAAGTACACACACCAAGAAGAACACGACCGTCCTGTAGAGCCAGGAGGTCAGCTCCAGAATGCAGGCCAAGACATTGCCCAAGAATGGAATTTGGGTTCCACCTGAGGTGTACCACCAAATCTTGTATGTGCTTTCAGCAACAAAACAAGGCATGACAAGAACGAAGAGGATCTTCATCGATCTCTGCATATTAATAAGAGGAGAATATGGTTTTTCATCATTTTGTGAACAAATATTGAATTGCCTAACCTCATAAATTCAGGTCATCTCTGAACATAAATGACTCATTATTTATCTAAATGTATCAATTCGAGTAGCTATTCATTCCACATTTATGAATGGAAAAGAAAATTGGGGATTCGATTCACTCTTGTTTGCGTCGAGCACCATGAAGTCATACGAGAGAAATCTAAACCCTCGACCGTCCAATCATTAGAAGAAGAACCTTTACTGCTATCAAACTTCATTTTTTCCCATCCCACACTATCAAGAGGATCAGTAGTGTTACCACATGGCCTCCAGCATGACTCGAACCCTCACTCTATTGGTTAATTGTAGAGGTATTCAACCACGAGAACAGGCTTCACTTGTCCTAACTATCAAACTACATCAACTCCAAATCAATCGTTTTAAACACAAAATTTGTCTCATGGAATTGACAATGCCAAAAACAAAGAGTCTAAGAAACTAAATGTCTTTATAAAAAGATCATGAAAATGTGCACGTGGGAGATGGCTGAGACAGTGGCGGAGCCAACATTTTCGTCAAGGGTGTTCATACTTTTAGAATATGAGCGGGTGATTTTTATATCAAAGGTGTTCAACAATTAATATATATCAAAATATTTATATTTAACCAATAAGTTTCCGTAAGGTATTCTGACCACATGAATATAGCTCCGCCCCTGGGCTGAGAGGAAGAGGGAAAGAAATACATACATTGAGGTGTTGTGTGTAGCAATTTCTAACAGTCTCGCTCTCATCACAAAGCTTGTCAAGGAACAAGAACCTACGAAGTCCATATTTCTTATTAAACCGCGAAAGACAAATGAATGACAGAGCTGCAACGCTGCTGAGCGACAACTGAACAACTGAGTCATAAGTCCTACTATGGTCAGCATCACAATCTCTACAAGCCAGAAGATGATGGGAGAGCCATGGCACGACAACCGCCAGCAAACTGAACACAAACCAAGACAAGCAAGCAGACCAAGGGTCCGATTGATCGACACACATCCACTTGAACCACGTCCTAAAACTACTCAATTCATCATGCATATGGGAAGCGCTTCGCACTAGTACCTTTTTATTTACTAAAGCTTCATCCTCGTCCGCCATAAATATGTTGTCAATGTATATAACTTATGCAATTGCGTTTGTTTTGCGCCAAAATTTGTTCGGAAAATGTCGACGGAAATTTTGGAGGAGCTTTACATAAAAGGCGGAGACAGAGCAAAAGATAGTAAAATCTTAAATGACAACGAGGTGATGTTTTTATGAGGCACCTTGTGTACAAGGGCAAGAAGAGAAAGGTGCAACATGTCAATAAATTGTTGGTTATCTTGGAAAGTAGAGGATGATAATGGATGAATCAAGTTCCTATTCCTTACATTTCAATTCTCTTTTACCACAAAAAGGAAGTCCCAAAAGTAGTTGGAATCAAAAGGTTATGGGATTCCTTCTGGATTCTTCCCCTTGACATTTCATGGGAAGTCCTAGTGTATGTTTAATTAATGGAGTTATTATCACTCCTCTCACGTGGCACCCTTTCACTTGACACGTTGTTTAAGAGAAAAAAAGAAGATTTTTAAAATTTATGGTTTAAAATTATTGTTAGATATTTGTATGATTGCGAATGATTTCATTAAGGGGTAAAAATGAAATTTTAAAGGTAAAATTGTTTTCAATTTGAGTAAGGTGATATTCTTTTTGAGACGGATAAAAAAAGGAAAGAGTGTCACACAAAATGAGACGGAGGAGTCTCCCTCTCATTTTATATGACACCCTTTCCTTTTTGGTCTGGAAAAAAATGTCACCTTACTTGAATTAGAAACTATTTTAAGTTAAAATATCTCTTTTTACCGTTAATAGAATGAGTCTCAACTACACAAGTATCTATAGATAATTTTAGACCATAAATTTTAAAAATCTTTCCGTTTTTATTAAATATATACCAAATTAAATAGTGCTACACATAAAATGAGACAGAAGAAATAGTATACATGGAAGAGAACCCTGCTATCTAGAATCCCATGAAGCTTGTGATTTGAGGTGCACTTTTTACTTGTCTAAGCTTCCGTGATCAACACGTTATTTTCACCTGTTTAGTAATTTGTCTCAACCACTAAAATAGTACTTCTATCAAACTACTTCTTCAATTTAAGATTTAAAGTTATGACGTATTTTTTATTTTGGCCTTATTTGTAATTATATGTTTTAATTTTGAATGAGCATAATTTTTAGGATATAAGCTTTTAGATCTATTAACGAATAATGAAGATTTCATAAGAAAGAATAGTTTTTACTTTCAATCTCAAAGAAAGATATAGATTAAATTTTAATTAGACAGTTAAACTTATATACAGTTAAATAAGTAGATATATATGTTCTATGTAACAAATCATGTGTGTGTATTATGTTATGGAAGACATCTGTATCTGGTTATATAATCTTATGCAAGTTTAATTGTCTGGTTGTGTACACCAAAAATTAGCAGACATACATGTCAGTTGAGGCCAAAGAGCATAAATATATTTATGCATTATACCTAAAGTTATATACTTTTTCTTTTCAATTTATTTGTCTTTTCTTTTTAATCAACTAATATCTCTTTTTCTCAATTCTTTAATTTTAAATTTTCTACATTACACGTTTAAAATACATTTTGGCATCTTCTACATATTTTTAGTTTAAGACAACAAAATTCAAAGTTTGTTTTACCCTTAAATCTCATTTATGGAATTCTACTAGACATATAGTTGTTTCTTTACTATCTTAAATATGATGTCAAGTTAAAATTAGATAAATAAATTAAAATAAAGGAGAGTATATATAGTAAATGTAAGAAGAGATTAACTTTTTAACTATTAAATAAGAGGTAATCCCCCTCAAGATATGATTCTTTGTGATTTTAAAAATAAGACAATCCTTCAAAAAGAATAGCCTAAGTTGATTTCATAGATAGTTTAAGAAAATTAAAAAAAAATTAATTTTGCTATCCTAAATTAAAATTATGTCAAATATATCAAAATATCTTTTAATCTTGTAATATTAAATATGCTAAATAAAAGATTCAACTTAAAATATTGTCAAAAAATGAATTAATCTTTTTTAAATAGGCTAAAAAAATAGATTATTCTTCTCTAGACGAAGAAAAGTATTATGTGCTACAATAGCTAGAGATGATGTCATCCAGGAGCTGACGTCCATAATAACTAACTGTTAATAGTCAAGATGAATATAGAATTGGGATAATTAGATCCACAAGTCACTGAAAAAGAATTATTTACACAAAAAATTAATTTACTTTTTTTTAATTATAAAAAGTAGTCATTCGACTGACCTTTGGTTATTTTTTTTACAATTTTGGGCATTCAACCTCGTTGTATAGGCATGTATAGTCAGTATATATTTATGTATCATAATATATATTTAATGTATAGCTCATGTATAAGTAATCTACATTGTATAGTAGTGTTAGGGGTGGGCGTTCGGTTCTTTGGTTAGGTGTTGTTAAAGTTCGGTTCGATTTTTCGGTGTTCGGTTTTTTTAAAAATGAGAACCATACTCCATACCAAACTAGATCGGTTCGGTTCGGTTCGATTTTTTCAACTTCGGTTCAGTTTATTTCGGTGTTTTTAAAATGGTTTGTCGATGCTAAGTAAAAATAAAATAAAAACGATTTCATCCGTATTAAAAGTATGTAATAAATTACTCCAATATTTTAATTTGATACATACTTAATAGATAATTGTAGATTCATAGCATCACCATCTACAAACAAAATTAAAAAAAATCAACTTACTTAATACAAAGGTTAAATTAGAACATTATTAAGTGCAGATGATTTACTAACTGATCGAAGCTGCAAATGATCTTTAAAACCATGCAACTGCTAAACAGAACAAAAGCACACCATTCAAATGATTTTCTTTCATAATGACTAAAGCACTTTCAAGTGGTTAAAATTAGGTTGGGTTTGGATTAACATTTAAAACTAAAAATTTAGAAGTATTAAATTATTAATATAATAAAACTTCGATTTTTCGGTGCACCGCGGTTTCGAGACCCTTATACCGTGAACCGAACCGTAGAACCGAAGTTTCGGAAAAAAAAGAACCAAAATAAAATCGAAGAATCGAAAAATCGACACCGAAAAATCGAAGTAGTTCGGTTCGATTTTTTGATTTTTTCCCCTACTCTTAAATAGTGTACACTTTTTATAACTTTGACAAACTATATTGTATAGTTCCGCTAATTTTAAACTATTTTCTATGTAAATAAAATATAAACTACTTTTTTAATAAATTCTTTACTTTTTGTGTGTATATATATAATTTCCCCCCGTAGAATTGTTGGCCTTTGAGCACGGGCAAACCTACATGGAACCGAGGGAGTTTATTTGGACTTTATACAACATTAATATAAAACACTAATATATAGTGTAACGGTTAAGGAGGTTAAGATCAATTCATAATAACTAAGACTTTGTCATTTTTTCATTTTTTAAATAGTCGTATATTATAAATTTATGGATTTCTTTAAATTATAAATTAATCTATGGTAATATTTCAATAGAAAATGATTTTCAAGTAAATATTTATTATATATCTAACAATTTTTTTAAAAAATATTTAATTTAGAGAAAGGCTATTGAATTTAAGCTCTCTTGTATATGATTTGATCCATTTATATCTAAATGGACCCATTAATTTGTCAATACTACTAGCATATATTTTTTTTTTCCGAAAACCCTAAATGAAAATCTTAAATCCACTATACGTTTAAGTATTACTAAACTAATTTTACTAATAAGAATTAACTCAAAAAAGGGATCTTTGCAGGCAAGAAGAGAAAGGAGCAACAACAAAGTAAACATTTTTCATATGAAAATCCACTCTGTCACCAGAAGGAACAGGAGCTTGATGCTAGGTCAATCAAAAGATCACTCCTAAATCAAAAAAAGAAATAAGATCAATTTAAAATCAATTAAGAAACATATAAGTAAGGGAGGAATTCAGATTGAAGCCTATCTCAAATCAGAAAGTAAGAAGGAAATGCAAGACGTAAAGAAATAAGTTAATTAAATATTCTGTACAAGGTACGTAGAACTAAAAAGGACAATTATGCTCCTATGTGTATGAAATTGAGTATTTGGAGTAGAATTGTACATTGTAAGTTTGATCATGATTTGTCGTATTGAATATTTGTTCATGTGGAGATGTATTGAGTTATAAATTAGTTGTGAATTTGTAATCTAATGATATTGAGACACTGATGAAATTGAGATATTGATGGTATTGAGACATTGAAATCATTATGATGTTGATATTATGATATAATTGTGGCCATGCACCTTGCATCTATTATTATTGGTGCATTGACACTTGTGATGGCTATGGTCGAGATGTGAATAAGGTAACATGTGGATTGGTGGATGAGGTCTTTGCCGGTCGAGCCGAGGTAATATACCGGCGGTCCGAAGTCATTTTCAGATGGATGAGCATGAGCCGAGGTCTTTGTCGGAAATGTTCACGGATACATGGTTTATGTGTTGCTCCCATGGGTTCCGATTGAGGCAGTCATCTGGTCAGTGGATGTGTATCATAGGATAGACATGCATCACGATTATCTAACATTGCATTACATCACTAACATCTCATGGCATTCACTCCATCTCATGTCATATTTGTTTCTATATTACCAACGTATTGCGTATGGAATTGTCTACTTATTGTGTTATTGACCTAAGTAATTATTTGATGTATCTAGATATGATTGTGTGTTTTGACATTATGCCAAGTGATGAGTACATCTAAATTATTGAGGTTTGTATATTATCTTATGCTGGGACTTTTGTGAGTGCAGGATTATGGTTCGGCGGATTGTGGTTGAGATTTAAGGATTTACTTGTGTTCTTCATTTCTTTATTTTAGGTTAGTTCCATTTGCCAAGTACCCTATTGTTTGGTGCTCACCCCTTGCTACATTTTTGTAGATTGTGAGTCTGGTCCATCCTGCTAGACTTCTTTCTTGTTGGATCGAGCTTCCAAATTTATTACGAGATAGTTGCTTATGTCTTCAGCAGGCCTTGAGGATTCCACTTTTATGTTCTTGTTGTATTTGAGGGCTAGACATGATGTTATTTATTTTCTTTGAGTATTCTATATTTAGAGGTTTATACATGTGACATCAGTTCTGGATGGTTTTAGTTTATTTTCTTCTGCTTATCTATATTATTAGACTGTTATCTTCCGTTTTTATTTTTATTGTTGAGCAATTTGAATTTTAGATTTACTCGCCTTGGTGGGTTAGGTGAGTGTCATCACACTTGCATTTCGTGTCATGACATTAATATGATGAACAGAGTTGTTGGTATGTTCATATTAGGTGTTGGTCCAGCAATTTGTGTGTGAATTAGAAAATGTGGAGACCCCCAAATTATTTAGTAAGAGCATTTTGATGCACTAAGCTCTCACTATGAGGTGGGGATTCGAGAAAGGGCTGGACCATATCAGATCTTATGTTTGGTGCAACCTCACCTTACATTTTTGCATGAAGTTGTTTCCTTGACTTAAACTTGATGAGTAATTTTTTCCATTGTTCTGACGATCTCTTCCTTCTGAAGTATGGGAAAGGGAGGAAAAAATAGTCACTCACAGGAAGGAAGGAGGTATAGCTCAACTTTCTTGCCTCTTCCTCCATCCTGTAGTGAGGTTTCAATGAGTTCATTGTACGTGTGTAACTAAAAGTATGTATACTTTTTATCCGAATTATCTATTATTTTCGGTCTCATCAATGAGAATGTTTATTTTTTTCATAATTTTTTTTATCATTTATTTGTATTTAATGATGTAAAAGAAAAACCTCGAAACGAAACACCGCTTCCTCTTCTCCTTCCTTCCATTCCCATAGTAGCTAAGTACGGCCTGGGAGAAAAAGTTAAACCACTGTTTCTTTTTTCCTCGCCAGCAAAATATCACATTCTTTAGGAACTCTAATGACCTTTCAAAATCTCTTTTTCTAAATATCACATTGTTGTATCGACAACATGAGATTCTATCTAAGATCTGGGATCAAAGGGATATGAATTTTGAAACTGACATATCAAAACAAACCCTATTTTATATTGCTTTTCTTTTAGTTGCAGTGCTCGAATTAGCACTGCTAAAATCACTAGCCAAGCCCTGATAGACGCCTTATCTGCCGCCTTATCAAATTATGTACATTAACTGTTTTGGCCCTTTTTTTTTTTTGTGTGTGTGTGTATGGAAAAATTATTTATTTTAAAGATACTTGTCGTTACTAATATCATAATTGAAATTTAGAAGCAAACTCAATTGTGATGGTTAGGGCTTAACTTATTCGGTGCTTCAAATTGGTTACTATATATGATTTCCTACAAATTCAGGCAAGTAAGTTTGTCATTTCTCTTATCCTTGCCTAACCTCAATTTATTCTTTTGTACTGCTTGTTCTTTCTTGAATAAAGATTGAAATCAAAGCATGATTGACTGTAGTGAATACAAAAGTAGAACACGAATGCTGTGAATTACTTGGAAGGTCCGTACACTTTCAAACAATTAGCTTTCCTCTTACTAAAAGAGAATCTTGTGAGATACATCAAAATTTTTAAAACGTCAATTTTGTGGTAACATATTCGTGACAACAAAACGTAGCTGATAGATCGACCAGTCCAAAGTAGCAAAGAAATAGGCGCAGCTACTCAATTTAGGAGGTCGGCAGGGATAACTTATGTAACTTACTCAACCTTACAAGTCCGAAACTTTGACTCGTGAAAAGATCCATTACACCATCTCTAAATGGGCTGATGGCAAGCTCAGAAACTCACCACTGGTTTTGAGTCTCCTAAGGAATGAGAATAAGTTAGGATCTTACGCTTTATTTATTTTCTCAACTGAATTTTATATTTTCTTAAAATTTTATGATACACCGCTAGTGGAACTTGATGCACCTCTAGTGGAACTTGCAAAACATATTGATATGCTAATAATATACTGATAAACTTGGATTTTTTTAATTTTTTAAACGTTCATGAGTTTCATCGCAGAATGTGATAATAAGTAAGATTTGATTTTCATTTTCTCTTCACCTGTTTATCAATCAACTCTTTTGGCGGTAAGAACATTTTAATATACTGGCTTTGTAGTTAAACCAACATTGTATGTTTAAACAAGGTTTAAACTAGATGAACAATTTGTATGATCCTTTCTTTTGCAATTTCTACAATGCAAATAATGTGTTGGTTAAAAACTTCATACGTGCGTAGAAATTTCTTTAAAAAGATTGTCCATCAGTTTACTATTTGATTACGAAGATGCTTAATCATATTCTTTTTTGGTGTGCATTACTTTCAGGAATTTAAAATAAATTTAAATGGAGGATATGAATTGTAAAAGACAAGGGAGGAATATATGGTGCTTTTTGTGGGCTTATTGTCACGGACTTAGAGCTTTGTTGATCGTTAAGGGAACGCTTGATCACGACTTGTATATTTCTTTGGAAGGTTGCTTACAATTCTTAGTTAGTTTGTACAAATGATTGACCCCTCTATTTATATTACTTCTAAGGAGCTTATGTGCAAATAATATTTATCCTATAAGTCCTTAAATATTTACACTTTAGTTTCTCTCTAGAAGACTCACACATCTAGAGAATTCTAAGGACTCTCAAGTCTTGTCTTCAATATTTTAGATTTTTCTAATTGTTTACAAGATTTTCCCACAACATTCTAGAACCTTCCAAGGAGCTTCAAGGGTTATCCACAATGTTTTAGAATCTTCCGGAAACCTCTTTGAGACTCTAGTTTCTTCCCTCGACCCTAGATTCTTCCCTTCTTTTATATGGAAGACTGGCGGGTCGTGAGATTAGGCAGTTGGCGAGGGGGCAAAAGGAACTTTTATGAGTCATTTGGTTTAAAAAATAAAAATTTAAGAAATAAATAATTTAACAATGTTCAAGAATTTTTCTGAAGCGAAAGGTATATAAGTCGTATCATTAACTTAACTAGGATTGCATATTGGTCTGGCCGGGTTGGTTTTTAAATCTATCGGTTTGATTATCGGTTATCGATTTGTAGATATGTTAAATCGTTATAAAATTATTAAAATATTGGCTTATCAATTTTTGGTTTATCGATTATTAATCATTATCAGTTTGTTTATCGGTTTAACCGGTAAAATTTGCAACAAACTTTTCTTTATTGAAAATCACTTAGAAGGAAGATGACAAACCAAATGAACCATCCATATGATAGATTGCATCTTGCTCAAAATCAAACATTTTTACATTGTAGAATAATTGAAGTTTGAGACAATAAAAATTAAAGTATGAAGCTGTCAAGAACTTTACATACCAAATGGAACAAATATGATCATTTAATTTACTATCAAATTATGGGTTAACCCATTAAGAAAAATTCTAAAATCGTTAAGAACTGATAACACATTAATCCAAAAAACCAAAACCACTACAGAAATTACTAAATCAATAATCCATTATCAATAGCTCAATAACTCTTTTCCTGATTCGAATTACAGATTTTAGTTTGATTTTGAATAGCCCTGAACTAAATGTGTGGACGGTAAAAAGGTTTCAGGAACGTAGTCATGTCACTTTGTTTATTTAGTGCTAAAATTCTGTAGAACTAAATTTTATATGTGTATGAAAAAATTTATCCATATTATATTGAATATATTTACATAAAATTTCTATCATCAATTCATTAGGTGAATGCTTATAACTGCGTGAAGCGCCAACATACTAATCCGAATGTAAGTTTTCCAGAACCTTTTGGCCTTGTTAACATATCCTCCATGAGAATTGAAAATTTCCATCCCTGATACCAAGTGTTTATACTTTTAGAACATAGATGAATGATTTTTGTATTAAAGGTATTCAACAATTGATATATATCAAAATATCTATACAGCTTTGCCCTGCATAATGATTCATTTTCTTTCATAAGAATAATTAATTAACTCAATTTCAATATAGTATATCTCCGTGCTTCTGATGGGCAAAACTAAGCTCCTGTACTCATCATTGTTATATTTAAAAAAAGAAAAAGAAGAAGAAATAGTAGAATATTCTTCAAAATGTTGAATTATTTCAGCACATTGGTGAACCCCACAACTATCTCTCCTCATTTTTCGACTCCAGGTACTTTTCTCTCCCATTGCTACCTAATTTCTTTGTCCTATCTGCAAACTATGTGATCTTGCATTGATTTTTTTAGCTGAAATGCTGAATTCTCTCTGTCTTGCATTTCATGGCAAACTGCACTAAATCTTCAAGCTTTGTGTTGATTCCATTGTTGTTTCTTTTCATTTTTTTGGTTTCCTTCCTTAATTTTTCTCATTTTAGTGGCTCTTTTTCTGGGTTTAAGCTTATATTGAAGCCCCAAAATAAGTTGGTTATTTCTAGCTTATACGTGCCTGCACGGTATATGCATTTTCTTTTGAAATTGAGTACTGCTCATACTATTACTGTCTTTTATTTAGATTTTTCTGAGTTTGGTGGAGAGGGGTTTATTCTTTTGATAAATTAGCTTCTTTTGTTATGAGATACCGGTCAAAATCACACTTGAAGTATCAGTTTCTTGAATCTTGAGGTAGGAAATGCAAATAATTTGCTCATTTTGAGGCGTCTTTTGGTAAATAATTGGTAATAGTTCATGTAGGTGTAGACATCGAAAGTTTGTAGGACTGTACAAAATTAGTCCTATTTAGTTAAGGTTTGGAGGCTACTCAACCCTAAATGCTAATTGATGCCTATATATTCCCTTGAAAAGACATCTCAAATATCCTATAGAGATCAAAATGTCAAAATTATCCTATGTTCGAGAAATACGCCACTAATGGCCCTTGAATCATGGAGAAATCTTAGGAGAGAAGAATCAATGGATAAATAGATTTGTATCCACATGCTTATCAATTAAATTATATTTCTTCATATTTTATTTGTGATTGTAATTTATTTTTGATCACATTAAAATTTGTTGCAAATAGTAGAAAATACAAACAAGATAGTTCAATTAGGAAACAAGCTAGAAAAGGTGATACTTCAGGTGTATTTTTGATCATTATCTCCATATTATTTATTTTCTTTTTTTCACCCTTCAGTTTAAATTTCTGTGCTTCTTCAAAATAACCGTACTTGTGTTTGATCAATTTAATCTAGTGAGGGAAGGAGAGTACTAACAAGTACCACAACAATTGTCAAAATGAAGAGTGACAATCAGACCTGGGATCCATTGGTGGAGGAGTTGACTTTTGCAGCAAATTCGGCTCCGTTCAATAATTGTCATGCTTCGACTATTGTTGAGGTTGTGATGAATTTTAGTTGTGGTTCAGTGATTAGCTAGATTGACTGAACATATAGCTGATTTGTTTTTTCATTAACTGGTGCATTGAGATTTTGACCGGTTTGGTTCTTATAAAGGTGAATAAGGATCATTTCTTGGTTGCTTATTTTGGTGGTACATTAGAGGGAGCTTCAGATGTGAAAATTTGGGTACAAACTTTTAAGGTAACACATCCTGTACAACTTAACTTGAGTTCTCTAACTTGTTGGCGGTGTATCGTGTTTCCTTTGTATCAGATACTATATGCTTTTTACTTGCAAACTAGTAACTGGTTTTGAGTTTACAGTTCATTTATATCAGCTAAGGCATTTCCAGAACATACATTTGTCCTTTCCTTATGGGGCTTGATCTTTGAGACGAGGGTCTTTCGAAAACAACCTCTCTATCTCTATGAGGTAGTGGTAAGGTCTGCGTACATTTTACCGTCCCAGACCCCAGTTGTGGGATTCCACTGGATATGTTGTTGTTGTACAGTTGTCCTTTCCTAAATATCATTACAAACTTATTCATAGGACAAGCTCCATATGACTTATCTTTTCTTAAATCTATTATGGGAAAATTGAATTGAAAACATGGAACATTTTGAGCAGGATGGCCATTGGACTGCTCCTGTTATTGCCGATGAACAATTTAAAGTTCCAATGTGGAATCCTGTACTGTTTAAGCTTCCGTCCAGTGAAATACTCTTGTTCTATAAAATCGGGCAGGAGGTACAAAAGTAAGTATGTTCAGGGTTCCTTTTTGTCTAGTGGATAAATTATATTATGTAGATGTTTTATGAGACATAGACATCCATAAAATTGTTTAAGCTTTTAATTTCAAACATATCATTTTATTATCTGATCTTTTCCACAACTGAATTTTGATAGAATGACGTGACATGATATTGTTCACGGGAAATCATTGTGTAGAACATTCACAAACATATGTAGACATGTATCTGTTAAAACACCTTCAGCATGTCAGTGGAAAATTAAAAGGATGTGCCTTGCTACTTACGTTCCTTCATTAAAGAAACTTGAAGAACTATGATGATTTTTTGATGGCATGATTCCATGAATTATTAATAAGAGTGTTAACGAAACATTTAATTCATAGACATGAATTCTCGATTAAAATTCTATATCAAGATGAAGTTATTCACATATATAGGCTTGTTTTGTGCATAAAGTCAAAGGTTTTGCCTTTTATACAAAACTGTGTTTTGTGAATAAAGTCAAATAATGAATAAGTCATTGTGTAAGTCTAAATATCTCCTGACTTCCTGACTATGTATTAATCATAGAATAATTGAGAAATTTTTAATATTTTCTTCAAATGAGTTGACTTCTTGTTTCTTGCAATAATAGCAAGCTAGATTTCATTCTCAGATGTTTATAATTCCTTGGTTATGCATAGTAATCGAGTTACATCACAAATTCATTGCCTAATATACAGCACTACTATCTTTACTACTTTGTTGAATGCAATTATAACTTACCACGTCCATGGGATTATGTTCAAATTTGTCTCCTACCTGGAACAGGTATACTCTATGATTCATTAGTTTCTGATATCATTTATGTATCTGTTGTAACTTGAACTAATTGGCAGAAACGTAAGGTAGGGCTGCATACAATAGGCCCTTGTGGTTGGGCCTTTCCCCGGACCCTGCACACAGGTGGGAGCTTTAGTGCATCGGGCTGCCGTTTTCTTTTGTAACTTGGACTAACATTGATGCTCTTAGTTACTTCTGTCATTTCACCCATTAATGCATTAATATCTAGTTTTCCGAGTGATGCCACTACTTCAATCATGTCAAGGTTCTCTAAATTTGGAGCATTATCCAGTTTGCCAGCTTACTTCCAATTTCATTTTCTGTGAGCCAAAGTAGATGACCTAGTTAGCTTTCCTAAATCCAAATGAATTATTTGGCTAAACTTTTCCAATATCATTTTAGCATTTAAATGTAATTCTACTATTAACCATTGATCAAAATTACAGTATCTTATAATTCTTTAAATATTGTTTTGGACAATAACTTAATCAGAACAAAAGATAAGGCTATAATGCAGTATAATCAGGACAATAACTTTGTTCTCCTGATGCTTGCTGATGGTTTTCATACATCAGATGGAGCGGATGCTTGAAGCGTTCTTATGATGGTGGTGTTACATGGACGGAAAGAGAACAGCTTCCTCCTGGTATATTGGGGCCAATAAAAAATAAGGCATGAATATGAACAAGTCAATACTCTTAAGTTCCACGCTATCTTAGATATATCATATCTGATAAGCTAAAAATAAGTTGTTCACTTATTTTCCTTAGCCTATCATGTTGGAAAGTGGTTCCTTGCTTTGTGGATCATCTGTGGAGAGTTGGAACTCTTGGGGAGCATGGATGGAGGTTGTACTAAATATTTGAGAGAATTCTAAAAGTACCCACTTCTAGTGTGTTCGAGAGGAACTAAAGATTAGCTTTCCTTTCTTCCCTATAGATGACTGCTGATTCAGGTAGGACGTGGAGGAAGTATGGTCCAATATACATCGAGAATAACCCTCTTAGTGTGATTCAACCCGTTCCTTATCAGACTGCAAATGGGACATTGCGTATTCTTCTAAGATCATTCACAGGCATCAATAAAATCTGCATGTCGGAGTCCCATGACGGTGGTTATACTTGGAGTTATGCAAAGCCTACTGAATTGCCCAATCCTAACTCAGGTAACTGTTTAAGATCATTTTATCTTTAGGTTGTTTGAAATTATGTACATATACCACAATGGTTAAGACTCCGTTTGTTTCTTCATATCTTTCCGTGGCTACAAGTTTTTACAGCCGACCAAACTTACATGTTTGCTGAAAGGTAGAATGTACAGATAGATACTTTAAGCTTTTGCTTCAATTGACAACTAAACACTCCAAATTAGAGTGTGCACATCTAGAGACTTCAACTTGTCCCCATTGTGTCAATTGAACACTCCAACTTACAAATACTAATCATCTAGACACCTCCAAAATTGTATGTGCCATGTCATAGTCGGGTGTCTCGTAGACACAATGGGAAGTAGTTGAAGTGTTTAGTTGCCAGCTAAGACAAAGTTGAGGTGTCTAGATGGCACTCTCAAAGTTGGAGTGCTTACTTGTTGGCTGAAGCCAAGTTTGAGTGTCTGTTTATGTATAATGCCATTCTGAAACTATTTATGTGAACATTAGTAATATGACTTCCCAGGAACATGTGAGGAGCAGTTATTCATTCCAACATTGTTATCGATTATGTGATATTTCATAAGCAGGGATTGATGGGGTTAAGCTGAAAGATGGACGTCTTTTGCTTGCGTACAATACCATTTCCCGGGGTGTGCTCAAGGTAGCACTCTCAGAAGATGATGGAGACTCATGGCATGATGTTGTCACACTCGAGGAAACTGTAGGAGAGTTCTCTTATCCGGCTGTTATCCAGGCTAGTGATGGATTAGTTCACATAACTTATACATACAACAGAACACAAATCAAGGTAAACAACAATTTGGTGAACTACGTCTAATGTGTTTTAATACCTACTTTCCACTTTTTACCTGTTGACGAGTATGGAACTGTTTTAACTTGGTTATTCAGATTGCGCAAGTGATGGCGCCGTTAGACTACATAGGCATGATTCCTTATTTTCTTTAATTGTTCTGCAGCATGTAGTCCTTCAACCCAACTAATGGAGTACAGCAACATGAGAACCTTTTTAGTGGAGAAGGTGATAATCTTATTTGTGCCATAGAACTACTGGAAGTATTTGCTCGACGACGTATGTAAGTCTAAGTTCACACCTATTTTGTGATTATACTTTTAATCTAGATACATGATTTTCCTCGAGTCACTTCTTATGGTGAGGATGAAGGGCAGCAATTGTACTTCTTCACTTTTTTTGGTTTTCATCATATCTTTATCAGGATGTACCAAATATTTCTGCACTATGATGAGGAGGGGGATCCTTTTATTAAGTTAGAAGTTAGTTCTCTTCAGCAGAGAATGATAACATAGACTGTGATGTAACAGTGCAAAAAAACTCAGATTGTTTCCAAATGGGGTTTACACTATGTTACAGCAAGGAACAGGTACATTATTGAGTGCTTATTGGATGAGACATGTCACGACCCTAAACGGGCCATGAGTAGTATCCACACCAAGTCTCTGGTTGGAGAATCATTGCTATAACATGATTAAAGCAACTATGAAAAGAATAAACATTTAAAGATGTGGAAACAAGTTTAAATATAAGTTGGTTGAGTTTCCATAAATTGAAACAAAAAAATCTAAGTAATGCGGAAACAACCCTTCCTAGAACTTGAAATCATTGTACCAAAACATCTATGTAT
>JAPFFP010000012.1:5448375-5459124 GCA_026153255.1 Solanum medicagineum | reverse complement strand
TTATAATAAAATTAATTAATTATTAAAAATTTTTCTTATTTTTAATAAATGATTTATAGAGATACAAATATTTAAAAATTATTTTGAAATTTTAAAAAATCTTCTTTTATTTTTTAAATATTATGTTTAGTTAAATAATATCATATAAAATAGGAGGAATGGTAATAATATTTGGTGTAATTTTATAGATGAAGTTAGATCCTAAAATGAAAGAATTTCTTTTTGTTTAATAAGTTCGAAATGAATTTACAATTTCTCATACTACTTTTTCTACCTTCTCTCAACTCCATAGAGTTTTCTTATATTTTTTATTTTATTTTATGTGATATTTTTTAATTTAATATATTTTAAAAATCTAAAATATTTTTCACATATTGGTATAATTAAAAATTACATTAAACTATTTTTAATTATAATAAAATAATTTTCTCAAAGAAAGTATTGACCAATAAGTTTTAGTAACTCGGTCTTTGGTGGGTAAAGTCATAAATGTCCTATCACAAGTCGAATTATTAAAAGTCATTGAAAATGGCATAAGATTCTCTTAGATTATATAATGATTTTACGTGCCAAAAAGTCCAAATCATTTTCAAATGATTTTCACCTACCCTACAGGATACTCGAGGAACACAAAAATCTATAGAAATATAAACGGAAAACTTAGAAGCTTTGAGGGGCATAATTGACATTTGATATTAAAATTTAGCAACTAACCAACTAAGCTATTAAGAAAAAATTAATATATCTCAATTTAAAAATGAGCTTTGGACTGATAAAGCTCTTATCAATAGCTCTGCGAAGAAAATAACTATTCCTTCATCTCATTTTATGTGGTATCCTTTTCTTTTTGTTCTGTTTTAAAAATAATATCACCTTACTTAAATTGAAAATAATTTATCTTTAAAATTCACTTTTTACCCTTACTGAAATGATTCATAAATATCTAAAAATAATTTTAGACCACAAATTTTAAAAAACTTTCTTCTTTTTCTTAAACATCATGCCAAATAAAAAAATGCCACATAAAATGAGACGGAAGGAATACTATGAACAAATTATACAAAGACAATATACAAGTAAAATCGCACATAAATGGTATGTGGGTCGTCGATATCACCATCATTTTCATATAGAAAATAAAAATAGGTATATACAATATAAGCTAGGACAACAAATTGCTGAATTGTTAATAACAATAACAAAGCCTAACCGGCAATAGGCTCCAATTAATCAACATATGAGGCCCAAAAGAATCACCGACATAGCTATACAATGTTAGGGTTGGTTTGGTTCACAACATGTCATTGTAGGATAATATAAGTTAGCTTGGGATAAGTTATCCCACTATATATATGGGATAACTTATCCAAGGTAAAAATTGTGAGATAAATAGTCTAAAGATTATTTTATGCCTCCAACCAAACATGAGATAAAATAATCTTACATTTTATTTCTGAAATTATTATAACTTATACCTCACCCCAAACAACCCTAATGTACAGCCTTTATAAATATAATACTTAATGAGACAGGAATCATCCAACCCAGTAGGCATGAATTCTGGAGTAAATTACCAATTCCTAGAAAATTTTAAAAGTTGTGAGAACTATCAAAGCTTGTCAATTATGGCAAAATCTTACGAAATAAACAAATCATACTTGATATATAAGATATTAAGATATCTTAATGCCAAATTCACAAATTGCGTATTTTCATGTTTTTCTAATAAATAAATATTAGGGATTACAAACTTTTAAATACACATATAGATTATAAATGCATGAATAAGTATCTTAATTTTTTTTAAAAAAAAGTTAACTAATATGCATTAATTAATATAGTGTAGTTTCTAACTTATTAATCATGTAGAATTTGTATGAGGACATGAAGATGAAGATAGAGAATGTTGTTGATAGAGGTGAGGTTCTTGATGAGTGTATTACTGATCCACAACAACGTCAAGCTTTTAGGAAATGGACTAAAGGATTCACTCCCAAAGATCATCCTGCTATAATCCAGGTTTCTCATTACCTAATTCTTGTTTATCATTCCCCAATGTTCTTTAGTTTTGATGATTCGATAAAAAGTTATATACGCTTTCTTTTTTATTTTATGTGACATTTTTTTTAGTCTGTTCTGAAAAAAAAAATATCGTTTTATTGTGATTAGAAAAGACTTAACTTCAGTTGATCACCTTTTACCCTTGATGAAATGAATTTCAACCACACAAATATGTAGGGATTGATTTAGACCACTAGTTTCAAAGAAAAAAAATTATTACTCCCTCCGTCCAAAATTAGTTGAATTTTTGAGGTTTTTTTCAATGTTCAAAATATTTGAATTGTTCAAAGTTAAAGGTGAATGTTTGAAACTTTTTTCGTATTTGCCCTTTCATTATTCAACTTTTATATTTTCTAGGAGATAAATTACACTACATATTTATTATTTTACAAAAAGCAATAATGAAAAATATGGCGTAAATTTTATATTTAAATATTTTTCTTAGTATATATGCATTAGCTCATAATTTCAATTAAAATGGGACATAGGGAGTAGTCTATACCAGCTACAAGAATTCAAAGCAACTATTTTTAAGTAAAATGGTAGCGAAAAACTTGATACATTCACGACTAATAAACACTTTTTTCCAATTGAAAACAATGCACTGACTATTTCTACGGAGATTTTGATTGAATTGATGAGGATTTTTTTTAAATATTGATATGAAAAAATTAGGAAACTTTCAACCATTTTCAGTAAAAATCTATTTTTTATCATACATTTTTCTAATAAGTTGATTTGATTAAAAATGACTAGAAACATCATGTTTTATAGAACAAATTTTCTACTATCGAACCCCTGACCTTCATGATAGAAAAGAGTACCTTGGACCAGTGAACCAATTTGTCATTTTACAAATGAGTTTCTTTAGCTAATATTTAATATATTCTTTAAAAATTATACAAGTAATATATACTGAATTTAGTCGGATATCAAATGAGATGGACCTAGCTAGCTAGTCCATTTTTTAGGAGGTATGACAAAAAACCTGTTTTTAAATATTTCTTCTCTATTAAGCAGGTATTATTGGAAAGTGACAAAGATAAAGACGTCAAAGGTTACTCAATTCCAAATCTCATTTATGTATCCAGAGAGAAAAACACAACCTCACTTCATCATTTCAAGGCTGGGGCACTCAATGCATTGGTATGAAACAAAACTTACTTCTGTCTGTAGTTAGGGTTATGCAATTATTAGTAATATACGAATTAGTTATAAGTAAATTTATATATTATTTAGCTAGGTACAATATATAAATATACTCTTTAACTTGGTTACGATTGAAATATACGCCCTTCAATTTGGGTGTACACATGTAGGCGCACACTTAAACTTATAAAAATTGAACATATAGACACATGCGTCCAACATGACATAATAAACATAGAGCTCTATGTAGGACATAAATTGACTTGTAGGACGCTACATAAGATACATGTGTCTATTTGTTTAATTTTATATAAGTTAAAGTGTCTATTGGAGTGCATACATGTTAATTGAAATCAGGTTTATTATGCGTGTTACTTAACTAATACCTTCATATATCAATACATAGAGTCCGTCGTAACTTATACATGTATTAGTTAAGTGGGCTTTTAAATTGAAAATTAAACACTATATTAATTTTAGGGAAAATTACATATATATACAAAAAAAGTAAAAAGTTTACAAAAAAAAAGTAGCTCATGTTTTATTTACCATAAGAAATAGCCCAAAATCAGCAAGATTATACATGACTATACAATATAGTTTGTCAAAAGTTATAGAAAATATACACTACTATACAATGTAAATACTTATACATGAGCTATACACTAAATATACATTATGACACACAAATATACATCGAATATACATGCCTATACAACGAGAACTATTTTTTTTTGTAATTTTTTAAGTTTAGTGCCTCTCGATGTAATTTCCTCTTAATTTTATACATGAGTACTTTAATACCTACATAACTCATATGTAAACCAGCATCCAAACGACCCCTAAACGTTATTCCTTCATCGCAAATTAGTTGTCATATTTCGCTTTTCTCTGATCAAAATAAATTGAGTGTTATCTTGATTATTTTTTTTCTTGTTGAATCATGAAGCTCAGAGTCTCAGAAGTGATGACAAATGCACCAATAATACTGACCCTTGATTGTGACATGTACTCAAATGATCCCCAAACGCCTCAGCGTGTCCTTTGTTACTTCTGTGATCCTTCAATTAGGTGTAAATTAGGATATGTTCAGTTCCCTCAACGCTATCATGGCCTCAATGAGGATGATACATATGGCGGTGATAATGTAGGTACATTCCGAATTTCACCATCAGGCTTGGATGGTCTTGGTGGTCCTGATAACTGTGGAACTGGCTGTTTTTTCAATCGTCGAGCTCTTTTTGGCAGCCCATCATCAGTTATATCAGTAGGACACTCTGAAGATAGCAATGCTCGAAATGTGGCTATCTCCTCTGTCTCAGTCGTTGAGCTAGCTCGTCATGTTGCTAGTTGCAATTATGAGAAGAACAACCCCGATTGGGGTACCAAGGTATGAGGTTAAACATTCTAAATGTTCTCTAATTTGGATTTGAAAATTGCTTAATGATATTTGATTTGTTGTCATTGAAGAGGATGTGTCTCACTTTTATGTTTAGAAGGTAAGTTTGTATGATATTGGATGAATTAGGTTTGACATGATCATTCAATGGTTATCATTTTGTTTGAGATAGTTTACTCAACTTACGACAGAATAAAAATTATTTTAGTTCAAAAATTAAAATTTAAGGGACTATTTTGGACCTTTTCTAATGATAATGTCACTAGGGTACCCACGAAATAGCCTCTCTACTTCTATGAGGTAGTGATAAGGTCTGTATACATTCTACCCTCCCCAGATCCCACTTGTGGGATTCCACTGGGTATGTTGTTATTGTTTCTCATGACAATGTCACGTTCGAACTTTCAGGTGGGGATCAAGTATGGAACACTTGTGGAAGACATTTACACAGGTTATATGATGCATTGTGGAGGCTGGGATTCCATATTTTGCAATCCTGAAAGGCCTGCATTTTTAGGTGAAGTACCAATAAATCTAGCTGATGTACTAAGCCAGGTTAAAAGATGGTCTTTTGGACACCTTGAAGTTTTATCCTGTAAATATAGTCCATTGACATTTGGAACCAAAGCTCTGGGAATTTTGAGGGCTAATTGCTACATACACTATGTTTTGTGGCCAATATGGTGCATCCCGGTCACTCTATACGCTTGCGTACCACAACTAAGTCTCCTCAACTATATTTCCATCTTCCCCAAGGTACATGTCTGAATTCAACGAGCCCATTTGGTCAAACTTCTGAAATGTTGCTCATTTGATTCAATTAGTGTAGAAATGTAGGACAATTGAGTTTTTAACTCATTTTGGAACTTTTGACAGGTTTCTGATCCATGGTTCTTCTTGTATGTCTTCCTGTTCTTTGGAGCCTATGCACATGATTTTGTACAGTTCATATCATTCAAAGGTACAACGAAAAGGTGGTGGAACGACCAAAGAATGTGGTATGTGAAGGCATTGTCACCTTTTTTGTTCGCGTCAATTGAGTACCTAACGAAAAAATTAGGCATCACCACAAAAGGATTCAATGTTACAAGCAAAGTAGCAAGGCAGGACGAAAGAAAAATGTATGACCAAAGTGTCTTCACATTTGGAATTCCTTCACCTATGTTTGTGCCATTAGCAACGGTATCAATCATCAACCTCATAGCATTTCTCAGAGGAATCATGAAAGTTATCTTTAGGATGGAAAGCTTAGATGAATTCTTCATCCATCTATTCATCGCGGGATTTGCAGTCGTCAATTGCTTGCCTATTTATGAGGCAATGCTACTTAGATCTGATCATGGCAAGATGCCTAATAGTATAGTCATTACTTCCTCTGTTCTTGCTGGGGTGCTCTGCATTGTGTTTTCCTTAATTGTGAGCTGAAATTCCTTTGGGACAATCCTTTAGTTGTAAAAATAATGCCAACACAAAAAGTTTTCATGTACATTTTTGTATCGGCTCGCAAGTGGTTATACAAGAGAAAGTCAAAGTCCAATGGGATACTTGTAGCGTCGTAGCCAAAGGCTACAACCAACAATAGAGTATAGGCTATGATGAGACATTCAGTCCAGTTATTAATATGGCATCTAGGGCGATTAGGTCTGACTAACTTCTTCCTTTCTTCTAAAAAAGAAGAATCAAAAGTCCACCGTGTTGGTGGAGGATTTAGGGTAGACCCGAACTTGTAGATAATAAAAACATACGAGTACACTGGGGAGGACATAAATCTTAACCTCCAAAATAATAAGACTCATTCTTGTGTACACATAATAAAAGAGAGACTACCTCCAAGACTTCCAAAATGACTTTTACTAGGATTCTCGTTGTTTAATTTTAATCATCCTTGGTCAAGTTTACTCCACCTTATCGATTGCTAATGACCTAAAACAGATAACTTAAATACATTAGTGGCCTAAAGTTAAAAATCAATTGAATGCTTCAAATTTTAAATTTTTTTAATGATGTTTGTTATTGCCAGTTCATTTAATCTTGAGACATATAAATAACACTTAACATTTTTTTTTACTATACCTATATATATTATTATTTAAAAAATGAAGTCTTTAAATTTGTAGGTCTACGTATATTGCTTTTTTTTTTTAATTATTTATTTATTTAGCCGTAGAGCCGCCCTTAGGTAAATTTACTTTGGGAAATTGAGTATTTGTTAGGATAATCAGACTTACACACCGGGTGAATTATGTTAGAAATCCTATTTTTACCTAATAAGTATCCTTTGCCTCGTATTGATAATTTATTTGATCAATTTCAAGATACTTCAGTGTTTTCTAAAATTGATTTGAGGTCGAAGTATCACCAATTAAGGGTTCCGAAATCAGACATCCCGAAGACTGCTTTCAGAATTCAGTATGGGCACTATAAGTTTGTGGTTATGTCATTTGGGTTGACTAATGCCTCCGTCGCTTTCACGAACTTGATGAACCAAGTGTTCACACCTTACCTAGATTCTTTTATGATTGCATTTATTGACGACATGTTGGTATATTCCAAGAGTGAGGCAGACCATGTCCGTCACTTGAGGATCGTGCTCCTGAGATTGCGTGAGGAGAAGTTGTATTCTAAGTTCTCGAAATGCGAATTTTGGCTCGAGTCTATGACTTTCTTGGGTTATGTGGTGACTAAGGACGATATTATAGTCGATCCAGCCAAGGTTGTAGCGGTTTATGATTGGGTAAGACCTATTTCAGTGACTGAGACCGGAGTTTTATTGGGCTAGCAGGTTATAATCATAGATTCTTGCAGGGATTTCCCTCCATTGGAGCTCTATTGACCATGCTTACACAGAAGACTGTGCCATTTATATGAACTGATGAGTGCGAGGCGAACTTTCAAAAGCTCAACACACCTCCTCTATAAACAAATAACTTACTCTTTGAATCATGAAATACATATAATTTTGTATATGATAAATCAAACAAGCAATAAAATCATTTTCTGCATAACTAATTCCAACATAACTTATCCCAACATAAATAATTTCAGCATAACTTGTACTCAAACCAAAACACCCCAAAGAGATTCTAAATCTAGGTGGGGTTTGTTGCTCCCTCCGTCCAACTTTAATTGACCCTTATTGGCTTGACACAAAGATTAAAAAGTAGTAAATGATGGAGTAATTTTATCAAATTATCCTTTGAATATAATAAAACAATGTTTTGAAAAATGTAATAGAGAATTGACTATAATTAATGATAAGGGTAAATTAGAAACTAAGTGTAAAATTGTCTCTTGATTTCATAAAATGAACAAGTATTATTGGACATCCCAAAATAGTATTGGGGCCAACTAAAATTGGACGAAAGGAGTAAAAAGAAGAAAAAAGCACTTCTAATCTCGTCTTATCATTTAAAATAGATCCCTCGTGTACTTTTTAAATTGATATTTTATAGGTTCCATGTCATTAATTTCTCATTTTAGATAGCGATTAATTAGTTTTTCCTAATAAACTAGTAATTATTTCTACTTCGTATTTTTGAATTGAAATAGCATAAACATTTGCTAATATTCCTTGATTTTATTGTTAAAATGAAAAATAAAAGAAGAAAAAGTCAACAATAACTCCATCGACGATTTTTAAAAATATTTTGTTATTTGAAATAATATAATAATTTTCTATTGTATGTCATTATGATTATTGTATATCAAGGATTATATTAGCTTGTACTTTGCCTTCTTCAATTTGGAAAAGGTTAAGAAATAAAAAATATATTTTTTATTTTACAAGAAAATAGAATTTAGTGAAATCTAAATAAAAACTAGTGAGGGGTGTGTGCGTGTATATATATATATATATATATATATATATATATGTATATGTTAATTAGATAAAATGAGATAGAAAAATTACTATTTAATTTTTTATTAGTTAAAGAGATTTTAAATAAAAATGACAAAATAATTACTTTAAAATATTAATTTTATCAGGAAAGAAAAAGAAAAAAAATATGTTTATCAAGAAAAAATTATTTTAAGTCAATTAATTCAGGAACATTTTGGGCCAAAATATTAATGGCATAGTCGTATTTGAGCTAACTTTTTAACTCAAAATTATTTACAAATTGTATTGCACGGTGAAATATCATTTTCACTATAATTTAAAATCCTCTTTTTTTTTTACATTAAAGTTGTCCGAATTTACGTACCAGAACTATTCCAACAAATGCATATTAATTATTATTTTCCATTCGTATATATTAAATAACTTTATCTAAAATTTAAATATGTGAAAAAAAACACCTAATATTTTGTTTGAAAGCTACCACTTACTCAAATGGATCCAAGAATACCACAGATGAAAAGGAAATCAACTTTTGCCGCCATATAATAAATAATATAATGAAATGAAATTGCGTCTAAAATAATTCACCTCCATTTTATAAAAGAGTAGGTATAATTACAAAGGAAACTTCAAAAATAATCGTAAGACAAAACCGTCCAACTACAAATTATATACTAATATTAAAAAAATAATAAAATACTACTAAAGGAAAAAGAATGTGGACGACCCTTGTCCAAATTGCATGCTAAATTTCTCAACCAATTCAATATCCTGTTGGAAACTTGCAACTACCATATTCTGCAATAGAAAAAAAAAAATCAATATTTAGATGTAAATAAAGCAAATAATTGAATGAACGGATAGTTACACATGATTATTTAGCACAAGAGGGTATTTAAATGGGCTTCAAAATTGATAAAATCTGCTTTAAACTATTTTTAGCTTTTAGAAGTATTTGATAAATTTTAAAATGATCTAAAATAAGTTAAAAATAACTTTTAAAAAGTTAAAAGTTGATCCTTCTATTTTTTTCTTTTTGACTTAAAAGTAAGTTTAACCAATAAATTTATTTTTTATCGCTAATGTTTGATTATAATTTTTATATTATTTTGTTCCTATTTTTTCTTTCATCTTTTTAAAATTTTGCTCTTTGTTTTTTTTTTTTTTCTTGCTCTTTCTTTCCTTCTTCATGTGTTTTTCTTTTCTTTCGTTTTTTCTCCTTTTTCTTACTCTTTTTTTTTTTTGTTCTTCTAAATTATTTGTTTCTTATTTTATTTTTATATATTTGTATTTTGTTTAATTTAGACGTGCAATAGGAAAGGGGGATAAGTTTGGGTTTACAATAAGATAGTGAAATTGGTGTTTATTCACCGGTGCAAATTACATAAAAAAATCTAAAATAAAATTTTCCTTGTCTTTTTTATTTTTACTATTTTAAGGTAAAATCTATGGTGTAAGTTCCATTGAAATGGACTACTTTGCATTTTAGATATCTGGCTGTTGTGTTAACTGAATTGAAGCACCAAAAAAAATTAAAGTAATGAAAATTGGGGATTGTTTCGTATGTAAAAAAGGATTCATATTACTTCATGCTTGTTCTCTACTAGTTGTAACAGTTGCAATAACAACTTATAACTAAAAAATATATCATGGAAAGGAATATTATAAGGGTATTCTTACCGATCATAAAACAGTAGAAACCAAAAATGTGGTGTATAATACTAAGCATTCATCTATAACAAAAAAAATACAGCCTAGACAGCATGCAATAAACAATATTTAAGAACAACAACTTCTAAGACTTCCTCCTGGGAACATACTAGACGCCAACACTCTTTCACTTTTACTGAAATGCACACGATCAGTTGGGGGCCACCAAACTTGCTAACCATCTTCCCAGTCATCTCATTTTCACTAATTACACTAGAATCAATCTTCTTCCTGTTGTAATCCCATAACAATGCCCCATATTTGATACGACATAAAGCTAGGTCAAATATTTTTCTTTCGATCTCAGCATAGTCATGCACTTCACGTATCAACTTAGAAAAAACACATGTATACAACCCACAATCACCACATCGAAAAAAAATATAACAAAAATATTGAGTCGACAGAAAAAATTCATACAAAATAACAAATGAAAAATAACTTACTTGGAATCCTCAACCTTCTGGGGAGTGTTGTCACAAGAAATAAATGTGAGTCTATCCGAAAATGCATTGTCACAGCCCAACCCCGGGGCCGTGACTAGTGCCGATTAGGCACCATTACCGAAACAAAGCACATATTAACACTA
>JAPFFP010000012.1:5418491-5430975 GCA_026153255.1 Solanum medicagineum | reverse complement strand
GCGTACATCCAACCCCCCCTTACCCCGCAATGGGCGGGAGCCTTTGAGGCATTGGGGTAATGTTGTTGTTGTTGTACTTGACTTTGAGAGCTATGTATAGTCAAAAGAAAATTTTGAGAATTCTAACGCTCTCAACCAAATGGACTGCAAGTACATTTGCAAAGGAAACTTCACAAGAAAATGTTGCAACCTTCTTATTTCTGTCTACTTTTGGACTGATGTTGTTTGGGCACTTAAAAATTTGTAGTCCTTGACAACAGTGCTGAAAAACCACCAATGGGCTAGATTTATGAAGCAATGGATAAAGCCAAGGAAACTATTGAGCGAGCTTTTAGTGGAGTTAAGAAGAAACGTGAGAAAGTGTTTGAAATCATTAATGCTAGATGGATTGACCAACTCCATCGCCTTTGCATGCTATAGGCCATATTTTGAACCTAGAATTGTTTTATAAAGCTCAGGAAAATGGCACGATACATCAAGATGCGTGGATTGGATCGAGTTATCACGCATGTTTTGAGAAGATGCGCCCTGAAATAATAACACAAGATTTAGTGGTCACTGAGCTTACTAGATACAAAAATGTTGATGGACTGTTTAGTTGGGGTCAGGCTCAAAGAGCCAAAGGCACAAGGTCACTGGGTAAGTGAGTTGATTTAGTTCTTTATACTATAGTTTTACTCAAGTTATTTAACTTATTTATACTTGTTATTAACCTTTAAATTTATTTTTTATAGTTGAATGGTGGTCACTATTTGGTAGTCGAACTCCAAACTTCCAAAAGTTTGCCATGAAAGTGTTAAAGTCTAATTTGTAGCTCATCTGGGTGTAAGCGAAATCTGAATGTGTTTCAACACATAAGAAGGATAGTTTATATCCTAATATCCATATTAAATTATTGTTTGTATTTGTTATTTAATATCTACCACTCATGCAGATTCATTCTAAAAAGAGAAATAGCCTTGCATTATCGCGTCTCAATAATCTAGTGTACATCAAGTACAATAGAACATTGAAATGTCGTTATGATGTTCGTGATACCATTAAAGCAATTGTCTTGGATTATATTGATGAGTCAAATGAATGGTTGGTTGGATGCCCCGAAGATCAAGATGAACTAGTATATCAGGAAGGTGATCTTACTTGGCGTATTGTTGCTATGGCAATTGGAGTTGACGAGAGTATCAATGGTCTTAGGGGAATTCCTTCAAGATCAAGGGCACTCAACAAGGGCAAAGGAATGCAAACTACATCTAAAACTTCAAGTTAAACTCAAACACTGATTGATGAAGAATCCAAAGAGGAAGAAGATGAAGAGCAATATAATCATAATGAAATGGATTTTGGTCTTCAAGATTTTGATATTCTTGAAGTAGAATGGACTTTTAGAATTCTAATATTGTTTGTCAAACTGTCTTATGAATTATCGAGTCATTCAAGTTTTTAGACTTCTAGTATCTATTATTAGCTTTGAATTGAAATATTTGCTAATATATATTATTGCTATTGAAATTTAGAATATTTATACATGTCATTAAATTTTTTAAGATTCTAGTACTAATTGATGCGTCAATTCAAAAAGGCGAGCGCCTGGTTGTGACCCTTGTAGACTTTTGTCGACTTTTACAGTCCAAAGCACAGAATCCCACAAATGGAATCTAGGGAGAGTAGTGCATGCGCATACCTTACCATTGACTTGGGAAGAGGTTATGCAAACTAAAATAACCAAAAAATTGATATGCTACAAATTTCCACGATCTATCAATTTATTGTTATGGTTCTAGATTAGTCTAACTGTCAATTTATTATTCCGGTTCTACCATCTAACTCTAAAATGTACCCATTGATAATTCTACCCAAGATAAAGCCATTCCACTTAAAAGCAAAGCCAAAGTGGTTTTTTGCATACAAAAAGACCATGATCACCACTGAGCAAAACCCATAAAAAGGATATAAGGATTACCATTGAGGAACAACATTCTGGTGTCGGGGTGGGAGGCTACACACTGCAGAGTAAAACGGGAGGAAAGACTGCCATTAGTTGGACATTTGACACGCATGGGAATTAAAGAAGAATTATAGTGCTTGCAATTCTATAAAAACACATGCATGAAAATATTTGACACTTGGAAAGTAATCTAAGATAAGCGAAGTGTTCCAAATAATAATAGTAATTGAAAAAGGTTTGCTCTTTGCGCTTCACAACAAATGGAAAAGCTACCATAAATAGGTTTTGAACAAAATATGCAACAGGCAACTACATTACGCGAGTCCATGAGCATGCACTTCTCCTTCCTTTATCCCTCTTGATCCCCAAAAAGAAAAAAGCAAACAAATCCAATTTCTACATCCTACAGCTTACCAGATACCCAGAGAACAGAAAAGGCTTTTTCGGTTAACACAATTATTATTTATTATGATGGAACGTTACACGACACTACTCATTACTTAACAAATTGCTGATGAGGGATGAGCAATGAAAACAGCACAAGGGATCAACTAAAATAACTCCATTTGGAAAAGAAATTCCTATACCTGAAGAAGTGCTAAAGCATTACAAACTCTGTTAGATTGTGCTGGAGTCAGGTTTGGCGGTGACAAAACAGGGTAGATAGAAACTATCTCCTGCAAGCATGTAATGCATGTAAACTTACATCACAAAGGAAAACAAATACAGAGAAACAGCTGTTGAGTTACAAGGTAAAACTTTAAGAACTAGAATCCAACCGATTGGGATCCATTTTCTATCGTGAGTAATAGCTATCACTGTTGAGATAGAACAAATCTGTCAAGGTGAGAAATAGCCAGGTCGCTACTTCTCCGAAGGACCTCCAAAATGTCACTCTCCAGCAAGTTATACTACATTTAAATTAACCTTTCTCTTTGGCATATCCTAGTCTGTGTTGCTCAACAGGTTTTAAGTATCTTCTTAGCTGGAGCTTTAGGATGTCAGAAGTGCTGGATACTCAACAAAGATGAAACTGTTTGCACATGAATAAGCTCATTTCTTATAATTTGTCTCAGACAACCAAGGAAAAGGCATCGAGATTATTATTTAGTACATTCACCGTACACTCATTTCAGTTTCTACCATATATCATCATTTTACATTCCTTTCTCTCCCACCAACAAGAAGGTCATCCAATTCAGTATTCAACTAAACTGTAACTCATCATCAAGTTTCCTTCACTAAATTAAGCAAAACGCCATCAGCTGAGTATGAATCACAGGAATGAACGAACCAGTGAGAGAAATCGGGCACCACAGCTGTGTCCACCCACCCACCCCGTCACTCCACAACCCACGAACTTCACAAACATCTTATATCATCACAAGGTTTATTGTTGGGATAAGGGTAACTTATATCATCACAGGATTTCATATAAGTTTTCAGTTTTTTACCATCTTAATTTCTAACTCGTTCCATAAAGCAAAAAGATACCATGCAAGTTCTAATCTGAATTCCAGCTTAAACTAACTGCTAAAAGATTTCCAGAATGGCATTCTACGTCACTCCACTGCTATTTTACCCCTTCATTTGATTCACTGAGATTCTAGCTCATTCTTTTGTACAGAAAGTATCTAGCCAAGCTTCAGTCTATAACAAGGTCATTCAGATGTGGCACCGAGTCCTTCCTTTCATGTCATAAAGTGTAAAGCACCACCAATTTAATAGTAAGGCACACGAAATTTTGTTCAGACAAATGGAGGAATATGGCAGTGTTACAGTTTAAGCTGGTATTATTTAGCATGAATGTGCATTACTGGCAGATGGGATAAAATCTGTAGAGCTAGAATGAAACACTTCAAAGATTACCTGTAAGAGCGCTGCAATAGTACCGAATGAGTTCCATAGTAATGGGGCTAAGTCCTGGAATAATTCCCTCTTCTGGAAAAGGAAAACAAGATTTAACAATTTTCTCTTTGGTGGGTGGGGTCAAATCAGAATAGAAAAAGGAAAATAAAAACTGTGAGAAATATCGGAGAAGAATATTATTGAATTGTTGTCTACATTATTACATTGAGACCCTATTTATAGATACTAGATTAGACTCCTTTTCCAACTAGGATACTATACTACAATCCTTTTCCAAGTAGAATTCTATATACTATTGTTATTCCTATTCCTATTCTACTTAGGATTGTATTTACCTATTCCTATTCTAACGCTCCCCCTCGAGCAAGTGCATACACGGCATATGTACTTAGCTTGTTACAAATGTAATTAATACGATCGATGACGAGCGTGTTGAGATATCAGCAAGTTGATCTTCCGGCTTCACAAAATTAACAGTCAACCTCAATGTCTTAGTCTTTTCATGAAATTCCGGGGTTGCATCGTTAAACTTCCCAAACCAAGCTTAAGAAGATTGTTTTAGACCATAGAGTGATTTACACAATCGACATACAAGGTCACCAGAAGGGTCGGAATGATAGCACGACCCTACGCAAACTAGATTTGATGAGTCACCGAAAAGACGAATGGAACTACGCAATCAAATCTGAGTCACCAAAAAAATACAGTGCTATGCAACTCAGATATGAGAAAGTAGTTCGAAAAATTCACGACACTACACAAATTGAATATGAGAAGTAGTCCAGAGAGATGCACGGTGCTAAACAAATCGAATATAAGAAAGTAGTCACCAGAAAGATGGCACGGTGCTACACATATAAATATGAAAAAGTAGTCGCCGAAAAGATGACATGGTGCTACACAAATTAGATTATAAAAAAGGTAGTCATTAGAATGATGGCACGGTGCTACACAAACACCGAAAGATGTGAGGTTGACACAAAACAACCCTCGAAAGTCACCGAAAATTGACGCAAAATGACCTAATATTTTTTTTTTTTTTTTTGCCTAACATAATCATTGGCCAGGCGGGCGGCATATATGGGTCACAGTCGGCGGCGGCAACAGAAGCTGATTTTCTACCAAGACTGTAGAAGCTCTTTGATTTTCTACCAAGACTCTAGAAGCTCTGATACCATGTGAAAAATATTGGAGAAGAATATTATTGAATTGTTGTCTACATTATTACATTGAGACCCTATTTATAGATACTAGATTAGACTCCTTTTTCAACTAGAATACTATAATACAATCCTTTTCCAAGTAGGATTCTATATACTATTGTTATTCCTATTCTAATTAGGATTGTATTTACCTATTCCTAATCTAACAAAAACAAAATGGAAGACTTATCCAGTACAAAATGCCAAACATCTCTCACATTGTACAAAGAAATATTTAGATGGGGAAGAGAGGTGAGAAAATAAATCACTGGAGCAAACATTAAAATAATTGCTGATAATATCAGTTGCAGCTAAAGGGGAAAAACTGGAGTTCAAAGTCAAGCTCCAATTTTGTTCAAATCACTGACAAAGAAGAGTGCTGTGAGATTGGCATGCTTGAACGAAAATTTTATTTTTTTTTGTTCATAGTGTTCATGGAAGGAAGAATATTATGTGCTTGTAGTCTTTGGTCACCAAGTACAAATATGATGGAAGAATTCATATGGTGATCGCACCAACAAAAGGTTCAGCAATCCAAAATTTCCCAATTTACTCATGATAATGTGTCCATGTCTGAGAAGATAAACCTACAAAGGAAGGAATGCTAAAAATTCTGAAACTGCGAATCAATTATTCATAAATTGCGAACATGTCTGGCAGATTTGGTGCATGTTCCTGAACCTATATGGAAACTCAGGGGAATGCCAGACAATTTAAACCAAGCATTCTGCAGCTGGAAGGGCTGAAAAGATGAGGAAGAAACAGAAGCTGACATGGAAGACCATCCCTTTATGCATTATATGGACTGTTTGGCTAGACAGAAACAATCGAAGCTTTGAGGGGAAGGAGGAAATGCTGCTTGGTAATGTATAGATGTATTCAATATCTAAAACTATGGTCTAAAACCTCCCACAGATGAAGTTGTAGCAGCTGAATTTCTTGGAATCCTTGCAGCTATAAAGAGAATAAAATCCAGAAAACTTTTGTAGAACTCACCACATCTCGGTTCCGATGTTCAACTAATAAAAAGATTACTATATCTTATTTGTCAAAACAAATTCCATTAATTGCCTTCCTTCCTCACCGAATCAGAACTCCTCAACAGATAGAAAATACAGGTAAGCTAACATGGCAATTCCGTGAGTTGTACTCATGCATATTTGTTACTCCTTAATATGTATACATAAAACAGGTAGCATAACTAACAATCAACATATATTCCTATCACAAAAACAACAGATAAATCCCCAAAAATGATAGTTCATCTAGGGAAGGTAGTTAAATGCTAATATCATCTAGGTAATTGAACAACCAAAACAGGTAGCTTTAGACTCCACGTGATACAAAAAGTATCGAAGACACAAAGTAGTCAACCATAAACGCACATACATGAAGTAGGATACTTACATAATTAGCCTCTTACTCAAGCTAATCTTCAATTAACCTATAAGAGATTTGGGAGGAATTTTGAGAAAATGGATACAGTCGAAGGAGCTGCAAGTGTTGGCGCATGCTCTTATAGAGCTGCACATATAAAAGCTCACACTTCAAAACCTAAATTGCTTTCATTAGCATCATTCCCCTTCCTAATGCTGGAATCCTAAAAATAAAAAATCTCTCATGTTTCCAAAATCAAAACTCTCTGACTAACAACCAATCTAAATGGTTTTCATTACCTACTATATACATTCACTCAATTCTTAATTTTTGACGTCATTTGCCCCTTCTAGGCAAAACTTGCTGATCGTGTTGCCCATGCGACAACCAAGGCAAAAAATTCAAGACCACCCACCTCCAAGACTATCATTGTAAATCATCCTGATCAAGTCAGAAAATTACAACCAAATAACCTAGAAAATTGGTGATCTTTGAACTTTCAATAACCCCCAGTTTGCCCCCTTCAGGCAAAACTTGGTAAAATGTTTAACACCACCCCCACCACCGAGACAATTCTTGTAAATCGCCCAGATCAAATGGATTAATCCTTCTACAGCAAACAAACACTTATATATGGGCAATTCACAGTATACAGCATCCCGAAAAAAATTACAAAAAATGGAAAGGAAAATGAAGTCAAATTTGTATACCTTAGAGAGTTCAAGAAGAGCATTTTCTCGAAGATCAGGGTTGCTGAGTTCAAGCACGAGTTGCTCTGCTGATTGCATTTTCTTTTTGGCCACCTGAGTTTCCGGTGATCATTCACACAAGATACTGAAAAAGGTTTTTCCTAACAGCAGCTATATTGTTTTCTCCGTAGATATATTTATCTATATTTACTTAAATACCCTTCTTTTATTTATTATTTTTATTTACCAGAAATGTCTCTTTTTTATACAAACACACGTGTAAAATTCCTTAAGGAGAGACGCCATGCACGATACACTTGTTTAGAAGAAGCATATTTCTGGATGACACATGGATTTTACTTTGTAAAGCTTCAACAGCGTCTTGGCTTTTTAAGAAAAGGAAAATGTTTAAATATGTTATCAAACTTCAACAAAAGATTTATTTATATTATTTGATAAAATTTGATTTAAATATGTTATTATTGTTATACTATTATTTTTTAATAGTGGTTTTACAAAACTATCTTTATACATGGTATCTTTTAATTCGGCCATAATTTTTTAAAAATAATCTAAATAAAATTAAGAAAAAAATTCTTAATTTTATGACAAATTCTAAATAAAATTAAGAAAAAATTCATAAAATTCAGAATTTTTTTTCTTAATTTTATTTAGAATTTATTTTTCTTAAAAGACGTGGCCGAATTAGAAAATGTCATGTGTAAAAGGTGATTTTGCAAAATCACTGTTAGAAAATAATGGCATGGATGAGTCTTTTCCTTAACAGTAATGGCATATTTGAGTTAAATTTTTAACCAATGGCATAAATGAACATTTATTAAAGTTTGATGGGGAATATTTGAGCCTTTTCCCTTTTAAGAAAAAGAAAAATTAAGTTCACGCTCCTTTAAAACAAACCATTAATATTTATATATCTGTTAACATTTTATATTCTCATGCTATTAAAATTTACTTCTTCATTAATATTAAAATTCATCTACTGATGTCATATTGACGTCAGTATCCACCTTGTATGATATATCAATAAGGTATACATATATTGATAGGGCATCATAAAGGATTAGTTTAATTCTACATGATACTGATATGGTATCAATATACCAATAGAGTATCACAAATAATATATTTTCTACTAATTTAAAATTTAATAAATAAGTTAGCAACTTTAATAATTTTCTATTATTATTTTATTTATTAAAAAAACTCAAAATTATATAATATCGATAGGGTATCAATATACCAACGGAGTATCACAAAAATATATTTTCTACTTATTTAGAATTTAGGGCAGACAAAGCTTGTATCTCATTAAATCAAACTATTTACATTCATATACCCTTTTAAATTTAGTACCCTCATACTATTAAAATTTACCCCCTAACATTAAAATTCACGCACTGATGTCAGTTTTTACATTTAGTACCCTTATATTATTAAAACTTTACCCCCTAACATTAAAATTCGTGCGTTGATGTCATGTTGACGTCAGCACCTGCTTGTATGATATACCAATAGGGTACACATATAACAATAAGGTATCACAGATGATTAAGCTCAATCCTATATGATACTAATATGATAAAAAATATACTGCCAGAGTATATAACAAATATATTTTCTATTAATTTAGAGTTTAATAATTTTTTATTTGTTTCTTAAAAAAAATCCTATATACCAATTAGGTATTAATATACCGCCAGAGTATCACAAAGGACTGAGCTCATTCGATATGAAACCGATGTGGTATATGTATACCGCCAGAGTATATCTCATAGTATTTATGCTGAAGTCAGCACACCAAATAAAAAAGGGTAAGTGGGTAGAAAAGTAAATAGTTTGGACAATGGGTCCATTAGTGGTAAATAGTTTGGATTGGATGTATTAAGAGTAAATAATTTCAAATTAGGTCTATTTTGTGTACTTTTTCCTAGAATTTAATACTTTGTAACTTTAATAATCTTCTAGTCCTACACGATACCGATATGGTATAATTATACCAATGGAGTATCACAACGAATATATTTTTTACTAATTTAGAGTTTAATAATTTTGTATTTGTTTCTTTAAATAAAACAACATAACTTATATGATACCGATTAGGTATCAATATACCACCAGCGTATCACAGAGGATTGAACTTATTCTATATGATATCGACATAGTGTATATATCCCGTCAAAGTATATTTCATAGTATTTATGTTGATGTCAACATGACGTCAGCACGAAATAAAAAGAGATAAGTGGGGTAAGAAGGTAAATAGTTTGGGTTATGGGTCCACCAATGATAAATAGTTTGTATTGGATCTATTAAGGGTAAATACTTTCAAATAATGTCTATTTTGTATACTTTTTTCTTTTGTGTAGTGTTATAAAATAGATGTCCCCATAAATATATATTACATTATAATATTAAAATATATACATAATATATTTTATGATAATATATTTATATGTTTAAGATAAATGTACATATTTTATTATGTGTTGTAGCTTAGTTATTCATATAATATATTTTTTATACATATAGCATAAAGATATCTATCCATTATACTTGGTTATCAAGTATATGCATGTATAAATATTCTTTCTTTTTGTAATAAAAAAATAAGTAAGAACAAGTACAAAATAAAATACTACATTTGCTATCTTCTTTTTTCCTTTTTAATTTAATTAAAAATTACACAAATGCACAATATACGTTTATACAATTTTTTATAATTTTTTATTGTTTTAAAAAAATTACAAAAATCTTATTATTTAGCTTTTTCTCCCTTTTTTATTGATACAAAGACAACACTATACTTACGTATAACCATATCCTAACTGATACCTAATTAATAGGTGTCGTCCTCAATCAATTCCTAACTTAATGTTGATTAAATTTTTAGCTTTATTTCAAATTTAATTGCAAAAAAGAGTAGATTGAACGTCCCCTCTCCTTTTCCATTTTTGCCATAATTTCTTTCTCACATTTTCCCTCTCAATTACAGAATCTCCATTACAATAGGTCTACCCCATCATCTTTTCACGACATTACTCATGCATTATCAAATATCAAAAACATTACTCATGTCAAAGTTGTTCCACCAAGTAAAGAATGTCTACAATCTGAAGTTGCTACGGATAATTGATTCCAACGACCATGGGTTCCATGAAAATAGGACAAAGAATTTCAAGATCCAATATCCAAGACGAAGAAGACTTTTAAAGTTCCAGTGTCAAAGAGAACTAACCCAAGAAGGTTGTTGGTTCTACACCTAAATCTCGAAGTGATGAAGCCACTTAAAAAAAAAAAAAAAGAACCGTGCTGTTGTCATTTGTGTAATTTTTTAATTACATAAAGAATTGCACTATGATTTATATCAACAATTTGTTGTTGACTTATGCTGATATTGTTTTTTGGAATGATACATTCATGTATTAATGATATTATAAATACTTATTTGTATAAGCAGTAATTATGTATCACTTTTATTTTATAAAAATTTGTAATTGTATTGTGTAGTGATGGTGTGCACTCTGTATCAGTATTGTTTATATAATATTTGTATCAGTATTTTGTCATATACTATGTACAAAAAATTATGCACTTTATATCAGTATTTATTTTATAAAATATTTGTATATGTATTTATATAATAATCTTGTATCGATATTATGTAATGTATTGTGTCATGTGTTTTGTACACAACATTATTAAGTCATTTCTCTTATGAAACGCATGCTTGTCTTTGATCTTCATAAAATAAGTCAAACATATCCTTATATAACATGTTCCAAATCATAATATTAATTATATATTGTATCTACACTATATTGAAAATTTATTTTCTTGTATTAGTAATTAATGTTTTGCTTATGTATCAATACATTACCTATAATGTATCAACTTTTTGAATTATATAATGTTTGTATCATTTATGTTGATAATTATAAAGAGATAAGTATTAAAAACACCCTCAAACTTGTCATGAGTTGTTAGTTGAAGAGCCAATAAACTTATTCTCATATATTACATAGAAATTATATCTCATGCTTTAATTTAAGTAACCAACATTCATGTTAGGCTGTACAAACTTTCACTGAATAATTAATCAAAGAAGAGAATTGATATGTGTGGCTATGTTTTGAGCATCAAATGCAATCCCATTTCGTCCCTAAACTATTAATTGACTTAAAAACACCCCTCAACTTGGTAAACCAAGTTTAAATACACCCTTGAACTTGGCACAAATTATATGTTTTGTCCTTAAACTATTGATAAGTTTAAAAACACCCCTCAACTTGCCGAATTGGGCTTAAATACACCCCTCCCGCATGCCAATGGCATAACAAGTGACTATAATTTATTTAAAGTGCGTGAAAGGTTAAAAAAAGATCATATCAACCTTATTTTTAAAAATAAAAAATTCGTGCAACTTTCAATTACCAAACTATTAGAATACCCTTCTTCTTCTCATCCAATGTTTCCTTCATTAATGGCGACCTCAAAGCAAATCTATTTTTTTTTATTCTCATTTTTAATTACTTGATTCTTTTTCTTATCCTATTTTGTTTATGATTATTTTTTGTCAATGTGGTCTTCTGGCAACGCCAAAAATTTCATGGTCGGAATATGACAATCTCGTAAGAAGATTTTGGGATTGTAAAAGTATGGCAGTGCATGAAGCTTTATAAAATTTCAAATCAAAATTTAATAAGTTACATAAACATGAAGCTGGGAGGGGGGATGTTTTTAGGCCTATCTACAGTTTAGGAACGAAACTAATAATTCGTGCCAAGTTCGAGGGTGTATTTAAGCTTAGTTCGCTAAGTTGAGGGGTATTTTTAAGCCTATCAATAGTTTAGGGACGAAACTAATAATTCGTGCCAAGTTTAAGGGTGTATTTAAGCTTAGTTCACCAAGTTGAGGGGTGTTTTTAAGCCTATCAATAGTTTAGGGACGAAACTAATAATTCGTGACAAGTTCGATGGTATTTTTTGTCACGCCCCAAAGTCCCGTTAGGGCGGACTGACACCCGTTCCGATAAGGCTCGGAGAACCAACCTGTATCTGTGCGCTTTCTATACATATTATAAGAGATTTCTACCTTCGACATGCCTTTAAGAAGATAAACAGTGATAACAAGCCAAAAGGAAATGCATATGACTAGGCCGTTGAGGCCATGATGTTTGAAGTACGAGAGATGACCACACTTTGATTTACATAGTCTACAAAGCCTCTAGATAAGAGAAAGAATCTGACAAGGGTCGGGACAGGCCCCGCCTCAACTAACTGTACAATGTAAATATATAAGCTCTACACACACACAAAGCCCCGAAGCAACCTGGAGCTTGTTATCAGCAACTGGATGTCCTGTACTCCTACTGGGGAGATCTA
>JAPFFP010000012.1:5385482-5418391 GCA_026153255.1 Solanum medicagineum | reverse complement strand
ATGAGGTGATAGCAAAACAAGATCTTGACTCTTCCTTGCTTGAATTGAAGGCCTTGGTGAAAGAGGGCAAAGTAGAGATTTTCTCCCAAAGGGGTGATGGTGCCCTTAGGTACAAGGTAGGTTGTGTGTGCCTTGTGTTGATTTTAAGGGAGAAAATTCTTGATGAGGCCCATAACTTTTCTTATTATATGCACCCCGGTTCAACTAACTTGTATAGAGAACTTGAGGTATGTGTATTGGTAGGGAGGCATGAAGAGGGACATTGGCAAATTCATTTCTGGTTGCCATAATCATCAACAAGTCAAAGACATAGAGATTCCCACTTGGATTTAGGAGGTGATTAATATGGATTTTGTGGTTGGGTTTCCCAAGACTAGAAAAGGTTTTGATTCCGTTTGGGTGGTGGTTGATAGGATGACGAAATTGGCTCACTTTCTACCTGTTAAGACCACATATGGGGCTGAAGAGTATGTACGATTGTACATCCATGAGTTAGTGAGGCTGCATCAGGTTTCTTTATCCATCATATCAGATCATGGTGCATAATTCACTTCACACTTTTGGAGGTCTTTTCAAAGGTGTCTTGGTACCAAAGTTCACCTGAGTATGGCCTTCCATACTCAAATGGATGGCTAAGCCGAAAGAACCATTCAAACACTTGAGGATATCCTTAGGGCTTGTGTATTGGAGCTTAAAAGTAGTTGGGATTATCACCTTCCATTGATTGAGTTTGCCTACAACAATAGCTATCACTCTAGTATCGGTATGGCTCCATTTGAGGATCTTTATGAGAGACGTTGTAGATCACCAGCGGGTTTGTTTGAGGTTGGAGAGGTGTCTTTATTGGGGATAGATCTGGTCATGGAGGCTCTTGAGAAGGTGCAGATGACTAGGGAAAGGTTGAGGACAGCCCAAAGTCGTCAAAAATCTTATGCCGATGTAAGAAGGAAAGACATAGAATTCCAAGTGGGTGATTGGGTCTATTTGAAGGTTTCTCCAATGAAAGGTGTGGTCCATTTTGGTAAAAAGGGGAAGCTAAGTCCAAGGTATGTTGGTCCTTATGAGGTGATAGAGAGGGTTGGCATGGTAGATTATGAGTTGATGTTGCCTAGAGAAATGAATTTGGTTCACTTGGTGTTCCATGTCTCTATGTTGAGAAAATGTGTTGGTGATCCTAATACCATTGTGCCTCTCGATGTTGTGGGTGTCGTTGAGGATAACTTAACTTATGAGGAGGTTCTGGTTTAGATCTTGGATAGGCAAGTAAAGAGATTGAGGAACAAGAGGTGGCATCCATTAAAGTCCTTTGGCAGAACCAACAAGTTGAAAGTGCTACATGGGAGGCCGAATCGGACATGCAAAAGTGGTATCCTTATATTTTCCACTCCACTCAAGCCTAAGGTACTAATCCTAAGTCTCCTATGTGATTTAAGTCCCATATTTCATCCCTTAAGTTATTCATATGCATTCATGTTTAAGTTTGTAAGCTTATGACGATTTTATACTTATGTTGAGAATTTTAAAATGGTGTTTTACACTTTATATTGCATTCTTGTTGGGACGGAGTTGTTGATGATCGCTCTTGTGTTTACGTCTCTTGTACATTTGGGGACAAATGTTCCCAAGAGGGAGATATTGTAACAACCCCAAAAAGTGCCCAAAACGTGCCTCGGGATGCCCAGAATTTTAATTTTCATATATCTCAAAATTTGTTCGTTATTTCGAAAATCCGACTTTGGATTCTTGTTCAGGGGGTCAAAATTAGGAGGGAAAGTGTCTAACCCCAATTTAAGAGCAAATATTTAGCAATTACGAAATTCCAAAGTGCAATTTCCAGAGGGGTTTTTGCGTCCCCCTCGCGACGTGCCCTTGTGTATTTTGGGACACTGTTTTTCAGCTTCGGTCAAAGACTTTAAGTCTTGGACCTAAAAACTCTCAAAAGTGTATTTACCTATACTTAGTCATATTTCACCCTCATACTACCCTAAACATTTCCAAATACTCACGCAAACACTTAGCCATATTTTCACTCCCCAAACTCAAGTCCCAAACCCTCATCCTAAGCTAAGGTTCTCCTTCAACGTTCTTCTTCAAGCTTCAAGTCTCCATCTCCAATATTCATCAGGTTCATCTCCAAGATAAAGTATGTGGGTTTCTTTCATGGGTTCCTTTTACCTATGATACCCAAGCCTCCTTTAGTTAAATTGCATGACTTAAAGTTGATTTTCAAATGGGTCTTGCTTTTTATGAAATTCACTGCACACTATGTTAAATCTATGTAAGGTTGTCACTATTTTGCTATATTTTGAGGTATAAATCTTTGAGTTGTTGTAAGATTTGATGAGGGGTTTTGATGTATATGTTTTGAGGGTGTTGCAAGGTGTTGATTGATGGATTTACAATGATTTTTCTTGCATGATTTCATCGATAAATTGCGTGGTTTTATACTCCCATTTCACACCCTCTAGGTGTTTGAAAAATGTCCGGATATGGTTTCTTGAGTAGTTGAAGGTCCAAAGCATAAGATATAATATGAATGACTATATGATGATGAAATGAACTTTGTATATGATATACTCTATATAAAGTGCGGCATTAGACCATACCCGATCAAGAAGACAAGAGCCCGAGTAACCATGTTGGGGGTTTATACTCATCAACCATGCGAGGGGTTTATACATCATCACCGTGTTGATAAGGTGTGATTATCATCAACCATGTGATGGGTTTATACCACACAACCACCAAGGGGTTTCTACCTTGAATAGCTATCTTGGTCTCTTCTTCACATATGATATTGTATATGAGCATGATTTACTTCAGAATGATTTACTTAAGCATGTTTTACTTAAGCATTGAACATACATGCCATATTGTTATATTATATCTATTACTTAATATTATGCATTTTGATTATGATGTCTACTTACTATTGCATTGCATCCTACATACTTAGTACATTCAAACATACTAATGCATACTCTATACCTACATGATGTCACCATGTGGGAACCGGTGCCCAAGTTGATCATCGTCCTCCACGTGGCTAGTTTGGTCCTATTCAAGCTAGTTGGTGAGTCCTCCACTTCGGTGACCTAGTCTGTGCTCTCTTGATAGGTTTTAAGACACTCTTTTTATGTTCTATTTGACTATAAGTGTGAGTCCGGTTACTTTGTCTTGGCCTCCGTTGTTATCTATGTATTAGAGGTGTTTCTTGAGCGTGTTAAGTATCTATGATATGAGTTTAACTCTTGTCTTTTGACCATGATATTGTGCAAGCCTTTTCCTTAACCTCGATTTCCCCATTCATTAATCTTTGATGCTTGAGTTATTGCTTCCGCGACCAAGGATGTGTAATGATGCTTTATGAGGCTTGCTTGGGATCCCTCCGGGTTCCTCTTGTGTCATGTCACGTCTAGGCCGTAGGCTTGGGTCATGACAAACTTGGCCCTTGTCTTTCCTTTAACATTGTGCACCTTGACTAAGGCAAAAAGCCTAAGTTGAGGGTTGCTACCAAAAGTGGTCCTGGTTCCGAGGTTAGATAATGTGCACCTCAACTCAGGCCAATAGTCTAAGTTGAGGGTAGCTGGTAAAAGGGCAAAGCACAAAATATGGGGGATATGGTTGACCTAAAAATTGAAGGTGACTTTTTTCTTACACAATTTTGCCTCTTGAAAAAGAATATGAAGTCGGATTTGCTAAATAACGCATAGATTTTACGATATTCAAGAAATACACCATAGGATATTTTCAAATCACGTGGGAGGTGTTACGATATTTCCCCATTGGCAACATTCCTCCCCGAATGTGAAGTATCATGCTTGTAAGAGTAACTAGGAAAATTTTTAACCCAACATAAATGCATCAATGCAACTTAATCATCATTTTCATAAATTTTCAAATTTATTTATCAAATACCATTAGAACATATTGCCATGAGTATGTATGCATGCAAAAATGACATGAGGGCTGAAATAAAAGATTTGACAACATAGATAGGACTCACTTATTACCGCAAGCTTAAGCAGTGTCACGACCCAAGCATAGGGCCTAGACGTGACACGGCGCAAAGGGAACCCTAAGGGGACCTTAGGCAAGTCCCTTAGCGCGTCATTACACATCCTTCATAGCAGAAGCAAATAAATAGCAACAAAAGAGTAGAATTGGGGATAACCGGGGATAAGGGACATCAATCATATCATAACAACAAGAGTCAAGAGAAAGTCAAAGCTTATCAAACATAATCCAGACATTTTATCAAATACTTGGCGGGTGTGTAGTGCTAGTGTAAAACCATGCAATTCAAGAATGACATCATGCGAGAAAATTCATTGTAAAACCATAAATAGACACTTGATAACACCCTCAATCAACATACATCAAAACCCTTTATCAAATCTCACAATAGGTCTTAGATTCATAGCTCAAAAGATGCTAAAACAACCATAATTTCATGAAACTCCAACATACTGTGCAGTGAAATTAATAATAGACAAGACCCATGAGTAAATCAACTTGAAACTATGCAATTGTATGTAAAAGAGAGCATGGGTATCATGGGTGAAAGGAACCCATGAAAGAAATCCACATACCTTGAATATTAGAGAATCCTTGAAGAAGATTGGAGATGGAGACTTGAAGCTTGAATGAGAACCCTGAAATCCGAATGAGTTTTGAGAGCTGAATTTAGGAGATGAAATATTGGCTAAATGTTTGAGTGAGTGTTTAGAAATGTCTTGAATGATATAAGGGTGAAATAAGGTTAAATATAGGAATTTTCATGTTTGGGAACACTTAGGCACAAGACCCAAGGGCCTTGGACCAAACTTGAAAACTAGACAAAATTTGTGCTGAGGCACGTACTTGGCACGACACGCCAGGGGCGCGAAAACCTCGCTGGAAATAGATTTTTGCGAAATTAGGATCCCTTTGCTCTAAAATCAAGGTTAGACCCATCACCCACTCAATTTAACCACTGAACAAGAATATGAAGTCGTACTTTTGATATCATGCACGAATTTTGAGATATATGAAAATTACGATTCTGGGCACTTTTGAGGCACATTTTTCGGGCACTTTTTTTGGGTCATTTCAATATCTCCCCTTTGGGAACGTTCCTCCTTGAATGTCAAAGAAACATATATGAGGGATTCAAACATGTAAATTTCAGCCACATAAGGATGCAACAATGCACTTAAAACATCATTTTAAAAATATCAACATAAGTGCAAAATCATCATGAACTTATCAATTTAAACATGAATGTATGCAATGACATGAGGGATGAACTTAAGACTTAAGATCATATGAGGGACTTAAATCAATACCTTAGGCTTGAGTGGAGTGGAAAAGATAAGAGTATAGTTTTGCATATCCTCGTTAGCCTTCCAAGTAGCACTTTCGACTTGTTGGTTCCTCCAAAGGACCTTAACAGAAGCAACTTCCTTGTTCCTCAACCTCTTCACTTGCCTATCCAAGATCTCCACTGGAACCTCTTCATATGTAAAGTTCTCTTCGAATACGCCCACAACATCAAGAAGCACAATAGCATTGGGATCACCCACAGACTTCCTCAACATAGACACATGAAAGACCGGATGAACCAATTCCATCTCTCTAGGCAAATCCAACTCATAAGCCACCTTACAAGTCCTTATCAACCCCCTATAAGGACCAATATATCTAGGTCTCAACTTGCCCTTCTTACCGAAACGGACCACACCCTTCATGGGTGACACCTTCAAATAAACCGAATCACCAACCTTGAATACAAGATCCCTTATACTCACATCGGCATAAGACTTTGGGTGACTTTGGACTGTTTTCAACCTTTCACTAATCATCCTTACCTTCTCCATAGCATCCATAACCAGATGCAAAAGCAATAAAGCCACCTCAAAGACCTCAAAACACACCCAACTGGTGATGTACAACGTCTACCACAGAGAGCTTGAAAAGGAGTCATACCGATGCTAGAATGATAGCTATTTTTGTACGAAAGCTCAATTAATGGCAGATGATAATCCCAACTACCCTTAAGACCTAATACACAAGCCCTAAGCATGTACTCAAGAGTTTAAATAGTTCTTTTGGCTTGGCCATCCATTTGAGGGTGAAAGACGTACTAAATTTTCCCTTGGTTCCAAGACCTCTTCGGAAAGACCTCCAAAAGTGAGAAGTGAATCGTGCACCACGATCCGATATGATGGACAAAGGAACCCCATGTAACCTCACTAACTCATGGATGTGCAACCTTGCATAATCTTCATCCGCATGTGTTGTTTTAACCGATTGAAAGTGAGTCGATTTCATCATCCTATCAACCACAACCCATATGGAAACAAAAAACTTCCTAGTCTTGAGCAACCCAACCACAAAGTCCATGTTAATCACCTCCCACTTCCATGTCGGAATCTCTCTGTCTTGGGTTAGGCCACCCGGCCTTTGATGTTCGTCTTTTATTTGTTGACAAGATTGGCAACCAGAAATGAATTTGGCAATGTCCCTCTTTATGCCTCCCCACCAATACACATCCCTCAAGTCTTTATACATTTTGGTGGAACCAGGGTGGATAGAATAAGAGGAATTATAGGCCTCATCAAGGATTTTCTCCCTCAAACCATCAAGACAAGACACACACAACCTACCTTAGGTAAGGGCACCATCTCCCCCTTGGGAGAAAACTTCTACTTTTCCCTCTTTCACCAAGGCCTTCAATTCAAGCAAGGATTGTATCACCTCATCAAACAATGAAGACTTAGACCCATCAACAACAACAACACTATCATCTCCAACCTCTTCAAACCTAACTCCCAATCTAGCCAATCGGTGCACCTCCCTAGCCATCTCCCTATCACCGTATCAACATGAGCTACGCTACCCATAGACACCCTAATCAAAGCATCCGCCACCACATTTGCCTTATCAGGATGGTAATGAACACTCATATCATAGTCTTTAAGAAGTTCTAACCATCTTCTTTACCTCAAGTGGAGATCTTTTGAGTGAAGACATATTGGAGACTCTTGTGATCGGTGAACACACCAACACGCACCCCATACAAGTGGTGACGCCAAATCTTCAATGCAAACACAACGGCGACTAACTCTAGATCACAGGTAGAGTAGTTCCTTTCATGCACCTTGAGTTGTCTAGAAGCATAAGTTATGACCTTAGCATTTTTAATTAGTACACAACCCAATCCAACTCTAGAAGCATCACAGTATACAACAAATCCATCAAGCTCATCCGGTAGTGACAATATAGGAGTGGACACAAGCTTGTCTTTCAATGTTTGGAAGTTCCTCTCAGACTCATCAATCCACACAGACTTAACCTTTTTTTGTCAATTTTGTCATAGGGGAAGCAATGGAGGAGAACCCATTCACAAACCTTCTATAATAGCCCACTAGGCCCAAGAAGCTCCTAATATCCAACGGGGTCAACGGCCTAGGCCAATTTGTAATCACATTGGTCTTCTTAGGATCCACTTTAGTATCATCTCCCCACATCACATGACCAAAAAATGCAACATCCTTCAACAAAAATTCACACTTTTCATATTTGGCATACAATTTCTCCTCCCTTAATCTGTGCAACACAACCCTCGAATGCCCAATATGTTCTGCCCTACTATGTGAATAGATCAATATATCATCAATGAAGACCACAATAAAGGAATCAAGGTAGGGTTTGAAGACCCTGTTCATAGGTCCATGAAGATTGTCGGTGCATTGGTTAACCCAAAAGACATCACCATTAACTCATAATGCCCATACCTAGTCCGGAAGGTAGTCTTGGGAATATCACACTCCCTCACCATCACTTGATGATACCCGAAGCGAAGATCAATCTTCCAGAAAAAGCTAGACCCTTGCAATTAGTCAAAAAAATCATCAATTCTTGGAACAGGATATCTATTCTTTATACTTACCTTATTGAGTTGCCAATGGTCAATACACATCCTAAGAGACCCATCTTTCTTCTTTACAAACAACATCGGTGCACCCCAAGGTGATTGGCTAGGTCTAATAAATCCCTTCTCCAACAAATCTTTCAATTGTTCCTTTAACTCCTTCAACTCCGCCGGGGCCATACGGTAAGGGGGAATGGAGGTAGGTTGAGTATAGGGAAGGAGATCTATGGCAAAATTGATCTTCCTTTCGGGAGGGACACTGGGAAGGTCATTTGGGAAGACATCAAGGAACTCATTTACAACTGGAACCGATTCTATGGGAAGTACTTTAGACTCCACATCCCTAACCTTCACAAGATGGTAAAGACACCCCTTAGAGATCAAATTATGGTCTTTAATGCAAGAGATGAATCTACCCTTGACCACCACATCTTGACTTTCCCACTCAAGGAGGGGTTTATTTAGAAATTGGAATTTGACCCTATGGGTTCTACGATTAATAGAAGCATAGTAGGCATGCAACCAATCCATCCCAAGAATGAGATCAAAATCTACCATGTCTAATTCAACAAGATCACAAGGCAACAACTTATGCAAAATGCAAATAGGATAGTTTCTATAAAATTTTCTAGCGATAATAGAGGCACTAATAGGAGTAGACACTTCATATGACTCATGCAACAACTCAAGGTCAACATGGAACTTTTGTGCAACAAAGAGCGAGACAAAAGAAAGGGTGGCACCCGAATCAATCAAAGCATATACATCAAAGTCAAAGATTTCAACATACCGGTAACAATGTCAAGAACCTCACCAACCCCTTGCCTCCCATGTATAGCATAAAATCGATTGTGCCTTGGGGCACCACCTTGAAGACCAACTCTACGCAATGGAACTGCATTTGCACCCCGACCTTGCATGGTTCCTTGGATAATCTATCTTCTTGTGACCAAGCTCCCCATATTCATAGCATGCATTAGAACCATTCAAACATGGGCCCCTATGGCCCCCTCCACATTTATGACACACATCATTAGAAGCCACACCACCAACACCTTGAGGCCTAGGAAAGTCATTGGCAAACCCCCTATTAGTAGCATGAGAAGACCCTTGGCCTTGATGGAACTGACCACCCCTTAGGAACATACCCACAAGACAGGCCCTCTTGGCCTCATGCCCCATTCTCTTCCTCAACTTTTCCTCCTCCATTTGCTTGGCATATTCCATCAACCAAGACAATTCCATGTAACTAATTAGCATGGTGGACCGGCATTCTTCACTCACCAAGTCGAAAACCCCCATCATAACTTTAGTCATCCTAGATCTAGGATCGGCCACAAAATGAGGAGCATACTTTGAAAGTTGATTAAGCTTGAGGGCATACTCCCTCACACTCAACACCTTGATTCTAGTTCGTGAACTCTACCAACGTAGCATCCCTAAGCTCAAGAGGGAAAAAATGATTAAGAAAAGCGAATTTGAACTCCTCCCAAAGCACCACATTACCAATCCCCTTCTCCACCTTCCATTGATCATACCATATTTGGGCCACCCCTTTGAGTTGGTATTCCACCAAATCCACCTTTCCATTTGACCCAACACCCATAGTATTTAAGATCTTGTACCCCTTATCAATGAACTCTTGTTGGTCTTCAGCCACCTTTGACCCATAGAACACCAGAGGATTCATCCTCATGAAGTCTCTTACCCTAGCTCCCAAGGTAGTAGCATAAGGGGCTTGGGCCCCTTGCTTGACTAGGTTGGCCAAAACATAGGCAAGCATAGTGAGAGCATCTCGAAGCTCACCATTGGTAGGTTGCTCCTCGGGAGTTTGGTCCCTTCTTACTCTAGTGTTTGGCATGATCGAGATAGCAAAGACCAATCTCTATGAGGCAAAAACTTACCATAGCTCTACAACACAACATAGAACATGAAGAAGGGAAACATTTCCTAAAATGCCTTGTAGCCTCTTATTCATAGTCGTGGTGCGCTTCACAACCATGAATAAGACTTTAATCGACGCGGTGTGTTGGATTCTGAGGATCTATCAACCTAATGCTCTGATACCAAGTTTTTCATGACCCAAGACTAAGTCCTAGACGTGACACGATGAATGGGTAACTTGAAGGAACCCCAAACAAACCTCTTAACTTATCATTACACATCATTGGTTGCGGAAGCATATGAAAGACATAAAGAGTAAGAACTAGGGGCCAAAGGGAAAGCTTCCATAACATCATAATCAAGAGACAAAGAGTCAAAGCTCATAGCATAGATACATGCCATATCCAACAAACACATCTAATGCATAGATAAGAGAAGGGAACAAGACAAAGCAACCGGGCTCACCCTCATAATCAAAAATATAAAATAAATAAGAGTGTCTCAATACTTAATAAGAGAAACATAGACTAAGGTCCCCGAAGTGAAGGACTCACTAACTAGCTTGAGTAGTACTAAACTAGCCACGTAGAGGAGGAGGATGATCAACTTGGGCTCCGGTTCCTACATGGTGATATCATGTAGGCAAGAGTATGAGTTAGTACGTTTGAATGTACTAAGTATATAGGATGCAATGCAACAAAAGATGGACAAATAGTCAAAATGTATAACAATAGGCAATAAACATAACGTAACAATATGATATGTATGATCAATTCATAAGTAAAACATGCTCAAGTAACTCATGCTTATATAGGATATCATATATGTAGAATAGACCAAGCTAGATTTCCAAAGTACAAACCCCTTGGTAGCTTGATGATATCATCACCTATCACCCTAGTGTTTGAGATACGAACCCCTCATCTAGGTTAGTGATATCATACTCATCACCCTGGAGTGTATGGTACAAACCCCTCAACTAGGTTAGTGGCAATCTCACCTAACACCCTGGCGTTTGAGATATTAACCCCTCGACTAGGTTACCTGGATCGAGAATGGTCTAATGCAACACTTTATATAGAATATATCATACACACATGCTCTTTTCATCATCATATGCCATACTTTGGACCTTCAATTCTTCAAGAAATCACATCCGGACATTTTATCGAACACTTAGAGGGTATGTAGTGCTAGTGTAAAACCATACAATTCAAGAGTGAAATCATGCAATAAAATCCATTGTAGAACCATCAATCAACACCTTGCAACAGCCTTAAACGATATACATCAAAACACCTCATCAAATCTTACAATAGATCAAAGAGTTATAGCTCAAAACATAACAAAACAGTCATAATTTTACATAGCTATATCATAGTTTGCACTGAATTTCATAATATGCATGACCCATTTGTAAATCAACTTTAGATTATCCAATTTGAGTGAAAGGAGGTTTGGGTATCATGTGTGCAAGGAACCCATGAAAGAAACCCATATACCTTAGCTTAGAAATGAACTGTGTAAAGATTGGAGATTGAGACTTGAAGTTTGAAGAAGAACCTTGAAGGAAAACCTTAGTTCCGAATGAGGGTTTGAGACTTGAATTTAGGAGTGAAAAATATGGCTAAGTGTTTGAGTGAGTATTAGGGAATTTTTAGGGTGATATGAGGGTGAAAATGACTAAGTATAGGTAAAAACACAATTAGGAACTTTTAGGCCCAAGACTTGAAGTCTTGTACCACTAGAAAACTGATCACCAAAAAAAACCCAGGTGCACGTCAGGGAAGTGGCATGCAACCTCACTGGAAATTGCACCATGGGATTTTCGAATTATGAGACGATTGCTCTAAAATTGGGTTTAGACCCTTTACCCCCTAAGTTTGACCCCCTGAACAATAATATGAACTCAGATATTCGATCTTATGTACGGATTTTGAGGTGTATGGAATTCAAATTTTTCAGCACTTTCGAGGCACATCTTTTTGTACTTTTTGGGGTCATTTCAAGCAATGTGGATGGGGATGCTCAATAAGGGCTCTAGTTCCTACATGGTGACATCATGTAGGCATAGACTATGCGTTAATATATTTGAATGTACTAAGTATGTAGGATGCAATGCAACAAGTGATTATGATAAGCACCATAATCAAAATGCATAACATACGTAATGAGTAAGCATATAGCAATATGGCATGTATGAATGATGCTTGAAGTAAAACCATGCTTATATAGAACATAATCCATGTGTAAGGAGAGACCACTCTAGTGAATATCAAAGGCCTACGACCTTCTCAGAGAGGCGCATGAGGTACAAACCCTCTCATGTGGTTGATGAGGTACAAGCCCCCCAACGTGGTTGATGAGGTACAAACCTCCCAACATGGTTATCAAGGTATGAACCCCTCAACATGGTTACACGGGCCAGCTACCTCTTGAGCGCGGTGATCGAGGTACAAACTCCTCAACATGGTTACCCTGGCCTACAACCTCCCGAGTGAGGCTTGGTAATTTTCCTCATAACATAGATATAATATCATATACATACATTCCTTTCGTTAATATGTAGTCATTCAACTCATAAGACATGCGTTAGACCTTTAATTCCTCAAGAAATCATAATCCGGACATTTTATCAAACATTTGGCAGGAGTGTAATGCTAGTATAAACCATGCATTTCAAGAGTGACATCATGCAAGAAAATTCATTGTAAATCCATAAATAGATACTTGGTTACCCCCTCAAGCAACATATATCAAAACGTTTCATCAAATCTCACAAATAGGTCTTAGATTCATAGCTCAAAACATGCTAAAACAACCATAATTCCATGAAACCCCAACATAGTGTGCAGTGAAATTCATAATAGACAAGACCCATGAGTAAATCAACTTGAAACCATGCAATTTTAGGTAAAATAGAGCTTGGGTATCATAGGTGAAAGGAATCCATGAACGAAACCCACATACCTTGACTTTTGGAGAATCTTTGAAGAAGATTAGAGATGGAGACTGAAGCTTGAATGAGAACCTTGAAATTTGGATGAGTTTTGAGACTTGAATTTAGGAGATTAAATATTGGCTAAGTGTTTGAGTGTGTGTTTAGGAATGTCTTGAATGATATGAGGGTGAAATAAGGCTAAGTATAGGCATTTTCATGTTTGGGAACACTTAGGCCCAAGACCCAAAAGCCTTGGACCAAACTTGAAAAGTAGGAAAAAATTTTACTGAGGCACGCCCTTGGTGCATCGCGCCTTGGGCGCGAAAACCTCTCTCTATAAATCAATTTTTGGGAAAATGAAATTGCAATTCATTTGCTAATGGTGTTGGACCCATTTCCCACCAAATTTTACCCTTTGAACAAGAATATGAAGTTGGATTTTCGATATCACGCATGAATTTTGAGATATATGGAAATTACGATTCTGGGCACTTCGGAGGCACATTATTGGGCACTTTTTGGGTTTATTTCAAGTAGATTGGAAATCATAAGGATATCACTTCTTCATGTCCACTTCGGCTTCCTAAGTAGCACTTTTGACTTGTTGATTCCTCCAAAAGACCTTGATGGATGCTACATATTTGTTCCTCAATATCTTCACTTGCCTATACAATATCTCAATCAAACCTTCTCCGTATGCCAAATCTCTTCAATACCAACAACCTCCATAGGCACAATAGAGTTTGGGTCACCTACACACTTCCTCAACATAGACACATGAAAGACTAGATGAACCATACTCATCTCTATAGGAAACTCTAATTAATAAGCAACCTTACTAATTCTCCTCAAGTTACTATAAGGCCATACAGACCTTGGGCTCAACTTTCCCTTTTTGCCAAATCAAACCACACTCTTCATGGGTGAGACATTGAAATACACCTAATCATCAATACTAAAGTCAAGATCCCTTCTCCTCACATCGAAGTAGGACTTTTGCATACTTTGGGCCATCTTCAATCTTTCCCTTACCAACCTCTCCTTCTCCAAAGCTTCCAAAACCAAACCTGAATCTATCAAAGCCATTTCCCCCACTTCAAACCACCCAACTGAGGACCTACAACGTCTCCTATATAAGGCCTCAAATGGTGCCATCCTAATGCTAGACTGATAGCTATTGTTGTAAGCAAATTCAATAGTAGAAGATGCTCGTCCCAACTACCTTTAAACTTTAAGACACAAGCCCTAAGCATATTCTCAAGAGTTCGAATGCTCTATACGGCTTGACCACCCATTTGTGGGTGAATGGTTGTGCTACGCTTGACTTTAGTACCAAGGACTCTTTGGAATGATCTCCAAATATGGGAAGTAAATTGAGCACCATAATCTGAAATGATAGCCAATGGAACACCATGCAACTCAAAAAAACTCATGGATGCACAATTTAGCATAATCTTCAGCACCATAAGTTGTTTTAACCATAATAAATGAGCCAATTTTGTTATCCTTCAATAACCCATATGGAATCAAAATGCCTCTTAGTCTTAGGCAAACCAATCACAAAATCCATGTTGATCTTTTCCCACTTCCAAGTAGAAATCTACATCTTGGGTTAGGCCACCGGGAATTTGATGTTTGGCTTTGACTTGTTGACAATTGTGGAATCCTTCTAAAAACTATGTAATGTCTCTTTACCACCCCACCAATACACTTCCCTCAAATCCCTATACATCTTTGTATAATCCGGGTGAATAGAAAAGGATGAATTAAATGCCTCTTTCAAAATCAATTCCCTCAACCTATCAAAATTTGGCACACACAATTCACCTTGCTCTCTTTCACCACAGCCTTAAATTCTAGACAAGCAAGGTCAAGGTCGACCTTGTTTGGATTTAACCTCTTCAATCAAAGACGATTTGGAACCATCATACCTCCATCTTCGGCTTCATTCAACCTAACCCCCATTCTTGCCAACCAATGGACTTTCTTTGCCAATTCCTTCTTTCTATCATTAATAGGAGCCACACTCTCTATGGACACCCTACTTAGAGCATCAACCACAATATTAGCTTTGCCTGGATGATAATGTACACTGTGTCATAATCGTTAAGGAGTTCGAGCCACTTTCTTTGCCTCAAATTGAGATCTCTATGGGTGAATACATATTAAAGACTCTTGTGGTTGGTGAAGACATCTACATGAACCCCATACAACTAATATTTTCAAAGCAAATATCACGGCTGCTAACTCAAGGATATGGGTAGGATAATTATGCTCAAGTACTTTAAGTTGCCTACCAGCATAGGCGATGATCTTGCCACTTCATATCAACATAAACCCAAAACTATTTCTTGAGGCATCATAATAGATAACAAACCCTTGTAATCCATCTACTAATGCCAAGATAGGAGCAGAAGTAAGCTTGTCCTTTAAAGTTTGGAAGCTCCTTTCACATTCATCGGTCCAAAGAAAGTATGCCTTCTTCTGTGCCAATTTTCTGAAAGGACAAGCAATTGTAAGAGAAACCCTCCACAAATCTTCAGTAGTACCCTACCAAACCCAAGAAACTCCTAATATCCATTGGAGTCAAAGGCCTAGGAATATTCCTCACCACTTCTTCCTTTTTAGGATTGTCTTTAATCTTTTCACCTAACACCATATGCCCTAGAAATGTGACTTCCTTTAACCAAAAGTCTCATTTATCAAAATCAGCAAACAACTTTTCATCCCTCAAGATTTGCCACTCTACCCTCAAATGTTTCATATGTTCTTCCTCACTCCATGAATAAATAAAGATATCATCATGAATACCACAACAAACATGTCAAGGTAGGGTTTAAAGACCCTAATCATATGTTCCCTAAATATTGTTGGTGCATTAGTTTGGCCAAATGACATCATCACAAATTCGAAATACTCATACCTAGTCAAAAAATTCATTTTAGAAATATCACATTCCCTTACCCTCATTTGATGGTATTTGAACCGAAGATAAATCTTAGGAAAATGGCTAACCCTTTGCAATTGGAAATATATGTCATCTATCCTTGGTAGAGAATACTTATTCTTATGGTGACTTTATTGAATTATTGGTAGTCGATAAACATTCTAAGTGATCTATCCTTCTTCCAAATAAGCAACACCAGTGCACCCGAAGGTGACTTTCTAGGCCTAATAAATCCCTTCTCCAATAAATCTTTCAATTATTCCTTTAACTCTTTCAATTCCACTGGGGCCATATGATAAGGAGGAATGGCAATGGATTGTATATTGGGTAGGAGGTCTATACCAAAGCCTATTTCCCATTGGAAAGGAATACCGAGGAGTTCATCGGGAAAGACATCAAGAAGCTCATTGACCATCGAAACCGACTCAATAGGAGGGACTTTAGACTCAACATCCCTAACCATAAAAGATGATAAATGCAACCCTTACAATCATTTCTTGAACTTTAAGACAAGAGATGAACCTTACCTTAACCATAGAATCATGACCTTCCTATTCAAGGATGGGCACATTTGGAAATTGGAACCTAACTTTACAAATCCTACAATCAACGGAAACATGATATGCATGAAACCAAATTCATCCTAAGAATGATATTGAAACTACCATGTCAAGTTCAACAAAATCACAAAGAAAGATTTTATGCAACATGGACACGGGAAAACCCCTAGAGACTCTTCTAACAGACTCACCAATAGGGGTAGACACCTCAAAGGGTTCACATAACAATTTGAGACACACATCAAGCCTATTAGCAATAAATTGGGTAATAAAAAATAGAGTGGCACCCAGATCCAATAGAGTATACACACCATAATCATAAACCTTTAACATCTCGATGACAACATTAGGTGCCTCATTAGCCCTTGCCTCCCTTGAAGAGCATAGAACTAGTTGTGAGGTGAATCACCCCCTTGTTGACCACCTTTTGCCCTTTGATCACCATGGGCACCTTGTCCTTGAGGATGATCTCTACCCTTTTTTGAGCATTTGTACATTCCGCATTCTTGTGGCCCATTTTCCCACACCCTAAGCAAGCACCCACATCATGAAAACATCTATCACCATGGTTCTTCCCCAACCTTTCACACTTAGGAAGTATTTTTCCATCATTACCACCTTGAGTTTTAGGGTTGGACAACCAATCATTGGCAAACCTTTTGTTTTTAGTATTTATTGATCCTTGGCCTTGAAATTTGTGGCATTGTTTAAAATGACCAATTCTAGCACTTTGAATCCACCTCCATAACAAGCCCTCTTGGGCTCCCATTCTCTCTTTCTAAGGTCTTCTCCTTCAAGTTTATCGGCATATGTTATGAGCCGAGAAGTCCATATCTATAACAAGCATAGCAGTGTGACATTCCTCATTAACCAAGTCAATTATTCTTGACACAAACTTATTCATCTTTGCCCTAAAATCAGCAACCAATTGAGAAGCATACTTTTTGAGAGTTTCTTAAACTTGAGGGAATACTCCCTCATACTCATTAATCCTTGTTTGAGATACATAACTTCTACCATCTTTGCCTCCCTAGTTCAATAGGAAAGAAGTGGTTAAGGAAGGCAGATTTGATTTCTTCGCAAGGAATAGGCTCTTGATTCACCCTCTCTATCTTCCATTTGGTAAACTATATTTGAGCAAGGCCTTTGATTTGATAGGCTGCAAGTTCCACCTTTTCCTTTAAGTTCATTCCCATAATAGCAAGAACTTTGTACTTCATCAATAAATTCATGCGGATGTTCCTCCACCTGAGAGCAATGAAACTCTGAAGGGTTCATTCTATTGAAGTCTCTCACCCTTGAGGCCAGAGTAGGAGCATGAGGAGCTTGCGGCCCTTCATTGGCTTAGTTAGCTATGACTCGTACCGACAAGGTAACTACATTCAAGTAGTCAACATAAGTGACCCCAACTTCTTCTTAGGGATTTTGTGCGGTTCGAGGGGTCAAATCCCCCTCGGGAGTAGGAGCTCTTTATGCCATTCTTATTGGTGGCATGATCTTGAAGAGCAAAAAGGAAACCATTAGAGATGGAAGTCTAAAATCAAGTACTAAAGCATGAAAAATATTATAAAGAGGTGAAACATTTCCTAAATGCCTCAAAGCCTCTTTTTCACAGTTGTGATGCACTTCACAACCATGAACAAGACTATACATGATATGGTGTGTTAGATTTTCGAGGATCATTTATAAACCTAGTGATACGTTACCAAACTCATCACGACCCAAACCTAGGTCTTAGGTGTGACATGGCAAATGGGGAACCTGAAGTTACCCCAAATAAGCCACATAGCATAAAAAAGCATATCCTTAGTTGTGGAAGCATAAATCAAGAATCACACAATTCAATACTAAGGAAGATTGGGGCTTTGGACTCAAGCTATGAGGATAGAAAGGGAATAGGAATTTCCATCAGCTAATCACAAGCAAAGACTTAGGGGAGGGTTAGTAGGATTCAAGCTATGGGGAAGTAGGGACTTAGGATGATCATCACACACCATGAACATCGAGCAACAATGTATAAGGGAAGGGACTAAAGGAAATCTCTATAAATACATAGCGTCATAAGAGTCAAGCACTTCACAATATCTAACAACACCTCTAATCATGAGTGGAACAAGAGCCAAGACATCTCCCAGGCTTTCCCTCAAAATAGATACAAAAATAAATAAGTCTTGACATAAGCAAGATAGGAAGTGGTTGTTGTCCCCGGAATAGAGGAATCTCCAATAGCAAATCTTCAAGCAAGTCAACTAGCCATGTGGAGGTAGATGATTAAGAGCTCCAGTCCCTACATGGTTAAATCATGTAGGTAAAAAGTATGCGTTAGTATTTGGAATGTACTCAATATGCGAGATGCAATGCAACAACGGAACATAAGCCATGATAATCAAGATGCATAATCATATACAATGGATATAAGCTCAATATGACATTAATGATCAATGCTTTAGTCAAACATACTGGGAAACTTGTCATATAACTTTAGTCAAACATGATGCGCACATGTGTATGAGCTTAAAATCATGCAACTCAAAAGTATAGGATATGAAAGAAGTAAAACAAAATCATTTAGAAAGCATTCAAAGCAACCCACCATCATAATAGTAAAACTCTTAGTTTGGGTATCATGAAATTCATCTCAAAATCCACAATCTTCATAGTATCATATCATTGATAGGTATCTATTTATAATCAAACCAACACTTGACACAATCAAACTTAAATCATGTTCATAATGAATACAAGAAGTACACATAATCGAATAAGCCTTGAGATCAAGAAATGTCATTGAAAGAGGGTTTGAGGCTCCATGGGTGGAAGAACCCATGAATAAAAGACCCACATACCTTGAAACCTTGAGATTGATGAAGAAAACTTGAAGAGACTTGAGGGATTCACCTTATGCTTGAACTTCAATGAAGCCTCTTGAGAATTTGGGAATTGATCGAGGGATTTAAAGGAGGATTTGAGAGGATTTTGGGAGTATTTAAGAGTGAATTAGGTCTAAAAATTGTTGAATATTTTAGGGATCCCGTCTATAAGGGTGTTGGGTTATGACCCAATTGCCCTCACTTCAAACAAAAAAATTTCAAAAAATTTTAAACTATGAGGGATAGAGACACATCGCGCCTTGGGTTCTGCACAGTATACTTTTATGCGAAGTTTAATTTTTCCCTATTTTGGCCTAAGAATGTGTTTTGGACATTTTTGTACAATTCGTGAACAAGTTTGTGACACAGAGTGGTCACACAGTCTTCTGGTTAAGGCAAAATGAACCAAAAAATTATTTTTTAATACGGTTGACATAAAAATCAAAGGTGACCCTTTTCCTACATAATTTCACCTCCCGAAAAAGATATGAAGTCAAATTTTCCAAATATTGCACAAATGTTACAATATCCAAGCAATAAACTATAAGGATATTTCTGAGTTGTGTAGGGAAGTGTTACACTCCCTTTTTCAATCATCTTCTATGTGTGACACACTACCCATGGAAAGTCTACTAACAGCCTCTGTTACCACATTCGCATTGTCCGGGTGGTACTTCACACTCATGTCATAGTCCTTGAGAACCTCTGACCAAGTTCGTTGCCTTAAGTTGAGATCTCTTTAGGTGAACACATGTTGAAGGCTCTTATGATTGGTCAAGAAATCTATATGAACCCCATACAAGTAGTGACGTCAAATTTTTAAAGCAAATACCACGATGAAAGTTCAAGATCATGAGTTGGGTGGTTCTTCGCATGCACCTTCAATTGCCTTGAGGCATAAGAAATTACCTTACCATGTTGCATCAAGACACACACCAACCCAATTCTTGAGGCGTAATAATAGACAACAAACCCATCATTTCCTTACAGCAAGGTCAAGATTAGAGCCAAAGTTAATCTATCTTCAAGGTTTGGAAACGCTTCTCACACTTATCCGTCTGCACAAACTTTTCCTTCTTTTGAGTAAACTTGGTCAATGGGGGCGAAATGGTAGAGAAACTTTCCAAAACTCCTATAGTACCCGGTTAGGCCTACGAAACTGCAAATGTCCGTAGGAGTCAATGGCCTTGGCTAATTTCTCACCCATTATGTATTTTTGGGGTTAACGTTGATACAATCACTCGACACCACATCCCAATGATGACAACCTCACTTAGCAAACATTCACACTCGTCAAATTTTGCAAAAAGACTTTGATCCTCAAGGTTTATAAAACAACACTCAAATACTCCATGTGTTCTTCCTCACTCTGAGAGTCAATTGGGATATCATGGATGGATACCACTATGCACATGTCGAGTAGGGCTTGAACATCCTATTCATAAGGTCCATGACAATAGCCAGTGCATTAGAGAGACCAAAAGACATTAACACAAATTTAAAGTGACCATACCTAGTTTGGAAAGACATCTTAGGAATGTCACTCTCCCTCACCCTTAATTGGTGATACTTGGACCTCAAATGAATCTTGGAGAAATGTTTAGCCCTTTAGCAATTGGTAAAACAAGTCATATATTTTTGAAAGTGAATATTTGTCTTAATAGTGACCTTTTTGAGTTTCCAGTAGTCTAAGAACATACAGAGTGACCCAACCTTCTTTCTCACAAATAAAACTGAGCACCCCAAGGAGACCTACTAGATCTAATGAAAGTATTATCCAACAATTCCTTCAATTGTTCTTTTAATTATTTCAATTTAGTGTGGGTCATTCTATAAGGAGGAATAGAGATAGACTGAGTATCGAGTAAGATGTCCATACTGAAATCTATTTCCCTTTCGGGAGAAATACTTGGTATTCATCCAGAAAGACATCGGGAAACTCATTGACAATGGGAACCAACTAAAGAGAAGGGACTTTGGAAGTGACATCTTTAACCTTCACTAGATGATATATGCATCCCTTTGTGATCATTTTCTGGGCCTTTAGAAAGGAGACAACCAACCTCTACATGAAGAATTTCTACCCTATCACTTAAGAAAAGACTCATTTGGAAATTAGAACTTGACTCTATGAGTCCGACAATCTATGGAAGCATAAGATGCATATAACCAATATATCCCAATTATAACATCAAAGTGAACCATGGAGAGTTCTACTAAGTCATAAAGGAAAACTTTATGCAAGATGAAAATGGAATAATTTCTATTAACTCTTCATGCAACAATGGACTTTCCTATTGGGGTATACACTTCATAAGGATCATTAAGGATTTCAACATATACATTGAATTAGTTCCAAGGAAAGGAGTTACAAATGACAAGTTTGACCCCAGATCTGAGAATCCATATGCATCAAAATTGTAAACTTTCAACATACTGGTAATAATATATGGAGCCTTTTCAACTTCTTGTTGGCCGTGAAGAGCATAGAATTGGTTAGTCCTTGGGGTACCTTGAGCTTGCCCGCTTGGCCTTAGGGCTTTTTACCTCCACTCATATAATCCTTGCATGGTGCCTGGGCTTTCCACACTTGAAGCAGGCATTTGAGTCGGCCAAGCATTCTCCCTTATAGGGCCTCCCATACTTGGGGCAATTAGGAGTTTACAGCTTTAGAGCTACCCCTTTTTCCTTGGGGCATCAGGGAAAAGGAGTGTTGGTAGACCCTTGGACATCTTGCTTTTGGCCACCTTGGAACTTGTGGTGGCCTCCACTCTTTTGGTACGAGTATCCCCCACCATCAACTCGAGTCATTTTAGACTTTCTAGCTCTCTCCCTCAACTTATTCTCCTCAATTTATTCAACATATGTCATCAGCTAGGAGATGCCTATCTCCTTCACAAGTAGTGCTATCTTTCACTCCTTTGACACTAAGCCTGGACGCCGAATATGAATTTACTCATACGAGCCCTTCGATCCGCTACCATGAAAGTGGCAGATTTGGAGTATTTGGTAAACTTGAGAGAATACTCTCTCATGCCCATGTGTCCTTACCTAAGGTTGATAAATTCTTGTACCTTGGACTCCCTTAGCTATAGTGGGAAGAATCGGTCTAAAAAGGCACCCTTAAACTCCTCCCACTCAATTAGAACTGCTACTTGTCTCCTTTCCTCTGCCTATTACTCATAAGATATCTTTGCTACACCCTTAAGTTAGTAGGCCACCAACTTGGCCTTATTTTTGCGAGAACTCCCATTACAACAACAATTCGGTAAGCCTCATCAATGAAGTTGATTGGATCATCTTCCATCTTAGAGTCGTGGAACTCTGGGGGACTCATCCTCATAAAATCTCTAACTCATGTAGCAGGAGTAGAAACTTAGGGAGGAATAGAAATCTCCCTATTGGCTTGCCTAGACAAAGCTTGGGCTAGCACGGTGAATGTGGTCCTAAACTCCGCAGGAGATGCCCTATCGTCTTGGTGCAATGGAGGGGCATGTTGGACGGGAGTGCTCCTTGGTTGTGGAGATCTTCTTGGTGACATGATTTGGAAATAACAAGAAAGTCATTAGTTATAGGAGAATCTTAGAGAATCCTAAAGTCATTACATGAATAATAAAGAAGGGAGGGCTTTCCTAAACGTCTCATAGCATCTCATTCATGGTTATGTCGTTCATCACAACCTTGAATAAGACTTTACTCGATGCGGTATGTTTGGATGTCCGAGGAACATTTTAAAACCTCATACTCCGACACCAATTTTTTAATGACCCAAGCCTATGTCCCAGTTGTCAAACCACGAATCACCCGTAGGCACCTCGCCCAAGCTATCTCAGTGCATCAAGCATTCATAGGCATAAACTCAAGCATTTTGCAAAAATAAACATGATAAGGTTTATGGGATATCGTTTGAAGTAAAAACAATATCTCAAAACATACATAATGTCCATAAACATACCATCTAGAACATGAATAAATGGGAATCGATAAACGATCGATTTTCCTCAAATAAAAAAGATTCCAAATTTGAGCATAGAAAGTAAAAGCCTTCAGTTTAAAAATCAAAATATACATCATGCCCAAAATACATAGCATAAGGAGAAAAAAGGTAGACTCCCAAACTAAGAGCTCACACAACAACAGTAGTCTTGGAGTGCCAAAAGAACTAGCCACAAGTCAGGAGAGTAGGAGCGCCAGCCCCTACATGGTGACAGAATCTAGGTAAAATATGTATTATACTTTTGGAATATACTAAGTATGTGACATGAAATGCAAGTATTAAATTATAATGTCATTATCCCTAAATTAAAAGATGTCGATGCATGAAATGATAAGGTCATTATTTATGAGGGTAGACGATAAAATTCGTATTAAGAAAATAATAATCAGGAACAAAAATATAGCAACAATTGTAGTATTTTATTTCAATACATGAGTGTTATAACTCTATGAATCTTCTAATTTGACTTTTTGTGTAAATTCAAGAGCTGTTGAGCTTGATCTTGAGTTTGAAACTTGTTGTTGGACTTTGATATTTTTCTTCATCTTGAAATTTGGAGTTGTTCTTGATCTTGATCTTGAAATTTGGATTTGTTCTTGATCTTGTAACTTGTTTTTGAGTTCAAGAGCTTTTAAACTTGTTCCTGAGCTTGATCTTAAGTTTAAGAGCTTTTAAACTTGTTCTTGAACTTGAATGTTTGAATTCTTGAATTTGTAGAGAAATGTGTGATTTTTGATCCACGAGTTCTCTCTATCTTTTTGTTAGAATTCTTTTTTCTTCTTTGAATTATAAAGACCCCTATTTATAGTTGTAGAATAGGGGAATTATAATAGGAAAGACTTCCCTTCACCCAATCAAATTTAAGTGACATGGCATTTTCGGCTTTAATGAAATGGGCTTGTTATTTCAACACATGGAAAGATCATATTGGATTCTTTGTTTGACTTGGTGTGCACGTCATTTGACACGTGGCTCCAAGATGGGTCTCTTGTATGAAATAATATTGCGCTTATTAATTTGGACTCCTTTATTGTAGCCCAAATCAATTAACATGGGTTTTAATTAGATCTGTATTTATTGGACTTAAATAATTGACCCAATTATATTAATGCATAACATTTATTTGGACTAATATATTCATGAATTTAATCTAAATCGAATCATTTTAAAATTTATATTTTGATAAATTTTAAATGATTACAAATGTTAGCCTGCTTCAAGTCTAGCCAAAATATTTTATCATTTGAAGACTAGACTTGAAGTATTATTATTATTATTATTATTATTATTATTATTATTATTATTATTATTATTATTATTATTATTATTATTATTATTATATAATAAAAAAGTATAGACATAATATTATAACTTTATTATTACAATATTATGTAGAAAAGAAAATTATTCCCAACTTTACATTATTTGAAAAAAAATGTCCATTTTTCCCTTTTCTGCTTTCCTTTTTTTTATTCTTCTTTTCTTTCTTTTCCTCTTTCTTTCTTTCCTTTTGTTTTTCCTTTTTCTTGGTCTTGTATGACCACCCCTTTTTTTTTCTTCTTTTTCTTTTTTTTTCTCCTTTCTTGGTGCATACATGTACCATTTCTTTTTCCTTTCTCTCTTTTTTTTTCCTTCTTTCATTCTTTCCTTCTTTTTTTTCCTTTTTTTTTTTTTTTGAACAATACTCTATAAATAGGAGGGTGTGCTTCTTTATATTTTTTTTTATCAAAATTGAAGTCTAATCCTCGTGTCTTTGTTGAGGTATGACTTTTTTTCATTCCTCCCTTTTTTTGTAGGTCAAAGGAAGCAATATTTGTGTTTTGCAGATTTTATAGTGCAAAAATTTGATCTTGGGGTGTGAAGGGATAAATCCAAGCTCACACCTTGAGATCACCATTTCGAGACTTTATAATATTCCCAATGTTTAAACATAAGGAATCACCAATTCGGGACTTTACAATATCCCCAATGTTTAAACGTAAGGGACTACCAATTCGAGACTTTATAATGTTCCTAATGTTTAAACATAAGGGACCACCAACTCAAGGCTTTACAATGTTCTTAGTGTTTAAACATAAGGGACAACCAATTCGAGGCTTTATAAAGTTCTCAGTGTTTAAACATAAGGGACCAACAATTCGAGGTTTTACAAATTTTTCAATTTTTAAAAATAAGGGACCACCAATTCGAGGCTTTACAAAGTTCCTAATGTTTAAATATAAGGGATCACCAATTCAACACTTTACAAAGTTCCCAATTTTTAAACATAAGGGATCACCAATTCGAGGATTTACACTATTCCACATGTTTAAAACATAAGGGATCACCAATTTGAGGCTTTACCATGTTCCAAATATTTAATCATAAGGGATCTTCAACTCAAGGCTTTACAATATTCTAAATTCTTGTGAAGAGGTCATCTTAAGGTACAATGGGAAAATTCTTGTCCACCTTAAGACATGAAAATTTGGAGATTCTTTTAAGGATAAGTCCACGAAAAGTCTAGCTTAAAGTGCAAAAGGACAAATTTTGTCCACCTTAAGGCATGGACATTTAAAGATAGTTTGAAGGATAAGCCCACGGAAAGGCTAGCTTAAGTGCAAAGGGACAAGTTTTGTCCAGCTTAAGGTATGAAAATTTTGAGATCTTTAAGGATAAGCCCGTGAAAAGACTAGCTTAAGATGCAAAGGGTAAAATTTTGTCAACCTTAAGGCATGAAAATATAGAGATCCTTTTAAGGATAAGCCTGTGAAAAGAATAGCTTAAGGTGCAAAGGGACAAATTTTGTCCACCTTTAGGCTTGACAATTTAGAGAGATTCTTGTGGCATAAAGGGATGGATACTTGTCTGTTCCCCAAGAAAGGCTATTTGAGGGAATCCTCATGATGCAAAAAGTTAGTTACTCATTTTTTCCTTAAGAAAGGTAAATTTAAAGGCCAAGGCTTGAAGGCTTTAACTTTTAGACTCGACAACTTTAACGAATTTGACTTATAAACATGGTGGATTTGAAACTTCAACTTTAGGAAGAAGAGAACTTAAAGACTTCAAATTGCAGTTTTGAGAACTTAAATTCTCTAATACATATACTTGATTGATTTGAAACCCCAAAGTCTGCACTTGAAGAGTTTGCAGACTTTAACTTATAGACTAAAAAATTATAAATGCTTCAACATTCTTGCTTGTAGGATTTGAACATTTTTACTTGCAAACTCGAAGAATTCAAAGACTTCAACTTGTATACTTGAAGAATTTCAAGACTTTGATTTGCATACTTGGAGAACCAATGACTTAAACTTATGAACTTGAAGAATTCAAAGACTTTAACTTATGTATTTGAAGAACTTGAAGACTATGATTTGCATACTTGGAGAATCAAAGACATCAACTTGTGAACTTGAAGAATTCAAAGACTTCAACTTGCATACTTGAAGAATTTGAAGACTTTGATTTGCATGCTTGGAGAATCAAAGACTTTAACTTGTAAACTCAAAGAATTCGAGGACTTGAAGTTGTATACTTGAAGGATTTGAAGGCTTCAACTTGTAAACTCGAAGAGTTCAAAGGCTTAAAATTGTATACTTAAAGAAATTGAAGACTTTGATTTGCATACCTAGAGAATCAAAGACTTTAACTTGTAAGCTCGAATAATTTGAAGAATTCAACTTGCATACTTGAAGAATGTGAAGACTTTTATTTGCACACTTGGAGAATCAAAGACTTCAACTTGCATACTTGGTTAATTTGAGAACCAACTCATAGACTTCAACTAGCAGACTTTGAGGAATTAATACTTCAATTTGTAAACTTGAACAATTTTGAAAGCCTCAAGCACGCTATTGAATGAGAACACATTCCATCGGATTTGCCCCTATAAGGAATCTGGTAGGGACCTATAGTTTTTAACACTCATACAATGTCTTTATAATATAATTTCAAGAGCCTATGTACCTCAATGAAGAAAATCAAGTCACAACGTAGTTTTTTTTTTTTTTGGGGGGGGGGGGGGGGGGTGCGCTTTCTTTGTTATTGTCCTAACTTTTGCCTAGGCAGTACATCTTTCAAGATTTCCAACCTAGCAAACATTTTTTAGGGTGTGTACACAGTTTATACTTTTATAGGCCAGGAGTATCATGCAGTTTTTTACTCACACTTCAAGGAGCATTATTTACCTTAAAGATAGTACCTCTTAAGAAATTTTGTATTTATAGGACCAATCCTTATAACATCTATGTGACAAGCTTGTAAGCACCATTTAAGAATACTTCATAAACCATATATGGTCCATCCACTTCGAGGTAAATTTGCCCCCGTACTTACATGAAGTGATAACGGGCCTTCTTACTACAAGAACATGGTCTCTAACTTGAAAACACCTTGAATAAACCCATTTATTAAAAGCACGAGACAAACGAGCTTCATAATGTTCAAGGTTTTGCTAGGCTTCTAATATTTTTTCATCAAGCGCTTCTAATTTAGTAAGACATAGTTGGGCATTTTCTTCTTAAGTGAGCTCTTCTTGGATAGTCAGTCTCAAGGAAGGTATTTGACGCTCGAGTGGCAGGATTGCCAAACTCCAAAAGCAAGTGAATATGAGATTCTTTAAGTTGGTGTACGTATGTCGCCCTATGTGCCCACAAGGCTTCTTCCATTCTTTCGTGCCAATCTCACTTGGACTTAGAGATGACTTTCTCTAATAGATTGCATAGAGTCTTGTGATTGCCTCGGCTATACCATTGGTGCTAACATTGTACATAGAAGATTTCTGCTACTTAAAGCCAAAGAGATCAAAGATCTTATTCATCAACTTGTTATCGAATGGCTTGTCATTATCCATTGTTATGTATCATGGAACGCCAAATTGATAGACAATGTTCACTCAAATAAAGTTTGCAATATTCTCCTTCTTGACTCCTTTAAGAGCTACAACTTTAGCCCATTTTGAGAAGTAATCTACCGCAACCAAGATGTATAAATACCCACTAGAAGATTTTGGTAGTGGTCCAACAACATCCAATCTCCAAGCATCAAATGGCCATGATACAATAGTCATGTTTAAAGCTTCAGGTAATTGATGTATGAAATAGGCAAGCCTTGCACCTTCGAGTGTAATCTAAGTAAAATTTCACCATAATTGGCCAATAATAACCCATTCTTTTTATGTGAAAGTGGAGTTTCAGTCTGGACTAATGTGATCCACATACTTCTGAATGCGCCTCTTGCAAGGCTTAGGCCACTTCTTCATGCTCCAAACATCGCAAGAGCTTTCCATAAAATGATCTTCTATACAATGTGTCCTTGTAGAAGATAAAATGAGGCGTCTGACACCGAATGTCAGTCCTTCACCTCGTACCTTCTGAAGTATTTCATAACACAAGTATTTGATAATAGCTTGGCACCAATCATCTTTATCAATCTCGGTCGTAGCAACGAGACGCTCTACTTCATATTCATCTTCATTTAGTGGAACAACCTATTTTTGACAGACAGTAACTTGTATCTGCTTTGGGAGAGTTAGAATCGAAGCTAAACCAGCCAAGGCATCAACTCATTTATTTTCTTTTCTTGGGCACATGTTGTAAAGTCATATCTCCGAGCCACCTGTCACGACCCAAGCTTAGGGCCTAGATATGACATAGTGAATGGGGAACCCAAAGGAACCCCAAACAAGCCTCTTACCAAAGTAAATACAATAAGAGATATAAATAAGGGAAATGGACTAAGGGAAGTCTTTGATATTCATAAAATACCCAGGAGTCAAGCTCAAAGCATAAGTACATCAATTGTTCCAACAACACCTCTAACATAGATCAGAGCATGGGCCAAGACACTTTCCCGGCTCACCCTGATAGTGTCAAATGTTCAACATAAAGAAGTGTTAGAGATAGCAAGAGAAAGTAGATAGTATACTCATACTTGAGGACTCACCAAGCTTATCTTCGAATAATCTCAGTAGCCACGCGAAGGATGATCTAGAGTAACTTCGGTCCCTATATGGTGATATCATGTAGGCATAAAGTATGTGTTAGTACGTTTGAATGTACTAAATATGTAGGATGCAATGCAACAAGACATAAGTTAATTGTTGTCAAAATGCATAGAAATAGGCAAGAGATAAGAATAATCTCAATATGGCATACATGATCAATGCTTGAAGTAAAATATGTTTATAAATCATACATCTTGCATAGAATATGATACATATATGGGAAAAGACCTCAACCAACAAAGAATAAGACCAAGCGGGCTACAACTTCGAATCTCGATGATTACCCCTCATCGATAAAGAGGTGTCCTACTTGCTAAGGTAAACCATAGTTCACCTTATCGGAGCCTGTCTCGTATCAGAGAAGTAACCTCCCTTACAAGAACTTGTCCTCTTTAGGGAAGGATATCATGAAAAACTTTGCCCTTATGGGAACCTGTCCCATTTTGGGAAGAATTTCGAAAGAAAGTGCACTAAATGGATCTACTAGTAAAGCAAGGGTAAAATATACTTCTATGTTATAGTTTGATGAAATAGAGCAAACCCTTCATCCATCGGTGTTATGCCTAATCCCACAGAGTAATTGAGATAATCATACATTAGCAATTTGTAAGAAACATGGAAACATGACATGAGTAGCTCTAAAACATCTTTTGCCTCTAATGGTGAGACTAACTTTAAAACATAAGAATAGATCATCATCAAACATTACCCTTGCATTAACATCAAAGGCTCCCAAGAGGTAAAATCTTTGAAAGAGGGCTTAATCTAACATTACAACATCATAGACATTTTCATGAATTCAATACATCCTTTGAAAGCCCAAAATCATCATAAAGTTACGTGACTTATAAATCATATAATAGATTATCAACTACTTTAAGAATCGTTGAAAAGACATTCTATCAAACACTTGGTGAGTGTGCAATGCTAGTTCAAAATCATGCAATTTAAGAGAGAAATAATATGAGAAAACTCAACGTAAATCAACCCACCATCATATTGTAAAACTCTCATGTAAGATACCTTGAAATCCATCACCGAATCTCATAACAGATCATAGTTTCGTAACTCAAAACATACATGGTCTTAATAGACGAAACCAACTCATAATATAAGCTTGAGATAGATAGACATGCATATTTAATCAACATTTCATAAAACCCCAACATATTTCATGCTTATAATCCATAATAAAAGATACCCATAGGTAATACAACTTTAAAACATGTAATTTTCATAAGATAGGAAGATTGGGCTTCATGGGTGAAAGGACCAAATGGATGAAATCCACATACCTTAAACTTGGGTTTTATTGATGTAGACTTGAAGGAGACTTGAAGCTTTGAATGGATTTCTTGAGATCCGGAATTAAGCTTGAGACACTTGAATTTGGATGAAATATTTGGTTAAGTGTTGGAGAGGGCTTTGAGGGGGTCTTGAGTGATATAGAGTTGAAAAATGGCCAAGTATAGGTGTTTTTACGCATAAGTGGGCATGGGGCCAAGACCTCTATGTTTTGGGCTGAAACTGAAAAATCAAGGAACTGCAAACAGTACTCTGCGACAGGTCCACCGCGGAGTGTCACAGACCCACACTATTTTCAAAAAAATTTGCAAAAATCATTTTTCACTACAGGTCTCTTAAAATCTAGGTTATACCAATTTCCCACTCAATTTTGCCCCCGAATTAAGAATATAAAGTCAGATTTTTGATATTAGGCACGGATTTTGAGATATATAAAAATTAAAATTCTAGGCATTTTCCAGGCATTTTGGGGCGTTTCACCATCTTATCAATGTCCAGGAATAACAATGATAGGGATGAAGTTCTGTCTTTTTGACCTTATAGCTTCCCGGAAGTTGTTTGATCACCAATCGAGAGTCACCATAGACTTGCAATTGTAATTACTTCATGTCAACAACCATTTTGAGTCCAAGTATTAATGTTTGATACTTTGCGATATTATTGGAGCAGCATTATTATAAAGTAAAAGAGAATGGTAGGACCTCTCTTTGTGAAGTAACAATTACTACGCCTGCACCAGCTCCACCACGATATGTAGCCCCATCAAAGTATATTTTCAGGAGGTTGAATCTCGATGGCCAACACATCTTTGTCGAGAATCTCATCATTCAATTCCCAATTTTCTAGTATAGGATGGTCTGCCAAAAAAGCCGCTAATACTTGTCCCTTCATAGCCTTTTGAGGGATGTACACAATCTCAAATTGTTGGAACTGAAGGTACTTGCTCGTAGGTCACTAAGGACTAGTTTAGACATAACAAATTTTATGGTACTTACCCTAAAAATAAGATGGATGATATGAGCTTGAAAATAGTGCTTCATTTTTTGAATTGAAATGACTAGCGCCGAACATAACTTCTCGATTGGTGAATTATTCAGCTCATTTGGTGTCATCATCCTGCTCAAGTAATAAAGGGAATTTTCTTTGCTATTATTATTTTCTTGAGCTAGTAATGCTCCCATGGACCTTTCTTGTGCCATAATGTAAAGTATCAATGGCCTTCTAGGTATAGGAGCCGCTAGAACTAGAGGTTTCGCCAGATACACTTTGATACTTTCAAAGGCTTTGCTACATGTTTGATCCCACTTGAACAGAACCTTCTTTATGAGATGACTAAATGGTTGGCATCTTCCAGCTAGATCCGAGATGAATCTCCTTAAGTAGGCTAACCTTCCCTGAAGACTTTTCAACTCATGAATGTTTCGAGGCTTAGGAATCCTCAAAATTGCATCAACTTTGCTTTGATCAATCTCAAATCCTCGATGTCGCATAATGAAGCCAAGAAATTTTCCAGAAATGAACCCATTTTAATGGATTCATCCTCAGTTGATATCTTCAAAACAACTCAAACACCATTCTTGAGTCTTTCAAATGGTCGCTCCTCCTTTTCGACTTCACCACCAAGTCATCAACATAACACTTGATATTTTTATGGAGTATGTCATCAAATATATTTTGCGTAGCCCTTTGATATGTGGCACCAGCATTCTTTAAACCAAAGTCATTACTTTGTAGCAATAAATACATTTAAGTGTGAGAAATATTGTGAGTTCTTCATCCTTCAGCAACGTTTGGATTTGGTTATAGCTAGAAGAACCATCCATGAATGAGATTGCCTTATAACTAGTCGTAGCATCAATTATTAGCTCTGGAATGGGTAGTGGGAACTCATCTTTAGGGCATGCATTATTAAGGTCTCTATTGTAACACCCCTCACACCTTACAATACTAGTACAATTCAAAGGAAACATGACATGGTTTGGACAAAGTGACGCTAAATTTTAAAAGTGCTTGAATCTCGCATTAATGGGCCATATGTGCGTTTAACGCTTAAGAGGGGCGAGTGAATACATATTTTGTGTTGAAATGAGGATATTAAGACCTTAAATGAAGTAAAATAATTGAGGTGCTTGTAGGAGTTAGTAAGAAAGTATGTGAGTCACCTGCTTGCTTAGCTCAAATCGTTAGTTAAACAGAGACCAGGCTCGACATCGAATTTATCTAGGTTCGATTACGAATAAAGTTCGTGTTAAGGGTGTAATTTTAGCCCATGTTTTAGCATCATAAATGGGCTTCATTTTCAGCCCAAGAAGTATAGTAAAAAGGGCCAAAAGATAATGCAAAACACTTGACAATTTGGGCCCAAACCAAGAAGAACCAAATCTGAAAATTGGCAGCCCAAGTCCATCACCTTAGGGACCCATTTTTGCCCAAACTTAATGAAGAAGCTGTTGGATAAGAAGCTTCATTATATGTGGTATAATATGGTCTAATGACCAAGGGAA
>JAPFFP010000012.1:5350272-5385382 GCA_026153255.1 Solanum medicagineum | reverse complement strand
CACTACTTAAATTGAAAGAGATCGCATATCTTATTCATCAACTTGTTATCAAATGGCTTGCCATTATCCGTGATTATGTATCATGGAATGCCAAACCGGTAAACAATGTTTACGCGAATGAAGTTTGCAACGTTCTCCTTCTTGACTTCTTTAAGACCTACAACTTAGGCCCATTTTGAAAAGTAGCCTGTAGTAGCTAAGATGTACAAGTGTCCACCGAAGGATTTTGGTAGTGGTCCAATAACATCCAATCCCGAAGCATCAAACGGCCAAGATGCAATAGTGGGTTGTAAAACTTCAGGCGATTGATGTATGAAGTTTGCATGGAATTGACAAGCTTTACACCTTTGAGCATAATCCAAGCAATCTTTTACCATGGTTGGCCAATAATACCCCATTCTTTTTATGTGAAAATAGAGCTTTGGTTCAGACTGATGTGATCCCCATACTCCTGAATGTGCCTCTTGTAAAGCTTGAGTTGCTTCTTTCTCCCCCAAGCACTGCAAGAGCACTCCCTCAAATAATCTCCTATACAATGTGTCCTTGTAATAGAGAAAACGAGGTGTCCGACGATGAATCTCAATCCTTCTCTTAGCATCTTCTGAAAGTATCCTATAACATAAATAGTTGATGATGGCTTGTCGCCAGTCCTCTTTATTGGCTTCAGAAACTGCGACAACATGCTCAAGCTCATTATCCATATGTTTGTCTTCGTCTAATGGTGGTACTACCTATTTTTGGTAGATAGTAACTTGCGTCAGATCAGGAAGAGTCAGAGTCAAGGCTAGAGCAACTAAGGTATCAGCCATTTTATTTTCCTTTCTTGGTACATATTGGAGGGTTACATCTCCAAGCCATCCTATCAACTTTTGAGCATAACAGTGATATGGGCGTAGTTCAGGCTTCTTGATCTCATAGGTTCCCAAGAGTTGTGGAATCACCAGTTGAGAATCACCAAAAACTTGCAACTGCAATGGCTTCATGTTAACGTCCATTTCGATCCCAAGTATTAGTGCTTGATATCTGCAACATTGTTGGAACAATGTTGTTTCAATGTGAAGGAGAGTGATAGGACTTCTCCTTATGAAGTGACAAACACTACACCTGCACCAGTTCCTCCACGATGCGTGGCCCCATCAAAGTACATTTTTCAAGGGGGCTGGATTTCGATGGTCATTGCATCTTTGTCAGGAAGTTCATCAATTAATTCCCAATTATCTGGTATAGGATGATCCGCCAAGAAGTCCGCTAACACTTGTCCTTTCACAACCTTTTGAGGGATGTATACAATCTCAAATTGTTGGAACTAAAGGTACCACCTTGCTAGTCGGTAACTAAGTACTGGTTTCGACATAACAAATTTGATGAGATTTGCTCTAGAAACAAGGCGGACAGTATGAGCTTGAAAGTAGTGCTTCATGTTATGAATCGAAAAGACCAGTGCCAAACACAACTTCTCGATTGGCGAATAAAATTTAGTTCATTTGGTGTCATCACTCTACTTAAGTAATAAAGGGCATTTTCTTTGCCTTCATTATTTTTTTGAGATAGTAAGGCTCCCACGGACCTTTCTTGTGCCGCAATGTAAAGTATCAGTGGCTTTCCAAGTATAGGGGCTATTAAGATCCGAGGTTTTGCCAGATACGCTTTTATACTTTCAAAAGCTTTGCTACATGTTTGATCCCGCTTGAAAGGGATACCTTTCTTCATGAGATGATTGAATCGTTGACATCTTCTAGCTAGATTTGAGATGAACCTCATCAAGTAGGCTAATTTCCCCTGGAGACTTTTCAGCTCATGAATGTTTCGAGGTTCGGGCATCTTCAAAATTGCATCAACTTTGTCTTGTTCAATCTCAATTCCTCGATGCCACACAATGAAGCCAAGAAACTTTCCAGAAGCAACCCCAAAGGCTCACTTTAATGGATTTATCCTCAATTGATATCTTCGAAGCAACTCAAACACCATTCTCAAGTCTTTTAAATGGTTGTTCCTTCTCTTCGACTTCACCACCAAGTCATCAACATAACACTCAACATTTTTATGGAGTAAATCATCAAATATATTTTGCACGACCCTTTGATATGTGGCACCAGCATTCTTCAAACCGGAGGGCATCACCTTGTAACAATAAATGCCTTTAGGTGTACGAAATGCCGTGAGTTCTTCATCCTTTGGTGACATGCGAATTTGGTTATAGCCAGAAGAACCATCCATGAATGACATTGCCTCATAACTAGTGGTAGCATCTATCATTAGCTCTGGAATAGGTAGAGGGAATTCATATTTAGGGCATGGATTGTTGAGATCTAAAGTCAACACAAACTCGAATTTGGCCATTCTTCTTCCTCACGGGGACAATGCTTGAAATCCACGTGGGGTATTTAACTTCTTGAATGAATCCCGCCTCAATGAGTTTGTTAACTTCTTTCTCGATCAATGGAACCAAGTCTGGCTTGAAACGTCTTTGAGCCTGCTTGACAGGACAAGCGCCGTGCTTGACTGCCAATTGATGAACTGCTATCTTGGGATTCAAACTAGGCATTTGTTTATAGCTCCAAGCGAAGACATCCCTATATTCTTTGAGTATGTTCATATAAGCCATTTCTTCATCGGCTTCTAGGAAAGAACTCAAGTAAGTTGGCCTCGGTTCTTCATCCGTGCCAAGGTTAACTTCCTTTAAGGGATCAATCGTGGTCTTCACTCCTTCTTCAAATTATGGTGGAGCTTCTATAGCATGCTCCTCTTCCTGTGGGTCATTGTCATTGATTGATATATGATTACACCAAACAATACCTCCCAACTCTCCATTAATTTTCAGTTGGCATGAGGCGTCATTCTCAATCTGAGGTGTAACATGACATGAGGAGCCTACACTTTCTTCATCTTCATCGTGCTCTTTAGTGTAAACCACAGTCTGAGCCTTCGATTTTAGTACCTCTTTACATGAAACTATGAGTTCAACTCGTCGCTTCATCCTGGAAGGAACTATGCTTTCGAAATCCTTTTGGATCATAGGTGAAGGAAGCGTCGTTACTCTTAGGTAACTTCTCAGGTGCTTGTTATTCTTCTTCTTCAATGGGCCTAACCTCTCGAACACAGAAATTCTTGCAGCGGGTTTTTCAAGTCGATCAAAGATAGAAGGTCGTTTATTAGAAGAAACACACTCATCTTCTATAGTGATATAGTTATTGCTCAACCTTCTTATGGGGATGCATACCGGTGGTGGTTAGCTATAGCCTAAACCTTCACGTGCTTGCCTGGTTGTGCCCTCCGAAGGGAGCTTCCCTAGCCTAGATAGCTCATCAGGGTTGTACCCGTCCTTTGCAAGTAACTTGTAAGCATTTGGATCAAAGCCTTCTGTACATTTTGTAGGGAGTGATGTACCTTATGGTGGATTTTGAGCCACAAAATTTCCTAATAACTTTGAAGACAAGTTTATTGCATCGATCCGTTTTATAGGAAGAGTCAACCCCCTTAGCACATTCCCTCGTACATCAGATAATTGAACCTCCTCTTTCTTCACCTTTGGGACATAATGGAGTGTAGGTGTTGGCTTAATTTTTAAGGGTATGGTCTTCCCCTTATTAGGACAAGTACTAGGCTCTCCAATGTCAGCTTTGGCCCTTTCAATGGCCGCATTGGTTGCTTTGTCTTTGAACTTCTCAGGCTTCATTGGTTTGACACCCTCGAGCTTTACCCCTTTCACAACATAACTCTTCAAATAGAATTTTGTATCGGCAAAATGTGCCTCAACCTCAGTGAAAGGATTATTGTCAACAACTATCTTCCTTTCGATTCCGTCTTCGAGGTACTTCAAATACTGATAGTAAGAAGATGAGACAATTTTGTTCTCGTGCACCCAAGGCCTTCCAAGTAATATATTATATGAAGTCTTTCTGTCAATCATATGCACTCATGCACTTGTTTGCAAATCGTCCATATGAATTTCTAGCTTAATCGAGCCTATAGACGTCTACCTCCCTTGATTGAACCCTTGTATCAACAAACGACATTCTCTAAGTTCTTCATTTGTGATATCAAGCTCTTTCAACGTGTGAATGGGTAGAATGTTGACCTCGGACCCTTCTTCTATCAAAATTTTATCTATCTTCATCTCTAGCACATGACCCACCATATACAAAGGGCGATTGTGTGGAGTTTCGCCAAATAGAAGATCATCGTCAGTAAATGTGATCTTTGTGGCACATGCGTGTACTTCTTGAAGAGGGGGTTCCACAGACTTTTCAAAAGATGACAGAGATGCTTTTGATGGAATTTCACCTGCCACTTCATCCTTGTTAGCAAGAGACACCTTCGATGAATCGTCAGTTATTATTTCTCCCTTGTCAGCAATGAAACATAATGCCTTAACACTGTCTTGGGTGGTCTCCGCAGAACCAACTTGGTAAGAATTTCCCAAAAGTTACATGACGTCACAGTTTCTGGTGGTGATGCATTTCCACTTTTGGCCCCTTCGGAAGCCTGACGGGTTTCTGCTTCTTTGATCTCTCCACTACCCTTTGTCTATTGGTTGTTCAAGTGATCTTTTCTGTGGACTCGTCTTGTTGTGTCTCGCCTAGTCATGAGAATCCAACCTTCATCATCATCTGTATCGGTTTGGGATTTCTCTTTATCTATTAGCCTTTCTTCTTCAGGTGGACATATTTGGACTGGGTCAAGCGAGCCGAACACGATAGAGATTTGATTAGAGCTTTCCTTTCCATCATGAAGGACAAACGTCTTTTCTTTAACCAATTGCATAAGCTTGTCCTTAAAGACAAAATACTTTTCAAGAGGATTGCTCACAAGTCTATGATACTTGCAATAATTTGGGTCATCAGTCTTCCCAGCTTCATCGGTTTATTTCATCTCCGGCAATTCGACGAGTTTTACCTCAACCAACTCCTCAAATATTTCAGGAACATCAGAATCTAGAAAAGGGTATTCCTCTTCCTACATCTCTCTCAAGGTTAGCTTTTGGTTTCGACACTCTTGAAAAGTCGTCTTTACACTTTGCTTCCTACTCTCCTTCGTAGTAAACTTCACATGTGAGATATTGACATTCATGGACTCTTTGTTGTCATTCCTGGGCACAAATTTTCCCCATTTCTTGGGTTCTTGTGTGTCCTTTCCTTTGCAAGGATCGTGAACAAGCATCCCATCTTTTACAGCAGAAGACGTGCTTAACTCCATATCATGGACGCACGTTGCTAGATCTTCAAAAGACTTAGGTCTGATCCCTTGTAAGGTATACAGAAGCCCCCAGTGCATCCCTTGGATGCATATTTCTATAACAGAGGTTTCACTTAGTCTGTCTTTGCAATTAAGGCTCACGTTTCTCCATCGATTGATGAAGTCGATGACATGTTCACCCTTTCTTTCGCGAGTATTTGTGAGTTCTACCATGCTCACTATGCGCCTAGTGCTATAGAAGTGATTAAGAAAATCATGCTCTAATTGCTCCCAACTGTCAATGGAATTAGGCTCAAGGTACATGTACCAGTCAAAGGCATTTCCTTTCAATGAACAGACAAATTGTTTGATGAGATAGTCTCCATAGGTCCCAGCATTATTACATGTCTCCACAAAGTGTGCAACATGCTGCTTTGGATTTCCTTTGCCTTCAAACTGCTGAAATTTGGGGGGTTGATAACCGGTAGGCATTCGGAGGCTATCAATCCTTGCAGTGTAAGGCTTTGCATACATATGGGAAGACCTAGTGGAGATTTCATACTTGTCTTTAATGGTCCCTTCGATGAACTCCTTCAATTGATCAAGCGGGATCGTTCCTTCGGCAGAAACTGGCAACTCTTTGATAGTCGGTGCTTGGTTGATAGGATTTTCAGCCTCTTGAATCTCATACCCTTCCCAAGTGCATAGCTAGATTCTCCTTCTAGTAGACCATCCACCTTATCCATCAACTTGTCGATGTGGGAGTCTTGGTGTTGCACATGCCTAGTCAATCCTTCAATCATCTTCACTAGGTTCGCAAGTTGTTCCTCTGTGGATGAAGCATTAGTTGTGATCGCTCGCATGACCGTTGGAGGAGTAAAAGAGTATCATGGATTATCACGGAAGTTGATCTTCAGAGGTCTCATATTATGCAACGCACATGGCGAAGACTTGTTGGATGAGTCATGGCCCTTCTTTACGGTAAAGTTCTTGGAACCAGAGACCTCAAGCAGAGCCAAAGTCTGCTTTATCTTTTTAGAAACACTGCTTCCTTTTTCGGAAGCATTTAGAGAGGGCCTTTCCCCCTTCGGAGTTGAAGAGCCAAAATCAGGAGTTGGTGCGGATGACACTCGCAGTGTTTGTTGTCCCAGTATAGTAACTTTGCTTCTTGTAGCAGCTTCGACACTTCCAAAAGTAACTCCAAGGATTCCCTCCATTTCAACAGTGAACTTGGAATCAGCAGCCCTAGAGGAAGTTGATTGGGAAATCTTCTTAGAAGCCATTTCAGTATTCCTTAGTGCTTGAAAAGTTGAGATCGAAGGTAGAGACGGTCCCACTAGGCATGCCAGAATTTGTAGACGATAAAATTCGTGTTGAGAAAATAATAATCAAGAACGAAAAATATAGCAATAATTTGTAGTATTTGATTTCAATAATGTGAGCATTACAATCTCTACGAATTCTCTGATTCGCCTTTTCAAGTGTAAATTCAAGGGCTTTGAAGCTTGTTCTTGAATTTGAAGTTTGTTCTTGAATCCGATCTTGAGTTCTGATCTCGAATCTTGGTTTTGATCTTGTTTCTTGTTCTTGAATCTTTATTTCAATCTTGAATCTTGATTTTGATCTTGTTTCTTGATCTTGAATTTTGATTTTGATCTCGAATCTTGATTTTGATCTTGTTTCTTGATCTTGAATCTTAAGTTCAAGAGCTTTTAAGCTTTGTTCTTGAACTTAAAGGCTTGAACGTTTGAATTCTTGAATTTGTAGAGAAATTATGGTGTTTGATCCACGAGCTCTCTCTAGCTTTTTGTTAGAATTCTTGATGTGAATTCTGAATTATTACAACCCCTATATATAGTTGTACAATAGAGGAGTCATGATAGATTAGACTTTCTCTCGGCCAATCAAAATTAATTGAAATGGCATATTGGGCTTCAATGAAACGGGCTTATCATCTTAACACATGGTATGATCCTGTTGACTTCTTTGTTTGACTTGGCGTGCCACGTTATTTGTCGCATGGCGTCAAGTGGGCCTCTTGGATGAAGGGATATGAGGCCTAATGAAGTGGGTCATCTTTTTTGTGGCCCAAATAAATGAATTTGGGCTTTTAATTAAATTCATATTGTATTGGACTTAATTAATAAACCCGATTATATTAATCCACAATATTTATTTTTTTGGACTAATATATTTTGAATTTAATATAATTTGAATCATATTATAAAATTTATATTTTAATAAATTTTATATGATTACAGTAATATTCTAATATAAATATTTGAGTTCTTTTATTTATCTTTATTGAAATTTTACAAGATAATTTTCAAATAAGCAATTTATAAATTGTACTTTAAAATGCTATGTTAGACTTGCATTTCAAAAATCCGATCAATTTATAAATTTATTTTTTGGAATACAACTTAAGTTAATTTAATCACTCATATTGTTCATTATGTCTAATAATAACCTAGAATGCAGGTAAACCAAATTACACACATACAATTTTGCATATTTATATAAAATTTTGAATTTTTTTATCCTTTATTCCTTTTCTTTTTAAAGGAGGGAGTGAGAGCTAGAACGTGAAATAAAAATCAAGTTACTACTATACGGATTTGTTTGGCTATGAAATATATTTATTTTTAAATAATTTTTAACTTTATTTAAACATTGGTATTAAAAAATGAAAATTAAATTTTCAAGTTCAACCAAAAAATGTATTCAAAATTTGAAAGATAAGCTATAGTATTTTTTTTCCCAACTCAGTTTTCACTTTTGATTTTTTATTTAAATAAATATACTAGATACAACATTAACTTTATAAAGTTTTAAAATATATTTGAAATATATGGAAGTGTGCCTACTAAATATTCATTGGGTGAATTAAGAAATTTGATTGCTCAATTTTTTTAAAAAAAAATGTTGATATAAAAATCAAATATGTTTTTGATTTTATTTTATGTGGTACCATTTAACTTGATATGATATTTATAAAAAAAAATTTAAAATATATAATTTAAAATAATTTTTAGATATTTATGTGATTGTATATTATTTTATTTAACTGTAAAGAGAAACTTTAAAATTAACTTATTTTTAATTATAAAGAGCAATCTCACTTCTTTCTATTCTTACTTTTGAGTATGGAGCAGGGGAAAATGTTAAAAGTGAAAGAGGCATGAGAGAAAACAATTTCTTTTTTAAAAAGAAGAGAAAAGTTGTTGTTGGGGCCCACAATTCCACTTGTCAAGCAAAGGATGGAGGCTTATACAACTTTTGTTGGTTGAGCCTCATCCATCATAAAGCTTTTCGAAGACGAATCGATATTCAGTGTCTGATTTTTGAGGCCTAGCAAACAATATCAAAATGATGAAAAAATTCAAAGCATGCGAATATTAGTATATTGCTTTTGTATTGTCTAGAACTAGTATATGTAACCTTGTGTTGAGCGGTTTATTGATATAATTATAATCACAATTACATGTTTATTGAATAATTTTAATATTTAACTCATTATAAAAATGATATTATAAAGTTTCTGTAAGAAATGTTAATATACTTAGAACCTCAATCTATATTCAATAAAAGGATTACGAAAACAAATCAATATAAGCTTAGTTCATTATCTAATTTTGATAGTAATAAATTTGAAAGTGATTTTATTTGTTTGTTTGTTATATTAATTAAAATCATAAATGTGTTTACATATGAATTTAAATTATATTTTTTTTAGTTCAATATCTATTACACTTTTAGTTAATGACCGGTCATACAGCGTAACATCTTGATATTTTGTCAACTAAAAACAAGTTACATAGAAAAGAGGACAAAAAATATCTTGTCATGTTAATCTTGCAGTTTATGCATTAAAATTGAGGATATTTTATTTTGTTTGCAAATAATACGTTAAATAAATACGAAACAATTCAAGAAGTTAATAGTTTAAATAAATTACATTAAGAATTTTAACATTTTATTAATCTTGAGCAGAAAAAAGACAATGATAAAACATGAAGAAGTCTTCAATAGATGAAATCTTCCAAAACTTTTAACCAACAAATTTAACTTGTAACAAAAAATGTCACGACCAAAAACAGATCGCAACTAGAGAAAGATAAATAATGCGGAAACAACTCATAAGATACAAGAAATATCCCAAAACCTATAGTCATGAGTACAAAAGCATCTAAATAGAGTGGATGGTAAATACAGCTATCCCAAAACGCAAATACAGAACTGTCTCCCAATATCTGATAGATAGTCCGAAAGATAAGGAAATAAAAAGAGCGTACAAAATATCCACGGTGACTCGAAGTCTGAACCTCGTCGGTAAGATCTGGATGGAAGTAGTCAAGTCCAAAAGAGTGATCAACTACCCTGTGCGGGCCCTATGCTCGATCTACAAGGAGGAAACAAAGTGGGGGTGAGTGCACTGATGATGTTCACACTCTAATAAGAAAGCGGACGCTGTCAACAATTAACCTAACCGAAGGTTAGAGTCAAATCCACATGGAAGACGGGGCTTGACTAGAAGACTTTACTACTAATCATTTCAAGCATAAATAACTAAAATCTCTAAATTGGGTGGGGGGTTGTGATTCAAAAACAAAAGTAAAATTAATACTATACTACGATGCAGAAAACCACTCAATTTTAGGGACAACTTGTGATGAATTGTGTTTCCCATGGTTCGTTGACTCGATTACCCTAGATAACATAACTACAATTGGAAATCCGCATGCAGTACGGTAACTTAGGTTCTTCCAACCCTCTTGTATAGGTGAAGGTGAAATTTCACCATGGAGCGTGGTCGGCAACCATGGTGTGCCAACTAACCGTTACTCATTGTCCCAGTCAACCTCCCCTTGGCCAGGTTTGGTTGATTAGACGAGAAGAAATTGATCGAATCCTATCGTCTCTATTTCCCTTTTCATATTCATCACTACCTTGGACAGGATCATGATAGTAGGCAAGGTTTGTTGTTGGCCACCACCAAACAACAATTAAAATGAAGGGAAATAAACAATACATGCAAAACCCCAATCATAGAAATGCAATGAATTTACATCATCTCAAGTCAACTACCCATGGTTCCGACAACCCCATGTTGTGGGTGCTTAGCTACTCATGGCTAAGGCAAAACCAACAAAAATGCAAATGCAAGACATAGTTGAGAATTTTACCAAAAACAATGAAGAGTGTAGCCACCACAAGTTGCAAACCCAAAAGTTTGATTTGATAGCATGAGTACAAAACAAGATTTGCAATCCCCAAAATGGATTTTCTAAGAGAAAATGATAAACTAATCTAAAACCCTAAAATATTCTTGAGAGAATATTCAAAGGCAAATTGAATGTCTACAATATGGTCTCTCTTCAATAAAACCTAACTTAATGTATTTATAGTGTTTACAAATAAACCCTAAAAATAACACAGAAAAGAAAGCTGGCAGCTGGTACGCCTCGCTGGTACGACTCGTAGGGTGACCTACGAGTCATAATCGGGGTCTCGTATCAGGTTCTTGGCATCTTGGACTCAACTGGTACGACCCACTGGTACAAGTCGTTGCTTGGGCTACCACTCTTATACTCCTCCCGTAGTCTAGGCCTTCAGTTTTTGGTCCAACAATTTGGCTCTCTAATTCCTGCTATGAGTCCACCCATACGAGTCGTAGTGAGACTTACGACTCGTAGGATGTCCTCGTAGGGGTGACCTCCACTTAGCAGATTTTCTGATTTTTGGTCTCTGTTTCTTGCTATGACACACCCTACGATTCGTAGCTTGGGCTACGACTCGTAGGTGACCTCATATGTCCTATGCTTCAGCAAAATCTACAATTTTTCTTCAAAATCATGCCAACCTAACTTTTCTATAAGAACAACGCAAAAACACATAAAAGCAATAAAAAGTCGCATTAAGAAATCACAAATCCCTTGTTTTAGACATCAAATGTGTTGTATTTTGACAGCACATCATGCATCGAAATGTACCCAATATGTTCAATCGACCAGGGCAAGAGAAATAGAACAAGTATGTAATAACCAAGAGTCTTATCACCTGCATCAAAGGGGTAAGTGCATAATACAATAACATCATGAATAATGGCGATTATTGATGGTAGCCGATCAAAAGATACAATACAATGCAATGCGATGCATAAATGCATTGGCGTTGTAGGCCATGTATGAGGTGAAATCACAACTGTCGCAGGGCCGATGTATACATCTATCGAGCCAAAGCTACAAGATAGAACCCAGGAGTATCACAAGCCATGTGCTAGTATATATAATAAGGCGTCGCAGGCCATAATAAGAAATATCTCGAGGCGTCGCAGGTCATAATCATTATCTCAAATGATATACATGTAGTGATAAATGTGCATAATAATGCATCCAATCATGTATCAATTTGTGCATACCAATGCAATCAGTCGTATATAACATTTGTACATATCAATGCAACCCAATCTGAAATAAGATTCGTGCATACCAATGCATTCAGTACATTATAAGATATGTGCATAACAACGCAATAATGGAGCATAAGAATCTATGCATACCAATGCACCTAGTCAATATAAGATGGTATATACCAATGCAACAATGGAGCATGAGAATCCGTGCATACCAATGCAATGATGAAGTATAAGAATCTGTGCATACTGATGCAACTTGTCAATTAAGATGGTGCATACCAATGCAGTGATGGAGTATTAACATTTTATGGCTATACCATATCTCATCTCATCACCAATCACAAATAACCATATGTCATTGAAACAAGCTCCACAAGTACCCCTAAATGGGCTCATAATCCTTACACTGATCATACTCATCATCAATTAGTCACAAAATTAACCAAGAACTAGTTCAAGTGACATTGTAAAAATGATATCCCAATTATCTCAAAACACAAAATTGCATCTCAATTAATCAATAGGATCACAATTTACTCCATATTCAGCAAAACCGACCTCATATTCCCATTAAATTCAATCATATCATGACATCGGATAACAGTTCAATCTATATCTCACAATTATCGCATAAACATGATCAGTAGCTCAAATCCAGTCCCAAAGGGATTTGTTAGGCCTACCTCAATACTGACATCGCACTCGGACAAGTTTTCAATCAACTCAAGCCTCCAAACAATCCACGGATTGATCAACCACTATCAAGAATGAATAATATATATCAAGAGGTGTATTTTGATACCCATATTGACATATTTAGTCTTAGGCGAAATGGTCAAAATTTAGGCTAAAATTTGAAAGTGTCAAATCTGAAAATTGACTTCAAAATCAGATTATACATGAAAAATGAAGTTTGTGGGTGAAATTTTCACTAAAATCGAGTCCAAATCAATGCAAAAATCCCTATTTAAAGTTTCAAAATCATAGACCGAAAATCCACCAATTTTAGAAATTCAAAATCATGAAATTCAAATTAAAATCAAGACAAAAAAATAGAAATTAATCAAGATGATGTTAAAAAACACTTACCAAAAAGATTTCTCTGAAAACTCTCGTCAAGAACCATCACCCAAAGCTTGAAATATTGAAAATGGAATGAAAAATGGGGGTTTTACGTCTTTAAAAATGACCCAGTAAAAATGTTCTCCACGAAGGTGGAACATTGTCCGCGATCGGAGCACAAAAGTGTCCATACCTTCACAAAGGCGGAGTACAATTTAGGTTGCACCAGATGCCCCTCACACCAACTAATGCCAAAACTTAAAATGAACCCCCGGGTCTCATCTGGACTCAGAATTTCACAAACTTTTATGATCAAAGAAATAGCGATCCGGACTCATCAGAATCATTGAAATTAGATTTCGAGGTCTTCACGACACATTTACCAATGCAAGTAATAAAATAAGTTCAAAAATCAAAATACCAAAACTGCCTTCGGAACTCCAAAAATTATGACGAGACCATTTCTAGTGTTAGTTTTATCATTCAGAACTGTTGAAACTGTCAAAATTTCGATCCGAGCTTTCAAACTCCATATCTTGACCAAAGTCAAACTTTAGTTCTGGAAATGACTAAAATCACAACTTTGGGCCTGAAAACCTCACTCTAACTCCAAATTCAGTTCTGCAACTTCTCGTAGTTCATTTTTGACATTCCGAAGCTAATGGAATCGATGGATCCCCTATTTGACCTCCGAAACTCAAAATGACACAAAACTTACTTTTTCAACAACTTAAGCTTTCGAAAAGATCAAAACTCATATTTTCAACTTTTAAAACTCGGGATTTCAATTCCAACCATTCAAATAGTTCAAAGTAGGCCCAAAGCAACTTATGAAAGGGTAAAATAGTAAATTTTACAGATAATAGCAAAAATGACGAATCAGGTCATTACATCATTCACCACTAAAAAGAATGTTCATCCTCGAACATAAGTGAAAAGAGGAATACTTGAAGCCTCAAAAATGCTGGGATATCTAGCATGCATGTCAGACTCCAACTCCCAAGTGGAATCATCAACAATACTGTACCGCCACTGAACTTTTACAGAAGGTATATCTTTCGATCTCAATCTGCGGACCTACTTATCCAAAATAGTTATAGGTTCCTCTTCGAAGGACAAATTTGGACCCTACTCAGCAAAGTCATAAGAAATCATATAGGACTAATCTGGAATGTACCGGCAAAGCATAGAAACATGAAAAATAGGATGCACAGAAGATAATCTCGGTGGTAAAGCCAACTCATAGGCTACCCACCAACTATCGTCAAAATCTCAAAAGGGCTAATGAATCTGGGAATAAGCTTTCCCCTCTTTTAGAATCTCACCACATCCTTCATGGGTGAAACCTTTAGCCAAATACTATCACCTACCGGGAACACAAGAGACCTAACCCTCTTATCATCATAATTCTTCTGACAGCTCTAGGCTATCAAAAGTCTACTCTGAATCAGTTGGACCTAGTCCATGGCATCCTAGAGCAAATAAACACTCAACACCTCAGTTGAACATGACTCAAACTATCCAATAGGTGACCTATCTCTCCAGCCATACAAGGCCTCAAATAATGCCATTTGGATGCTGGTATGGTGACTATTGTTATATGCAAATTCTGTCAATGATAAGTGATGGTCCCATCGGGCCCCAAAATTAATAACACAGGCCTTAAGCATGTCCTCTATCACCTGAATGGTACGCTCTGACTGACCATTGGTTTGAGGGTGAAAAGCTGAACTCAAATCTACTCTAGTATCTAAACCACGTGTAAAGCCTGCCAAAAGTGAGATGTAAACACCAACCCTCTGTTTGACACTCTAGATACTGGCACACCATGTAATTTGACAATGTCCCAAATGTATAATCTAGCCAATTGCTTTGCACTATAGCTAGTCTTCACCGGCATGAAGTGTCGACTTGGTCAATCGATCAACGACCACCTAAACTTAATCAAACTTGACCAAGGACATGGACAAACATGTGACAAAATCCATAGTCACTCTCTCCCACTTCCATTCAGGAATGGTCATCCTTTGCATCGATCTACCAGCTTTTGATGCTCATACTTCACCTGTTAGCAATTTCAACACTTGGCCACAAACTCAGCTATGTCTCTCCTCATTCTAAACCACCAATACTGTCGTTTAAGGTCATGATACATCTTAGCCATACCAAGATAGATGGAATATCTTGCACAATGGGCCTCCTTTAATATCAATCTCACCCAATCTCTAACTTTAGGCACACAAACTCTACCATTAACCCTCAATACACCATCAACATTAATAATTGCCACCTTGGTTTTACCACTCAACACTTTATCTTAAATCATGCATAATTTGGGGTCCTCGAACTGGTGAGCACATATCTGATCAAGCAAAGAAGATCTAGCCTCAACAAATGCCAAAATACTTTAAGGAGGAGAAATGTCCAAATGGACCATCTTCCTAGCAAGTGAATGAATCTTTAGAGCTAAGGGCCTCGCCTCAGCCATCAAGAATGCCAAACTCCCCATACTAGTAGCCTTTTGGCTCAAATCATCTGCCATCACATTAGCCTTCCCAGGGTGATAGAGGATAGAGATATCACAGTCCTTAAGCAACTCTAACCACCTATTTTGCCTCATGTTTAGATTAGGCTGAGTAAAGATGTATTTTAGACGCCGATGATCGATAAAGATCTCACAATGCACCCCATAAAGATAATGTCGCCAAAATTTCACACAAACACAACTGCAGCCAACTCCAAGTCATGGATAGCGTAGGTCTTCTCATGCACCTTCAGTTGTCTAGAAGCATAGGCTATCTCCCTTTTTGCATCAATACACCACCCAGACCCAAACCTGAAGCATCACAATATACCACAAATGGAAATCACTCCTCAAGTAAAGAAAGAATAGGTGCTAAAGTCAACAAATCTTTGAGCTTTTGGAAGCTCAACTCACAATCATTTGACTATTAGAATATTACAACCTTCTGGGTCAATCTGGTCAACGGGGCTACTATAGATGAGAAATCCTACATAAAATAGTGATAGTACCCTGCTAAACAAAGGAAACTCCAAATTACTATCACCGAAGTAAGCCTATTACACTCACGAACAGTTGTTACCTAGGCCGATTGACCATAATACCCTCCTTTTACACAACATGGCCAAGAAATGCAACAGACTCATGCCAAAACTCACACTTTGAGAACATAGCATGCAACTTCTCTTTCCTCGATCTCTGAAGTACAGTCTTCAAGTGTTGAACATGATCTGTCTAACTCTTGGAATAAACCAAGATATAACTATGAACATAATCACAAAGATGCCCAAATAGGGCCTGAAGACTCGGTACATCAACTCCATAAAAGCAGTCGAGGCATTAGTCAATCCAAATGACATAACTACAAACTCATAATGCCTATAATGGGTCCTGAAAGCTGTCCTCGGGATATAGACCCCCGGACCTCAAGTCAAACTTTGAGAATACCAAGGCACCCTGCAATGGTCAAAAAAGATCATTAATGTGAGGCAAGGGATATTTCTTCTTGATGGTCACTTTGTTAAGCTGATGATAGTCAATACACATACACATAGTGTCATCCTTTTTCTTCACAAATAATACAAGAGTACCCGAGGGAGAAACACTTAGACGGATAAAGACATTCTTCAACAAATGTTCCAACTGTTCCTTCAACTCCTCTAATTCAGCAGGGGCCATCCGATAAGAGCAATAGATATGGGCTTAGTGCCCAACTCCACATCAATACCGAAGTCAATATCACAATTTGGAGGAACACCAGGCAAATCCGTCAAAAATATAGCCATAAACTCTCTAGCAACCCTGGTAGTCTCCAATGATGGGGAATCCTTAGAAATAGCCTGAACATGAGCTAAATATGCCAAACACCCTTTCCCCATCAGCCGACAAGCATGCCTATAAAGAAATAATGCCCTTAGGATAGGAGCTAGTTGCTCCAGTCCACATCAACTGAGGCAAGTCAAGGGAAGATAGGGTCATGGTCTTCACATAATAGTCAAGAATAACATGATAAGGCAACAATCAGTCCATACCTAAAATTAGGTCGAAATCAACCATATCCAACAATATCAGATCAACAATAGTATCCCTCCCCGTAAAAGTCACAACACAACCCCGATAAACTCGATTCACCATAAAAGATTGACCTATCGAGGTGAAACACAAATAGGCTAGGCAAGCGACACACATATAATATCAATATCAAAAGCAAAATAGGCCGACACATATGAATAAGAAGAGCCTGGATCAAATAAAATTGAAGCTGAATAGTGGCACACAGGAACCATACCTGTGATAACTGCATCAGAAGCCTCTGTCTTGGCCTTGTCATGAATAGCATAACAAACTCTATGACCACCACTAGCCAGTGGACCACCATGAGCACCACCTCTCACTATACCATTGTCACGCCTCTAAATCTATACGGACAGACAAGCATTTGGTACTCTCAAGACTAGAGAGAACCAACATATAACCTATGCTCACTACGCATATGACTGCGACAACCACAAGCAGTGACAAGTTCCTTCTAGCAATAGATATAAAATATCAAAATAGGTAGTACCAAAACTTACATACCAACTATGGTCGTTGAAGACACAACTATTTAGAGACAAGATATAACTGAACTATATACAATAAGTCTACAAAGCCTCTATAAGATGGAAGACCTTAACATAGGTCGGGACAGGCCCCGCCTAACTTTGAACTATTGCAAAGTACCAAAACGCATGTACTAAAGACTTAGTAAAGCCTCGGATCAACTTAGAGCTCACCAAAAGTAGCTAAGTATTGGATGCGTCTAAACTGGAGGTTTACTAGCTACAGTACCTACAACTATAGCATGAATTGCAGCATCCCCAAGAGGGATGTCAATATTAAATAATGTACTGAATATGTAATTCAATAGCATATGTAAAATTAGAACTCAAGTGAAATCATGTAGCAAGATATAAATGAACAAATCATAGTAAAGACCACCTTTGTTGTACTTGTGGGACCATGTACATTACATTCTTTTCTTTACTTTTCAGTGCTTTATAATTCCTTTTGACACACAACACAAATGACCAACTAATCAATGGTGAAAGAAAATGACCCATGCTAGACATTTTAACCCCTGGGAGGATAGGGATCGACCCATGCTAGGCTTTCGCCCCTGGCCTGCCATCCTCATAACCCAAGTGAGATCGACCCATGCTAGGCTCTTGCCCCTAGGCTGCCACCCACATTATGGACATTGTTCAAGTTATTTTTTAATACTTTGAGATTGTTACTTTGATGGCCATGATAATCTTTAAGATTTGAAGCTATGTACCAGTAACATATGATAGGATAATAGTCGCTTTAAGGGAGCACAATAATATAAGAAAGAAGTGTGACATTGGCATACTACTTAGGAGTTCAAATGACACAATTGGCTTTAAGAACAAAACTAGACTTGTCATGCTAGTGCTTGGATGAAAAAGCTACAGGTTTACTAATAAATAACACTGCCACTACTGGAATAACACTTGAGAAGCTTGCTAGTTGATAGTGAAACAAGTGAGATTTCATGCTAAAGGATATGAAATTGGATCTTACATACCTAGCTGTACGACCTTGTTATTACCTCGAAGTAACCTCTTTTCTTTCCAAATGTTTATCTAAAATAGAGTGGCTGATAAAACGAGTATTAGTAGCTCATAAACACGTGTTGGCAGTCCAATCTTATCCGAAATAACATTCAAGCAGCAAATTCATAATTACCAACCTAAGGGTGTTCTTTCAACCCTTCCTTCTCGAATTGCATTTGTGTAATACATATTTTTGTACACATAGCACCTCAGCTTGTTTTTAGTTCCATAATACACTTACAACTGTTCATAAGGTGCAGCAGATAACAGCTCCACACAACACATAATTAAGTAGTGTAACTTGTACCTTTTTTTCCATATTTCAACACAAACAATTCACACCATTTCCCAACATTAACCAAACTGGTTTTGACACATTTATACACCCAAAAAATCCCAAAATAGTCCAATGTACATGAGGACGTGAGACCATAGTTCTGGATCATCCTCCGCGAGTTCTTATCAAACTTATGCTTAAAATATCGTACTTAACCTTATGTCCAAGGAAAATAACGATGTGGCAGTAACATACTTCAATTCATATAACTTATCCTTTTAAGCTCAGCTTCTTCAAGAACTTTAATTTCTCTTCACACTTTAAACCAAACCAGAAGCCAAAAGTCCTTTAACAATCAAGAAGAATGAGCAGCAACTTGGGAGAATATTCTGCAATATACTCCTATTTAAGCATAAGTGACATGTTTTCCTTGTCTTTTATGATAAAATTAAGCTAAATTATAGGTATTTGAACTCACCTTAGCCTTTAATAAGGAGGGTCCCCTCAAGAAACTTAAAGGAATTTAAGGTTGTTATTCCTTAACCCTTGAGAGAGAAGAGAAAGCTAGAGTTTAATCTTCTTTTTGGGTGTGTTAAAATGAATAAAATGTCCAGCTAAACTTGCCTCTTATAAGCCCTTTTTGGCCCTTAAAATAATCCCTTAGAACCTCCTTATTTTGCTTGGTTTTCAGCTACTAAATGGCTAAGTAGGTGATGCAGCTACTTATGTATGTCAAGCTGCTCAAAAAGGTCAAAGTAGGTGACACACCTACTTGTTTTATCCTTTGTTGGGATAATTACTTAGGCCTTGGCAGATTTGGAAGGTGAGCTTCCTCTTTTTCATTATCCTTTTTTCTTACTTAGTTTGGGCCTCAAGTGTGTCCATTAACATAGGCTTAAATCTGACCCATTAGCCTTGGACACCTTAACTAGATCCATATAGCTCAAGTAGGTGGTACACCTAGTAGCTTAATTAAGTCGAGCAAGCAATCCACTTGAAGGGACTAGTTCCCAACCCTCAAAACTCCCTATTGTAAATATTGTTGATGATGTTGATGTAACAACCCCAACCCATTCCCCCTCTATTGTTTTTGGGACAACTGTTATAGTTCTTGGAGGGAGGATGGAGAGGTAAGAGGTACATTCTAAGCTACAGGATGGGGAACCAGTGGGGGGGGCTAACCCTCATGCTCCTTCTACCACTTTTGTCCAGCAGAACATTTAGAAAGGTTTGGTCAGAACATCTGATAAATTGCAAAAGGGTCAAAACTCAACTGCTAATACTGATGCTAGTTAGATTCCTCCTAAATATGGCATGGCAAAAACCTTGAGCTCTTTGGCCAGCACTAGTGGTACCAAGAGCAAAAATAAACATAGTAAAAAAAGGAGAGATGCTTTGAAAAAGAAGCTTGAAAGTAGTATGGTGATCTCAAAAAACATTGAGAACAAGGTTGATAACATGGATGCTCAGGGGAATGAAACATGTAAAAAAATTCATTTTGGTTGATGAGTATGCTAGCATGACAGTCACACCTCTCAATGTACAACAGAATTTCCCTCTTTGAGGGGAACCAAATGCAGCAGATACAAATTTTTGCCCATTTAATACTGATCCTATGCTTCCCAGGAATGAGGAGAATTAGCATGTGGTGATCAACTTTGAATATGAGATGGGTAATGATAATTTACCTATTACTGAGCAAGATGATGATGATGATACCCGTGAGCAACTCATTAAGGCCTTTTGTCCTACTAATGATGATGCTATGCAGTAGGAAATTGATCAAGTCAGGAACAAGGACTATCTCCAAGAGGTTCCCATAAGTCCATTACTCAAACCAAAATACCTAGCAGCAGACATCCTGTCACTGGTTGCAGTCCCAACACAAGATTGATTACCTCAAAATTTCCCAATGATTAATACAATCATTTGGAATGCAAGAGGTATCAATACCCAAGGAGCTATGGAAAGAATGCACTCTCTTGAAATCATCCATCAAATTGCGATAATAGTCATTTTGGAACCATTTTCTGCTAATTCCCAATTACAAAATTGCAGAATTCAATTGGGAATGGAGAAAGTTGTTTGTAATTACAATGATAAAATTTGGGTTTTTTGGAATCAAGAAGTGGATTGTACTACGCTGGAGAATGATAAGCAGCAACTCACTTGTGAAATCCAACATACTCAAATTCCTACCAAGTTTGTTTCTACATTTGTTTATGCTAAGTGTAGAGACCATTCGAGAAAACCTCTCTGGGAGAGGATGTTATGTTTAGCTGACAGGTTCAAAGGGATTCCCTGGTGTGTTACTGGTGATTTCAATGTTATTACTAGCACTGAGGAGAAACTGGGGGTATTTCTTACAACATGAAGAAAAGACTGGAACTTATTGTTGTTATTGAAGGGTGTGGATTACTTGATCTTGGTTTTACTGGGCCTAAATTTACTTGGACCAACAATAGGGGGGGTCATGTTTAGAATTTGGAAGAGGTTGGATAGGGCTATGGTTAATGACAAGTGGCTTGAGGTCATGCCATATACCACAGTCACTCATTTACCCACTGTTATTTCTGACCACTCCCCATTAATGCTGGAAATGATGCAAAGGCTAATCATGCTATCAGATACTTACAATTCTTGAACTTTTGGGTTGAACAACTTGGCTTCCTAGAAACTGTGAAAGCATGTTGGGATAGGAACCTATCTGGCAATCCAATGTGGATATTTCATCAGAAATTGAGAAGATTATCTTCTACTTTAAAAAGCTAGTCTAAAGTAGTGTTTGGGGATATTCATGCTAAAGTATGAAGTTTTGAGGAGACGATTAAAAATGCAGAAGAAGAGCTGATTTCCTAAGCCACTGATGCAGAAAGAATCAATCTTCACAGTCTGAATACAAAAAATATTAAATTCCTCAAGTTAGAGGAATCCATTTTAAGACAGAAGTCTCAGTTGCATTGGCTCCAAGAAGGGGATTCAAACACTAGTTATTTTCATGCTCTTTTAAGGGGCAGAATAAGGAGACTATTTATTCACCAGGTGAAAGATGTTGATGGGGACTGGTTTCAAGGGGATGAGGAAATTGCTGAGGCAGTCTGTTCTCATTTTCAGCAGATCTTCACAAGGGAGGATAAGCTTATTAATGAAGAAGTTCTCACTTGTATTCCAGACATGATTACTCATGAGCAAAATGACAACTTGCAAATGATACCGGATACTGAGGAGTAAAAACAAGTGGTATTTTCTATGAGCCCACACTCTGCTACTGACCCTGATGGTATGAATGGCAAGTTCTTTCAAACTTGCTGGGATATTATCAAGACTAACTTCTTGGCTGTGGTGAATGCCTTCTTCTGTGGTTACAATATTCCTAAATATTTTTCTCATGCTTGATTGGTCCTGCTGCCTAAGGTCAAGAATCCAAGCAGACTTTTGGTGTATAGGCCAATAAGTCTGAGTAACTTTGTTAACAAGGTGATATCTAAGCTACTGTGTTTGAGGTTGTCTCCTATTTTACCAAATCTGATTTCTCCTAATTAATTAGGTTTTGTAAAAAGTAGGAGCATCACTGAAAATATTATGTTAGCTCAAGAGATCATTCATCAGATCAAGAAACCTATCATTGGTTGCAATGTGGTCCTCAAACTTGACATGGCAAAGGCTTATGATAGGGTTTCTTGGTCCTATATTTGCATTGTGATGAGGAAGATGGGGTTTGCTGAAGGATTCATTATATAGTTTGGAGGATCATGTCTAATAATAGGTACTCCATCGTAATCAATAGATCAAAATATGGTTTCTTTCACTCCACAAGAGGGCTTAAACAAGGTGATCCACTATCAACATCCCTATTTATTATTGGGCTAAGGTGTTATCAAGAATATTGAGTAATTTGCATCAGAATCCTAATTTTCATGGTTTCTATATGGAGAAGAGGGGTCCTCAAATAAATCACCTTAGTTTTGCTGATGATGTGATTATTTTTTCCTCTAGAAGAAGTAAGTCTCTTGAATTGGTTATGAAGGCCTTGTTTGTTTATGAAGGGGTTTCTGGCCAATTAATCAATAAAAACAAGAGTCATTTCATTGTTCCTAATTATGCTTTCAAAAAGTATGTGGATAGAGTGAGACACATCACTGGTTTTCTACAGAAAAAAGCTCCATTTACTTACTTGGGGTGTGCTATTTATTTTGCCAAACAGAGAATCATATTCTATTCAGATCTTGTTTCTAAGGTGGTGGCTAGAATATCTGGTTGGCAGGCCAAATTACTTAGCTATGGTGGTAGAGCTACCCTCATTAAACATGTTCTTCATCCTTCCCATTCATATTTTGTTTGTTGTTTCTCCTCCATCTGCAACTCTTAAGCTGATCCAAAGCATGACTGCTGACTTCTTCTGGGGTTGGTTAGATGAGAAGAGGAAATATCATTGGTCCTCTTGGAGGAACCTCAGCTTCTCATATGATGAAGGTGGTATTGGTGTTAGAATGATCACTGAGGTTTGCCAAGCATTTCAATACAAGTAATGGTAGACTTTTAGGTCCAAGAATTCCCTGTATAGTGAATTTTTGAGAGCAAAATATTGTCAGAGATCAAATCCTGTTAGCAAGAAATGGGATACTGGGGAGTCTCTTGTCTTGAAACATATGATGATCAACAAACATGACATGGAAGATCACATACGCTGGAAGATCGACACTGGTAGCTGCTCCTTTTGGTGGACAATTGGTTGGGTGTTAGTCCTCTTGCTCAGTTCAGGGATGTCAGTAGTAGGTTTAATAACACCAAGGTAGCTGATTTCATTGAGAATGGACAATAGAATGTGGAAAGAGTCATAAACACTGCCCCTCCCCCCTCAATATGTTGCTGATATCTTAGCTTTCCAGTTCCATTTCCAATAGGGGGTCCCTGATAAGGCCATTTGGAAACCAAAATCTGATAGGCATTTCTCTATCATTTCTACCTGGGACTTGATTAGAGAAAAAAGGGGGAAAAGTTCCATAAATAAGATGACTTGGCATAGGAACATCCCCTTTAAATCCTCCTTTTTGTTATGGAGAGACTTGAGGAGTAAACTACCTACAAATGAGAAGTTGAGCAAGTTTGGAGTGGATTCTAAGCAATGTTGCTACTGTTACAACCCAGGCCTTGATATTGTGGATCATATTTTTGTGACAGGAAATTTTGCTAAGAATGTTTGGAAATTCTTTGCTTCAACTTGTGATCTAGACAGTGATAGCCTTCCTTTGCACCATTTTGTTATGAGATGTGGGGTGCAGCTTATAAAATGAAGCTCAAAAACTCCTCTTACAAGCTGCTCTAATATTTATATGTCGGAACTTGTGGAAGAATAGATGTGCTGGAAGATATGCTGGGAAGAAATCTAACTTAGTTAGAGTTAAGTTTTTAGGTGTTCAAAGATACTTTGTTTCTAGTGAAGACTGCATATCCCTACATTTCTTGGCCTGCTAACTGGATTGATCTGGTGAAGTTGGTTGAAAAGTGCTCTCATGTTATTAAAGTTACTCCAATTCTTTGGAGTAAACCTCCTGATTTGTGGGTTAAAATTAACTCTGATAGTAGTGCTCTTAGTGATGGAAGAATTGGGACTAGGGGTATAATCAAAGACAAGAATGGGGATTTCAAGCTTGCTTACTCTACTCACCTTGGAGTTGGGTCGAACAATCAAGCTGAAGTTGAAGCTGCAGTTTTTGGTGTTGCTTTGTGTCTTCAAATGGGGTGGACTAAAGTTTAGCTAGAAGTGGATTCTCAACTACTGTGTAAATAGATTACACAATATACGGATGTTCCTTGGCATGTTCAACAGCCACTTACCAGGTTGTTGCATTACATTGATCAGCTGGAGGACTTTAAGTGCAAACATACTTTGAGGGAAGCTAAATTTGTTGTAGATGTGCTAGCCAAAAAGAGCCACAACTTTACTGTCCGACAGGTCTTTTTTGAGGCTGCTCAGTTCCCAAAGGAAGCAACATCCTATTTTGACCTTGACAAAGAAGAGATGGTAGCATTTAGAAGAAGGAAACTGAGAAGAATCAAAGAACCACCATGAATTTTGTGTTGTACACGCTAATAGTTTAGTTAGACTAGGCTATTAGTATATTATTCTCTACTCCTTGGAAGTTGTTGATGTTTAGTTCGACGGGATTAGATTTTCTTTACTCTTATGCTCTCCTTTTACTTGTAAAGGGAGAGTCTCCCTCGTTTATTTTCTTTCTTAAATTTTATGTTCTTAGAGGAGTCCTCTCTTTAGTATGTTCTAAGTTAGTTTGCCTTTGTAGTATTGGGAACAAATTAACCGACCTTAGTAGGTTGGGAAATTTGTATACGATCGTAGGTTTGAGGTAAGGTTTATTCCCCCCCCCCCCTCTGTGTGTCTTTCCATCCTTTTCATCCATAATAAGGCTTGGGGGTGCAATACTCAACCCCTGACTATCTAAAGGGGTAAGGATCCTTTGGCATAGGTTTGTTCCCCATAAAAAAAAAAGAGAAAATGATAAACTAATCTAAAACCCTAAAATATTTTTGAGAGAATATTCAAAGGCAAATTCTATGTCTACAATTTGGTCTCTCTTCAATAAAACATTAACTTAATATATTTTATAGTGTTTACAAAGAAACCCTAAAAATAACACAGAAAAGACAGTTGGCAGCTGGTATGCCTCGCAAGTACGACTCGTAGGGTGACCTACGAGTGTAATCGAGGTCTCGTATCAGGTTCTTGGCATCTTGAACTCAACTGGTACGAGTCGTTCTTGGGATACTACTCGTATACTCATCTCATAGTCTAGGCCTTTAGTTTTTGGTCCAACAATTTGGCTCTCTGATTCCTGCTATGATTCCACCCATACGAAACATAGTGAGACTTACGACTCATAGGATGGCCTCGTAGAGGTGATCTCCACTTAACAAGTTTCTGATTTTTGATCTCTGTTTCTTGCTACGACACACCCTACGACTCATAGCTTGGGCTACCACTCGTAGGTGACCTTGTATGTCCTATGCTTCAGCAACATCTGCAATTTTTCTTCAAAATCATGCCTTTCTAACTTTTCTGCAAGAACAATACAAAAACACATAAAAGCCATAAAAAGTTACATCAAGAACTCACAAAATCTTTTTTTTAGGCATCAAATTTGTTGCATTTGATAGTACATCAATACCCTCAACTTAAAATTGTTGTTTGTCCTCAAGCGACGACTCAATCTACGCGGACAAGAGAAATGCATAGTGGCTACACTAATGGCATATACATCAACTCCTTTGATTCAGGTACCCGACTATCATTTTAAAAAAATGATTGCAAAGTTATTAAGCAAAACAAGAACATCATGATATACCTGGCGATCCAACTATGACAACCTAAGGAGCATCAACCGTCCACAATCACTGGTATAGTCATATGCTACTTAAGTAGTGCAAATGCCCTCACTGGAAAGAAGTCCCTCATACTCATTAAAAAAGCATTTAGAATTCAGGGACTAAGAAAGCATTCTCACTCTCACAATTGAAATTCCTGCAAAATGACTAACACCATAGGCTTGCCCCTATACTCATCTTTTGGTTTGGTAACAAAGTGGATTTGGATCACTTTAGGACTTAAGAGCTTGTAACATAGGCTCAAGGGGCTTTGGTACAGCATTTCAGGAAAGAAGTGATTAAAAGCTATCCTTGAATCATGCTTACAGACACTTTTACCTTCATAACCCATCCATTTTCACTAAATCCACCCTTATTCTACCATTTCAAGTTTTTCCCCGGGCATTTTCTCTCTCTTTTTCAGTTGTGCTTCAATGTCGAACTCATTTTTGCTAGTCTTTTCAACTCAAGGCACTTTTTCTTTTCTTTTTCTTCACCCAGCTCATGATTATTCATTTCTTTCTTTTCTCCCTAACTAACCACCGTATTTTTGTTACTTTACCATAATAAGAGTCACCTTTAACTTAGGCTTTTAGCCTCAGGTGAAGTACACAATATCTATGGCTCAAACCATGGCCACCAATTGCAGCCACTCTCAACTTAGGATTTTAGCCTCAATCAAGGTTCACATGTTCAAGGATAGACCAGGGCCAATATCAAGGTATTTCATCAAACAAGGTTAGGTTACAAGGTGTCAAGAAAGAATAATTGCATGAGAAGCTCAAACATTTGGAACAAGGGATTCACTAGTTCATTTGGGAGGCCATTTTGGCTAAAGTGGACTTACTAATAGAACAAAGGCCTAAGATCCTTTCCAAATCAACCAAATCACCAAACCAATATTAGAGTATTGAGGCAAGTTCTGGGTCCATACATGATACATGAATGCATCAAAATAAGCTCACAATACACATGGCATTACACACACAATCAAGTATAGACTGACAGGTCATGCTTTCAGCCTCAGGTTACCTTCACAATATTAGAACAAACATTGCCAGATACTCAAAATGCATGAATGCATCAACAACCATAATCTCAAAAATTTTGAGGTACCTATTTTTCATCTCATTCAAAAAGCATTTAAAAACTATGTCTAGGCCAAAAGATAATATAACTATGTATTTACAAATTATCTACACTACCTAAACATTCCAGTTCAATAGGAAATTAAACATCCACAAGGAAAAAGAAGCACGACAAGAAAACCTTGGGATCAAACAATAGGGGAAGTTATGGACTCGAGGCTACTCAGACTTCACCTTAATCCATAACTTTCCACACCTCACCAAAATAGGCTACTTTGTCCTCAAAGTAAAAAAAACACATAGAAGACAAAAATACGAGAACATAACATAGATATATATATATATAGACATTTAAAACTAACATCCAAAACAACACAAATAAAAATAACATCCAACATAAAACATTCAAAACCAACATAATAAAAAGATTGCCTAACAAAAGGACAAAATATCCATAGAGAAGATATAACAACTAGGGTCAAAAGGGTCAAACATCGTGGTGCATCAAGCACCAGTATCTGGCTGGTCTGTGGGGTCCTGGGGCATCATCTCCTTCACAGCAGTGCCTGAGCTACCCTCTCCATGTGGGGTGTGTTGCTCCAGCTCACTCTGAATAGCCGCCAACAGTAGCGATTCCAACACTACCGCCTCTAGTATCGGCTCCTCCTCTTGTAATGCTGGGTCATCAGATCTAGGCCTCTTCCGACTCACCTCTAGATCATCATTCTCAAGGGTGCTCTTCCCAAGGTCACGCGGGCAGTCAGCTAACCAATCAAATACTTCATCACTCGTCGGTGCCACATCAGGGACTGCAACAGGGGCTACTAACATCTGTAGTAAGTCGGCCTTAAACTTGGCCAACTCATCTGTTACTACACTCGTGTCAGCAGGCCGAGCACTCTCAAGCCTCTGCTGGACTCTCACCTCAAAGGCATCGACTCGAGAATCCATCACTCTAACTCTCTCATCTACTAAAGTGCGGGTGAAGTCCTTCATCCTCTCCTCTGAGTCCTGTACTCTAATCAACTCATGGCCAAACTCGTGCTGATAACGCCTATAGCCTAATCTCAACTGCAGCCACCCTACATACTAGTGCCTAAAAAGCAACAACAGACATGAGAAAATCAACCTGTAAAGTGGATGATGCAGATGCTAGAGTGCAGGAGGATGGGGCATAGACTACATCACAATAGCTAGTGAGGCTGCTGCAGCAGCTGGAGTAGTGTCGGTAGCAGCAGGAGTTGAACTCTGAGTTTGGGGTTCTACTGGGAAGGGCTTTCGAATAGAAGGTAGGAAAGCTCTTTGTAGGGCTACTGGGTTCTCATCAGCCTTGATAAGACTGGGTATTATCATACGGACAGCCTCTACATGAGGGTCCAGGTGGAGAGAGACTGACACTCTAGCCGCCTTGCATAAATTGTGTATCAAAATGTGAAATGGCAATGCCTGTTGGGTGCGGCTGCCAACTCGTAGATTTGGTCTGCCACAAAGCGATCCCAGTCAATTTCGTACCCTGCCAAAATGCTAGCCAACAACACAGCCCTTTCCAATGTGATCACATTATCCGTGAATATGGGTCTAATGCGCCAGTGGATAATGGACCACCAAAATTTTGCCCTGAATGAGAGATGGGCCTTCAAAATATGCTCAGTGTGGTTTGTAACCCATGTTGGCTCAACCCCTTCCTCAAAGATTTGACTCGCTATCTACCTAAGGAGTTCTGTTCTCAGCCAAGCATCCTTCTGATACGTTGCCTTTCTCATCTCTGCAATTCTATGATCATACTTCGCAGTGGAATGTGGCGCTCTGTAGTTTGGCCCAAACTGCACAACCTCACCTCTAACCAGGACTTCACTCAACCGTGGCTGCTCAATGGACTTCTTGAGCCTTGGTGGATCTCTACGAATAGTAGCATAGTAGGAGGCATAAAACTCCCTAACTACATAACGGGCATACTTCCCCAATACCTGTGATAGCCAACCTAGCCCATGCTACTCAATTTCAGCCTCTAACCCTGGTAAACTGCTTAGTCCTGAATCATTTAGCCTAGCCTCTTCGTGGAATCTCCTCACTGGCCTCCCTTGACCTTTTAGCTCCAGTCCTTTTTCATAAATCTCTTTCATCCTTGGGACATACCATCTCATGTTTTCTGCGTTTGTGAAGGTGGCGGTGTAAGTAAAATCGACTGGCTATGGGGGAGCAGTATCTTCAAGCTAAGCTTGAGATCTCAAGGGAATCGAACTCAGAAAGTGAAGCATCATCATCTGACCCTTCCTTGTCACCCTCCTCTTCAGACTGGGAGGGGCTATCCACTTCCATCGAAACCCTTGTTTGTGATCTAGTCAAGGGCACGTTGGCTTTGGGGTCAGGGTGCACATTCATCTCCTCAAGGGATTGATCCTCATCAGATGTTTCATCCCTCAGTCGGTGTCCTGAAGTCAATGCAGCACCCCTTCGTCCTGTTGGAGTCATTGTTTCTGAAAAATCATCACAAACCAAAGCATGAGTCCCACGATGTCTTGTACCAACAAGATAACACATAAAGCAATCAAAGAATAAACAATAAAATTTCCTAAGTAAAACAACTGAACCAGGTGCAGGGTTGTAGATACATGGTAAAGGTACAACTCGTAGGGTGACCTACGAGCCGTATAGTAGCCTCCTAGTACCAAGGTATCTGAGAGAAATGCATTTCGGAATTAACTACGAGATGCAGCTACGACTCATAGGGTGTCCTATGAGTCGTACGTCGGGCTCATATCTCATTCCAAAGGCATTTTGAGAGTTCAGATCTGGGCCACGAAACCACCATGACAACTCGTAACAAGTGCTATAAGTCGTGGGTGAGTCTCGTATGGAAAATGTTAAGGCACCTTAGATAACTGTTGCCTTCTACGAAGGGCCACTACGACTCATGGGGTGACCTACGACTCATAATGGGTCCTCGTAGCAGAAAACAGAGAGCACCCTTGGTGCCTCTAACCTTTCCATAATGACCAATAATTAACCAAGAGACACTAGAGATCACAAACACATAGGTGACACTGCAATAAGCCTAATCACTCCTCATTACCAATCATCTCAAAATAGATCATGAATCTTCCCTTCTTGTTCAAAACTCTTCTAGTATTGAACACACGAAAGCACAAAAGGGGATACACCAAGTCCATGCAAAAGTCTTTTGCCATAACAAAATTATAGCACCCCTCTAACTACAAAGTTCAACCCCACATGATTTTCGCAAGGCAATCACCGCCAGAACACATAATAGATGCACATAACCTTAACATCAGACTTAATAGTCACCAAGAAAGGATAGAATTATAGACTCGACTCATTTTAAGGGCATAGATTATTCTAAATCATATTCTCCCTACTACCACAATCATCTTCACATGGTTTTGCTTGCATGATCACACAATATTCACTCAAACACTCATAAAACACGATCATTTTAGAGGTACACCAGAAGTAACCATGAAAACAAATGAATGGACGAATGTGAAATAAGAAAAAGAAGAGACGATTGAATTCTTGGTAAAAATGCACTTGCTAGGAGATATTAGTGGAAGGATGATTTGGGGGATGAAAAGTGACGTTAGAGGGGTTATAAAGTCAGAAGAACCGTTTCATGAAGGGACATGAAGAGCCAAAAGATGTTAGGCTTTAAGTTTTTCCAAAATGGGTCACCTTTTAAAATTCTACAAATTGGGTCGAGACCTCGACTATGAGTCGTAGAACGTCATACGACTCGTAGGTCCTGGTCTCATAGCAGACCCAACACTTATAAAAATTTAAAAAGTATACCTGGGCACTACGAACCCCACTTACGACTCGTAGAAAACCCTATGAATCGTAAGGTTGGCTCATAGTGTATGTGCCAACTTCTGGTACTCATTGTTTTCCTCTACGAGGCATCTCTACGAGTCATAGTGGTGGCTACGGCACGTAGAGGCTGCTTCAAGAATAAATATCTCTACTCTTCAGTTCCTGTTTTGTTCCTGCACCCAAATAATCAAGATACACCAGAATGCAAGTCCACACAACTTGTTCAAAGTCTTAACATTCTCAGCAAAGTATTAACTACCTCTCAACAAGCTAAACAAACAAAAATGTCTCAAAATAAATCTAAACATAAAAGATGCTTGGGTTGCCTCCCAAGAAGCGCCTTGTTTGTCGTGGCTAGACTTGATTATCCTGAGTACTCAGAATTCCTCAGGATTTTGTGAGCTCTTGTCACCATCTCTATGTTCTCTCCCCTTATCCTTCCGAATATTCTCCAACTGCTTAGAACTCTGCTCAACTTGGCCAACTACCTTTTGAACTGCCATTGCCTGCTGATCCACCTTGTAGTTTACCTTAATGACATCAAACTTAATCTCTTGAATCGGCTCCTCTTGATCAGCCATTTTCTTCGTCAGATTTTCAAGAAGATTCTCAACCTTTGAAGTTTTTTCTATGACAATTTGTTGATGTGGTAGTTTGATGTCACTAGCCACACCATCTCTTTTTGTATTACTAGAGCTTTCCCTTGAAGTACTAGCAAGAGCAAACGGTTGATCTTGATATGGCAGGTATACTAGGCTAAATGCAGATAGTTTATCAAGGTATTCCACGACTTCATTAAATGGATTCCTCAAAAATGCCCAACAATCTCCTCTGAATAAAGCATTGAGATTTTACTGTTGTTTGGAACTAAGTGCTTGGTAAAACTTTTCCACGAGTTCCTCATTTGGTTCACCGTGATTTGGTCTCTTCCTTAAGCACTCTTTCTATTTGTCCCAGGTTGCAACCAGTGACTCTCTGAGAATTCTTTGGAAGTTAACAACCAAGTCCTGTAATTGCTCAGGTCCCTTATATAAGTTCTTGAGAAAGACCCTTTTCACTTTTTCCCAATTAGAGAAAACATCTTAAAGAAGGATAGACCACCATACCGCAGCCTCATACCTAAGAGTCATGGGAAAAACCTGAAGAGCCATGGCTTCCCACACTGGATATCATGTTCCAAGTGCTCCCCTCAATGTTTGCGTGAAGTTCTGCAAATGAACCTGAGGGTCTTTGGACTCCAACCCATAAAATAGGACACATCGCTCTAGTAATTCAAATAAGTCACTTGTGACGTAGAGCTTTTGTTCGGTCATTATTGCAGATCCACCTGTGGTTTGAAATTACTCACAAAAAAAAACTAAAAGTAAAATACAAGAGAATTTAGGAATCAATACTTGAACTAACTAATAGTGAATTCAAGTAAAAAACCTAGTTGTATTCCTCGGCAACGGCGCCATAATTGTTGATGATGTTCACGCTCAAATAAGAAAGCGGTCGCTGTCAGCAATTAACCTAACCGAAGGTTAGGATCGAATCCACAAGGAATACAGGGCTTGGCTACAAGATTTCACTACTATTTATTTCAAGCATAAATAACTAAAATCTATAAATGGGGGGGGGGGGGGAGTTGTGATTCAAAAACAAAATTAAAATTAATACTATACTACGATGCAGGAAAACACTCAATTTTAGGGACAACTTGGGAATTGTATTTCCAATGGTTCGTTGACTCGATTACCCTAGATAACATAACTACAATTAGAAATTCCCATGTAGGACGGTAACTTAGGTTCTTCCAGCCCTCTTGTGAAGGTGAAGGTTGAATTTCACCATGGCGCGTGGTCGGCAACCATGGTGTGCCAACTAACCGTTACCCATTGTCCCAATCAACCTCCCCTTGGTCAGGTTTGGTTGATTAGACGAGAAGAAACTGATCAAATTTTGTTTCTCTACTTCCCTTTTCCTATTCGTCACTACCTTGGTCGGGATCATGATAGTAGGCAAGGTTTGGTATTTGCCACCACCAATCAACAATTAAAATGAAGCGAAATAAACAATACATGCAAAACCCCAATCATAGAAATGCAATAAATCTAGGTCATCTCAAGTCAATTACCCATGGTTTCCACAACCCCAAGTTGTGGGTGCTTAGCTACTTATGGCTAAGCCAAAATAAAAATGCAAATACAAGACATAGTTGAGAATTTTACCAAAAACAATGATGAGTGTAGACACCACAAGTTATAAACCCAAAAGCTTGATTGATAGACATTGAGTAAAAAGCAAGATTTGAAACCCCAAAATGCGTTTTCCAAGAGAAAATGATAAACTAATTTAAAACCCTAAAATATTCTTAAGAGAATATCCGAAGGCAAATTCTATGTCTACAATCTGGTCTATCTTGAATAAAATCCTAACATAATGTATTTATAGTGTTTACAAATAAACCCTAGAAATAACACAGAAAAGACAGCTGGCAGCAGGTACGCCTTGCAGGTACAACTCATAGGGTGACCTACGAGTCGTAATCGGGGTCTTATATCAGGTTCTTGGCATCTTGGACTCAACTGGTACGACCCACTAGTATGAGTCGTTGCTTGGGCTACCACTCTTATACTCCTCTAGTAGTTTAGGCATTTAGTTTTTGGTCCAACAATTTGGATCTTTGATTCCGGCTACTAATCCACCCATACGATTTGTAGTGAGACTTACCACTCGTAGGATGGCCTCGTAGGGGTGACCTCCACTTAGCAGATTTCTGATTTTTGGTCTTCGTTTCTTGCTATGACATACCTACGACTCGTAGCTTGGGCTATGACTCATCCGTGACCTCGTATGTTCTATGCTTCAGCAAAATCTGTAATTTTTCTTAAAAATCATGCCAAGCTAACTTTTCTACAAGAACAACACAAAAACACATAAAAGTCATAAAACATTGCATTAAGAACTCACAAAATCTCTTGTTTTAGGCATCAAATGTGCTGTAAATTGACAGCACATTATGCACCAAAATGTACCCTGTAGGTTCAGTCGACCAAGGCAAGAGAAATCGAACAAGTATGTATCACCAAGAGTCCTATCACCTAATCAAAAGGGTTAGTCCATAATACAATAACATCATGAATAATGGCAATTATTGATGGTAACCGATCAAAAGATACAATGTAATGCGATGCATGAATGCATTGGCGTCGTAGGCCATGTATGAGGTGAAATCTCAACCGTCGCGGGGTCGATGTATACATCTATCAAGCCAAAGCTACAAGGTAGAACCTAGGGGTGTCACAAGCCATGTGCAAGTATATATAATAAGGCGTCGCAGGCCATAATAAGAAATATCTGGAGGCGACGCAGGCCATAAACACTATCTCAAACGATGTACATGTAATGATAAATGTGCATAATAATGAATCCAATCATGTATCAATTTGTGCATACCAATGCAATCAGTCATATACAACATTTGTGCATATTAATGCAACCCAATCAGAAATAAGATTCATGCATACCAATGCACTCAGTACATTATAAGATATGTGCATAACAACTCAATAATGGAGCATAAGAATCTATGCATACCAATGCAACTAGTCAATATAAGATGGTATATACCAATGCAACAATGGAACGTGAGAATCTGTGGACACCAATGCAACAATGGAGTATAAGAATCCGTGCATACTAATGCAACTGGTCAATATAAGATGGTGCATACCGATACAACAATGGAGTATTAACATTATATGGCTATACAATGTCTCATCTCATCATCAATCAAAAATACCATATGTCATTAAAACAAGCTCCACAAGTACCCCTAAATGGGCTCATAACCCTTACACTGAACTGTCACGCCCCAAGTTCCCGTAGGGCGGACCGGCACCCGTTGCCGATAAGGCTTCGGGAGAACCAACCTATCACTATGCTCGTTCTATCCATATTATACGTGATTTCCACCCTTAACATGCTATAGGACATATAAACATTTATTATAAGCAAAATGAAATGCATCTGACTAGGCCGTTAGGGCCACGGTGGTTTAGCTACTAACCATACTCATACTGACATACATGGTCTACAAAGCCTCTAGATAAGAAAATAACATCTGGTAAGGGTCGGAACAGGCCCCGCCTCAACATAACTGTACAATATAGACACAAGTTCTAGACATATACAAAGCCCCGAAGCAACCTGGAGCTTGGTGACACAGCTGAATGTCCTGGACCTTCACTGGGGAGACCTATT
>JAPFFP010000012.1:5329974-5350172 GCA_026153255.1 Solanum medicagineum | reverse complement strand
TTCGGGAAAATCAAGTCTTGAGCTAAGCTTCCCCAAAGCTATACTCCGTCCGGCCATTTTTACTTGTCCATGTTTGAATTCACATATCTGTAAGTTTACTTTGTGTATTAACTTTTGAATATAGTAAATTCAGTGTTTCGGGAAATGCACTGTGATAGATTCAATGTTTCAGGAAATACATTGGAAAATGTGTATGTTTATGACAAGGGTAAAGTAATCAAGGGATCGTTTGGTTGGTAACAAGTTATTTCAGAACTAATTATCATGGGATAAGTTATAAATAGTAGGATAACTAGTCAAAGGATTACTTAACACCTCCAAACCAAACAAAATAATCTTATGTTTTATCCCGGTTTATATGACTTCTAAGTGATAAATTATTATTTGATTTTCTAAACGAGACAAGTAAAAATGCATGTCTTTTTTTTTAAAATATAATGGACTAGTAAAAGTGGTCAAAGGGAGTACATTATAGTTATTCTTCTGTGGTTCTGTTCTACTTTGTATGAAGCTTGTTTGCCTTTTTGTTTGTCTAAAAAGACCAAATTTCTATATCACAAAACGTTTTAAATTTATCATTCTCATTTAATCCTTGATAACATGATCATGTAGGTGGTATGACATGTTGAATATCACAATTTTATTTGGATTATTTTTGTAAGTTACATATACTTAGGCTAAATGTATCAAAAGTTGGTTTTTTTTCCTTAAGCTGTGTGTACGGTCAAACATTGTCTTATAAAATGGAAAGGAGAAAGAAAGAACCTATCTCTTGAAGAAATCGTCAAAATTCAAAAGCTTCCATTACTTCTTACACTATCTTGAGAGTTTCTGTCTTGTCTTGCTCCTGTAGAATAAGAAACTTTCAAGCATCTATAAGATTTTATTAAGCAAGAATTTCCTCTTTCCTGTTGAATCTACGGAATGCCATCACCTTCTTTCAAAAGAAAAAGAACAAAAAGGAAAATGATGAATTTTGTAGGAGAGATTGTTGCTAGCTTATCTGCAGACATACATAAGGAGTTAAGTTTCAAAGTAATTCTACGTGTCTCCAGGATAGATTGCCTGCTTTGGCAGTCAACCAATGACTTGAAAATCTCATTGGCTTTTGTTTAAATATTAAAGACACTGAGTCGCATGTAATGTTACTGCTGTGACAAATGATGCAATGGTACTTCTACAATCTGCTTTAATATTGAGAGAGACGGAGAGTCAGGAGATGGGTTGAATGACTAGCATCATATCAATCTGAAGTGCAACTATTTCCCATGTTATGGAGAATATAGTCTCTGCAGTAACATTGTCTTCAGGTTTAGCGATGTCCGCAATTTTTGTGATTCAACATGAGTTACTTTCTTAATCAAAGAACTTAACATGAGTTTAATTTTAGAAATTTGGCTAGAGTTGCTGAATGTTCTTGCATAATTGAATGGATAAAGTAGGACAAATAACATTTTCTTCTTTCCTCCTGCAGGACATTTGGAACCAGACATGGTATCCCAAGGCTGCTGACCATGTGAACACTGACAAACCTTGGTATATCGTTGATGCCACTGACAAAATTCTTGGAAGATTAGCATCAACAATAGCGATACATATGAGAGGGAAGAATCTGGCTACATACACTCCAAGTGTTGACATGGGTGCATTTGTCATAGTGGTACGTTCTCGAAGAAAAACATGTTAACTTATGTGATTTCTTTGGGAAAAAGGGCATTGGGATCCTTCCTTTTCCTTTTTGAATTTTAGGTTCTATGAATTCCATATCCTCAATTCTTAAGAAATCTTGTGCCATTTAGTCTTTGAAGACTTTAATAAAAGATTATTGATAGATGAAAATGGAATTTTAATGTGCCCCCTGGCTTTGGCCTAGTGGTGAGGGAGTAGCACGTGATGTAGCGGGGGGGGGGGGTGACATTTGATTTGTGGTTTAGGCGCATGTAACGGATCTAGCTGCAGACACCAGCCTGGTATTAAGTTGAGAAGTATAAGGGGCGGTCCGTTATCCACCATGTTTTAAATCATGCATCATTGATTCTCGATTCTTTCTAGGTTAAAAAAGGAGTGAGTGCTACCTTTCCTTGTGATTATTTTTTATGAGTGGTCATACTTCCATGGAAACCTTTTGCTGGTATGTTCAGTTTCTGAGGCTTCTTTCATTTTGCATCTTTGGACTTCGACGTCGCTGAGGCATGGTTCGTTATTCAACTTCGATAAAATCTTCTGTGTTCCATGAGAAACATCGGGTGATGCTTACTTCCTGACCACTCCTATTATCGCTTAGCCAGGCTTCTGTTTGTTCAACTTTGATGAAATCCTCTGTTTGTAGGAAGCTGATGCAACTTACTGTTTGATACTCCTCGTCTAAGTTGCACGGACTCTTCACTTTTGATGCTGCACCTGTGTCAGATTCTCCAAAAATACACTACTTTTGGAGAATCCAACACGCATCTGTTGACATTTTTGAAGAGCCCGACCAACATAGCTCCTTGTAGTATCTCTTAACTAATGTTAAACTTGAGTTACACACTTCAAATTACAGCTTCCTTAATCCACATGAGCATTAAATATGACAATTAGGCATGCGCCAATGCCATATTAGTTGGGTAAATAAGAACATCGATTGTTTGACACGACATCTGGACAGGGAACCTAGTGTGTAAAATAGCAACATATAACTTTGACACTCTCCAGCTCTCTTTAACTGTAAATTATTTGCTAGTCTGCAGTTTGATATCTGAGAAATTCTGTTTTTACTTGAACACCAAAAGGTTAATGCTGAGAAGGTTGCTGTATCTGGGAAGAAGAGGACCCAAAAACTTTACAGGAGGCACTCCGGCAGACCAGGTGGGATGAAAGTGGAGACTTTCGATCAACTGCAACAGAGAATTCCTGAAAGAATCATTGAGCATGCTGTCCGTGGCATGCTTCCCAAAGGGAGGGTCAGTATGCTTTATTATTTGTGGAGTTTCATTTCGTGTTAAACCTTTATGAGTCTTCTTAATTATATTGATTAACCAGTATCACTTATAAGATATTAGGAACTCCATTAATAACTCTCATCTCCTGTAGTGGTAGCATCCATGGAACTTACAATATACTCGTGTGTGTGTGTATTCTTTATTTCTACACACACACACACACACTCACATATAAACCAACTTCACTTGGAACTAATGATTTTGAATCCTAGATTCGCCTCTGCATAAAAGAGTATTACTTCTTTGATGCTTTATCCTTAATCCTACATTTCTGTATGGCTATTGTTTACTTCTAAATAGAGGCAGATGTGATATGCAACAGTGGTCTTCTCATGCTTCTTGTTTTCTTTATTGTGGGCTTGTAGGAAAAATTGGTAGTGATCGCACTTGCTTTGCCTTGCATCGCTGATTAAAATCAGTAGAACCAAAAAAGTTCTGCATCTTTTTACATTTTATCTACGTCCAATTCTAAAAAAGTTCAATTTTCTGTTGATGCAGCTTGGTAGACAACTATTTACCCATCTTAAGGTATACAAAGGTCCTGAACATCCTCACGAGGCACAGAAACCTATTGAATTGCCCATTAGAGACAAGAGGATACAGAGGCGGTGAACTCTTAGCATTTCCGCTGAGCAGCAGCTCTCATTTTTGGCTGTTGATACTCCTTTAAGTTGTCTGTTTAACAAGTGCAACCTCATATTTGAACTCCAATATTTTCCTGCTATTCTTCTTTATGCTTTTTGTAGAGGTTTTTCATTACAAATTTATTTGCCCCCACCTTTTCTAAGCCATTGATTTTTCTTTAGGTTTCAGTTCTAATGAATGTTTCTTCAAGGCTTTTCTGTTCCCCGTCCTTGCGCTTGAGGTTTTATAAGTTATTCAAATTGGGAATCTAAGTTCCATGCAGATATACTATGGTGGTCCTTGAGGTGTTGTGTTTTCCGGACTTCGATTTCTTCACTATGATTTTCTCCCACAGAATGTTCTCCTGGCAAGGTTTTAAATGAGGCACAATATCTATTAATGAACATTCGAAGGAAAATACATTATATCGTCTTCCTAATGAAGCTTCCAATCAAATATGTAGCTTGTAAATAGTTCAAGCAACTTATGTAGACAATCTCTCGCAAAGCCTTGCAACTTCTTGCAATTTGCAATTAAGCAGACAATATACAAGTAGCTCATGCAAATAGCTTACAAGCAGTTCCTGAAGAGCCTTAAAATAGCTTATTTGCAACTTAGGAGATATATAAATACAGTTCATCTCTCTCCTCTCTCCTTCTTACTCACTTCTCTCTTCCCTATAACATATAGCTACCAGTCGGAAGCAACAAACTTTAGCAATTTTGGCTTCATTACATTTTAAGTGTTTACTCTTTTTAAAAAAATCCCTAAAAACTATTCTCCATGAGTCGACTACTGGACGTAGATTGACCTGGGTTTGTTCAAGTTACAACCCAATTAGATCCAGCAAAAAATATCACCAACTCAACTCGTCATAATTTAAACAGTTGGGCAGATTACACCTTCATGGGTCAAGTTTGCCGCCTCTATGATACTTGACCCGTAAATGCGTGTTTAACTTGGCAAGAAATGATTTGGAATTGCAGATAAAAAAACAAAGATGGCGAGAGTTGTGTTTTCAAAAACGAAAGAGTTTAACATTTATCACTGAGTTGAAGATTCACATTACTTGAAATTCACCTTCCCACCTGTATTCAACTGAATTATTTTTTTCCGTCCAACTTTAATTGACCCCAATATTATTTTGGGATGTTCAACAATACTTGTCCACTTTATGAAATCAAGAGAGAATTTTACACTTAGTTCCTAATTTGCCCTTATCATTAATTATAGTTATTTTTCTATTACATTTTTCAAGACATCATATTTATTATATTCAAAGGGTAATTTGATAAAATTACCCTATCATTTACTACTTCTTAATCCATGTGCCAAGTCAACAGAGGCCAACTAAAGTTGGATGGACGGAGGGAGTAGGACTTGCTCGCTTCCACAAACTAACAACGATTTGCAAGTTGAAAGACCATTATTTTTACAAATGAAACCACAAACAAGTGCTCAGAATATTTCGATTTCATATTTTATTGATACAACCTGCTGCGACATGTTGGCCATATGAATGGCCATACAACAACAAAACTTTTAAGTAACTTCAAAACTGGTTGGTTAACATGAGTTCATTTTTGCTTGCTAGTGAAGTTGAGGCCACCGTTAAACATGCTCCTCAGACCCAATCCTTTTAACATCTCTTACATATTTGGAAGATGAGTTGAAGGATCAGAAGGAACATCAGCACTTGCCTGCCAAGAAAAAACAACTCCAGTGAACCTTCAAGGAATATAATCTCCAAGTGGTAAGGACTCAATAGCACATCAAAATTGTGAAATAAACATACTTTATCATGAACCCTCGGTTGGGTTATCAAGGCTACGCACTAATGGACATTTTGGTCCTCATCTCAGTATAAAGTTTGAAAATTACATTTACCCCGTGATTGGTCATTGGTCTTGGCTAATACAATATAAATCTCTCATTTAGGGAGATAATATGTCAAATGATCACTCAATTATGGGCTCTTTATACATAAAATCACTCAACTATGAATGATTTCGTTATAAAGTCACTTATTTGATTGATTTTTTCATTAAAATTTTATGACAAGGAATTTTTATTTAAGATCAAAATTTTAAGAAATAAATAAATAATCATTTAATCATCTGCCAGAGGAAGTGGGTTGGTGGGAGATCAATGCAGTGTCTCATGAAGGAATTAAATGAATCCAATCTGAGGATACTTTGGACGAAAATTGCTTCCTGTTGCTCTGAAACATGTTAACATGTCTGCATGTTGCCTGTTTTACTTCAAAAATAAAAGTTCTTTTCTTTTCCAGATGAACTTGGAAATGTCAATCTCATTTTACTAAAGTAACATTTCCAAAAGTGAAAGAAGAACTTCCATGCAACAATCTAAATAATTTGATGGGAACCATAGAAAACCTTGTACCCAAGATTTGAGTACTCAAGTTTTTCCACTTTTGATCTAACAAAATCATGTCATACCTCGAGATATCTTGTTATCAACGTTTTGGTGCTGAAATTGAAGCCTTCAACTGATTCTCCTTTCTTACGAGATGCATGAAGTTGCTTTCTGACTTGAGTCGCCAGAGACTGCAGAGGACATTAATAAACGAGGTAACTCAGTATTATATTAGTATCATAGAATATTCAATTACACAATTTTAAGGCATTCTCTTGGAAGTACCTTTCCTAGCTCCACACCCCACTGATCAAAAGAATTGATGCACCATACAAAGCCTTGGACTGCAACCCTGTGCTCGTAGATGGCCAGTAACTGAAATAAAGGGAAGATGATTGTGGGAAGTTGAAATTAGGGATCACAAGAAGAGGCATGCGTCTTTACACAAGGGAATTGTCACTTCTTGCAGCATGACACAAAAAATGAGGACATGGGTTCAAGATGAAAGATATTATCATGGTAAAACACCATAATCAAACAAGAATCTCCTTTAATCAAGCATGACAAAGAAATGTCTGAAAAAATAGACTGAACACACTGCTCGCAAACACTGTCTGAAGTTCATCAACTGTCAAAATATAATTAAAGGAGATCTAGAAAAAGATCGTCCCTCACACACTAGTTTGGTTAGTACAAGTATATCTATTCTGCCCTTTTAGCCTCTTCTCCAACTGCAAAGAACTATGGAAGATCTTGGGATAAAGGAGATGCATAATTCAAGTACAGGGGATCTATGGGTTAGTTTTCTCACAGATTTGTGGCTCTCAATTCGACTTGCAACAAGCTCTTTCCGTCTGTACCTTTATTTATATTTTATTTCTTTAGGAGCAAATTAGAAAGGCATGCGTCCTAACGACTAACGTGGGACTTTCTACCAGCAAAGGGACATATATTATCAAGTCATTTATCGACTGTAAAGAATCAAGAAAAGAGATTGGAATAGCTGCACATGGAATATTTTAAGGGATTAAGATAACTGAGTACACAATTCAAGTGGTCATTCTAAGTAGCAATTTATTAGCTTTTCATTGTAGATTTATATGGAAATTTCAGTGACAAAATTTATTTGGAAAAAATAAAACATGAATCGACTTCAAAGGAATCAACTCATTGTCTCTTTTAAATGCAGCAAGCTACTCCTCCCCACGCTTTCCCCCTAGGATCTACTACTTAATAAATAAATGGGTAGCCCATTGCACTAAACTTGCATTGATGACATAAAAAGTTCATTTGAAATCATTGATGCAGTTCAAGAAAGGTAGCACTGAGTTTCACATTGCCACTTTTACAATGCCACAAAAAAAATGCATAGGATATACTGTGTCACTCAAAACTCAAAAACACTGGCAAAATACTTTCATGTCTAATATCTCATACCTGTCCAATGTTGTACGCATTCAATGATGGAAGCAGTATACTTAGAGAAGGTCGATTTCCAGAAAACGTCTGCAAGATATTGGAGGAGTTTGAGAAGAGCTCTAAGTAAAGCAGTATATCATCAAATAAGGAATTACCTTATGAGAAATAAGATGCTCAGGGACATTCTCCTTTTGCAACTGCTCTGGTGTCTGCAAAGAAAGTCGGTAATGATAATCAATTGAATGAGATCTATTTCCGGATTTCAACCATTTAGGTATGTGGTGGGCATATTGTAAAAATAGGAGTGCCTCACCTTCCCATAAGCAAGGGCATCTGGCTGCGCAAAGAAGTTCGACATGAGCTCATCATGGTTACTCACCACTTCATCTGAAAACGAGTTTCCCAAAATTAGAAGGGGAAACAAATGGAATAAGAAGCAAGCAGTAACCTAGTTGTCAATGTTTTATTTCTGTCTCTCCATAAAATGGAAATGAGAGACCATGATAATAGGCTAGAAACGTAGTTTTTTAGCTACATTTTGCCTTATAATTGAATACTTCAATTGTATTTGAGCTAGAATCTGAGCATTACATATTAAATACATGTGTTTTATTGTGTAGACTTGCTTTCCAGTAAAGAACTAATTTGGAATAAAAACAGATGAATGGAGTTTCGAAGTCTGGATAGAAGTTCAAGGAAATCAACCCAAGTCAAGCTCAGGGGTCTAGAACCAAATGTGTGAGAAAAATCAACAAGAAAAAATAGAAGATCTAAAATTACCCTAGCACGCCCAGTACCGTGTGGCACAAGGTGCCAGAGCAATTTTGGATCAGAGCTGCAGGAATTGTGGTCTTGGGAAATCCCTCTTAGCACCGCATGCCATGCATTGTGTGGCACGTTCTGCAAGGCAAGTTTGACTTTCTGCTGTTGAAATCAGAGTCTTGGGATTTTAATCTTAGCATGCGTGCCAGGCTAATTTTGGGCATGTGTGATCCTGCTTTGGTTCATTAAGGGTATTTTGGTACAAGGTCACTCCTACATCGTATAAATATATGGAAAGCATGATTTTGGAGGACTTTTGACCTAAGAAGATGTAGAGAAGGCTCCGTACTTGGAGATACAAGGATTCTAAGAGTTCCAATAAATGATCAATTAAATACAATAGTTTGTATTGAGAAGTTGGCTGTAAAGTTTTCTAGCTTTTTTTTTCTTATTTGCAATGTACTTCTCTTCTACGGAGTAATTTTCTCATATGACAAAGATGGACATGGTATAATGATTATCACTTTCAGTTTTACCATTATTGAATGCTTGGAACTTGTCGATGGATTCCTAATAGAAATGTGGAGTAACAGTTATTTTATGCTAATCAAAAGAAGCGTTTTGATGAATATCTTTTGTAACACAGCAATTTCAGTGTCTTTGATTCGGTTGTTGAAGGCTTACGAGTCTAATCTTATTGCTTTACGTCACCCGTTGATGAGATGTCTGGAGAATGAGGTTGCAAATGGGGATTGTATGGAGTGATGTATGAAGATGTTCGAAGTATTGGACCAAAGTCGGAAGCTAAAGGGAGCCTCAAACAGAACTTTAAGTTGAAGGTTTCATTATGACAGTATATTTTAAATAATTTCCCATGTGGTCTGACTTGGAGCCAGTGTATCTCCCAATCTACAAGGAGTTAAGACAGTCTACTACGTATCAAATAAAGGTTTTCCAGTCTAGTTTGCAGCACAAGAAACCTCTTGTCAATCAGAGTTCGGGACAAAAAGTTATGTGTGTTACCACAGACCTACGCAGCATCCGAATGCATACATAACATGGCATCCGCCCAAAGATAACTGGATAAGAAGAGGTGGGGTGTTGACACACCACTTCCACATCAAATTGAGGGAAGATGGCAGCAGAATGTGTAATTAATGGTGGCCACGTTTAATTTCCAACACAAAAGAATGAGATCAATTGACAAAGTTCACTTTGAACTCGCACTTAAGTCAGCCAACGTGCCACCATATATACATTTTGACTCCAGAAGCTCTTCCCGTTTCAATTTCACTACAAAGGCACTTACGCAGCTTCTTATTATTCACATTGTTAGAGTACGAATAGTATATCGAATCCTACTTTGATAAGGATTATAATGTAGTGTCTATAAATACGCTCAATGCAATAATGTAATAAATAGGTCAAGTGAGGCACCGGTGCCAATCGCGCCTCCCCAGGTTTGGCGCATGTCATCTGCGATATTTAGTAATTCTTCTAAGTAATAGGAAGTACTTATGAATTATTAATCTGAACTGAAGTTAGAAAAGATCCGCACGAGTTTTCCTTGAATAAATCTTATCACAATTTCTTGCATGGGCTTGCTACGGCTTTCATTATTTTACCCAATGAAAATTGAGTAAATTGTAAAGAAGAATCTCAGTTAGCAGCGAACAATCTAATTAATTGGTGAATTCGCAAGATTCAATAATACCTAGAAGCGAATCTTGAGCAAGAGTAAATCCTTAGAGAATAATCTTGCACCTATGTCGTCGATTGCCCTAGTTTGTCTCATTGCAAATTATCATTCACTGCCCGTTTCTCAAATATCTCATGAGTTGGGGTGTGCAAAAAATCGATTTAACTGATAAACTAAACCGAAAAAAGTAGAATTGGTTTATCGGTATTGGGTTAACAGTTTTTAAATGGTTTTGTAAAACTTTATATTGCGTTATCAGTTCAATTTCCGATTTCATGATTTTTGTTAATGGTTAAACGGACAACCTAATAAGATTATAATTAAAATTACTATTCTACACCTTATTATATAATAGTAAATTAGCATTTTACCAATTTAATTTTCTAAATTTTAATATTACTTTTGGCTATAGGCAACACAAACTAGCATCACTCCCTCTCTATTACGACACTTCCTCCTCTTCTCTAAATAAACTAATATTACTTTCTTCTCAATTTTAAATTTGATTGTGACAAAGACATATAATTAATGTTGTTTCCTCAATTTGTATGAGTCTTTAGAAGGAATTCGAACAATTATGTCTTAAATAAAAGCGATCGATGTAAAGTTTGTATAGGACTACTATTCTTGCTACTATTTCTATTTTTATAAACATCGTGTATATATAATCATATGACTGAAAATCGAACCGTTAAGAGCCAAAATCGATCAATCAAAAACGAATAATAAATATCTTATTGGTTTGGTTATTGATTTAGCATGTTCACAAATCCAAAATAGATAAATCAAAACCGAACCAATTGATGTGAACTCTACTCATGAAGTTCAATTTCCAGTCGTGGTCTATACCACCTCAACTACAAGAATAATTTTCCTTAATAGCATCAATCAAAATCTATTTGAGCGTTATTTGTACTAATTCTGGGGAAATGATAACTTTTCTATACTATCTTTGACAAACATGAGGATTAGCTTTTATATGTCGCTCATCAGAGCATATGAAAAAGAAGAATAAGAATATAAAAGTAAGGAATTGGTACCTTTCAGGTAAACAGGTTGCTGACTCTTGACAACACCAATAAAATCACATGGAATAACACGACCCTGAGAATTCCAGGAAAACGGTATTCAATATTAAATAGAGATTTTGTATAAACTAAAACATACCTAGAGTACATACATGAGCACTTGTTTTACTGATAACAATCAGAACAAATAATAATTCAAGGGAAAAGTATGGCGTTCCAAGCAACATTTATGTGGTACCTTTTATGATATCTTAAAAGAGTATAAAGCTGAAAGATATAAAGTAAGGAGGCTGATAAAATGAGGTAATACCATCAAATAAAAACCAAATGACTAATTCCACTCAGATAAACCACTGGAATTCCTTTCTTCTTTCAGCTTGCCTTTTGGGGTGGTTGTTTGAGGAGGTGTGTTACTCTTCTCGCAGAGGTGGTGATATAAGTAAAGAGTTTTCGGCCATCCTCGCTAACGAACCCTAGAATTTCCAAATGGACGTCCTTCCACCACCACATACCAAAAACTAATTAAATGAAGAACCAAAGCACCACCTAATAATGACAAGACTCACAGATCTCTTTAAATTAATTTACGTGATATATTACATAGCATGCTGAAACTATAGTTTGTGGGACAGGAATGTAAATGGAATTTCCTAATAACCTTGTATGTAGTTTGTGACAGGTCGTCTTCAGATTATATCATTAATATGCTTTCAAAGATTCTTAATTCAAGCAAATGAGCAATACTCTTTTCTTACAGAGACTCTTCGTGTGAAATATTATATGACATAATCCCTACACCTAGAACAATAAACTAACAACATAAAGCTTCCACAATTACATTTTTATTAAGTCAACCAGTATTAGGATAAGAAAGTAGTCAACAAACTGTAAGTGCCAATACAATCTTGAACCAGAAGAAGTTGACACATGTTACCTGCCTAAATCAAGTACAGAATGGACACAATTTCAGGAAAAAATATGAACTGTTGGAACTGGAAATTTATGCTACCTGGTGAATTAATTGGTAAAAACTGTGTTGGCCATTTGTCCCTGGTTCACCAAAATCAATTTCACCAGTCTGGTAAGGAAGAGGGACACCGTCAATAGACACCCCCTTCCCATTACTCTCCATACTGACCTGAACTCAATCAACTTTTTGTTAAGGACCTAAGTATGCCATCTGGAATAACATCAGCAAACAAGCTAGAGTAACATGCCTGTTGAATATGAGGTGCCAACTTCTCCAATGCTTGAGAATAGGGTAATATTGCCTGAAATATCAAATGTTTAGTAGTAAGGTATTGATGAGACGAACAGACACCCCAGATGCAAGCAGAATGATAATATACTCACTCTTGCTGGATATCCAAGAAATGAAACATTCCACACACTCAGCAAGCCTAAAATCACCTGAAACAACGATGTGATGTTAAGAATCAAGCAATTGAGTTTAGTGATGTGATATAAGCAAATCAAGCAGCTGACCAGACAAGCAGAATATAAAGTCGCTATTAGTAGATAATGCCCGGGATTGAGGCATAGTAGTTGTTATATTGGCAGAATAAACCAATAGCCAAAGGTGCAAGTAATTGCAAAAGAATCTAGGGAAAACTTCAGATTCACTAGCTTGGTAAGAAGAATCAGAATGCAAACATGCAAGACAGGACAAGGCAAGAAGACACTGAACTGTCCCAATTGTCATAACAACTGATCACACAATTAGAGCTACAAACTGTTTGATTGCTCTGGGAAAATTGAATCCAACTACAAATCAAGGGCACAGGCTTGACTGAATATCTGAGTAGAGATGCAAACTTAATCAACATAGCACCACATTGGTTAAGAGTAGAATGAAGCTACCAGTCTAAGATACGGAGGAAACACAAGTAAACATGATATACATCAGTATAAGCACACACATACATTTTGACAAAGTATTTGTTGATTGTAAAGTGTGTGTTTTCATTTAGCCCCTCAGTTTGGACTTCTGAACTCTCTAAGGGGAAACGCACCACTTACTAATGTAACTACATCTCGGGGTATATCAAGTGAACATTACATAAATATTATGGCACTAATGTTCATAAGATAAGTAGAGAACAGAACAATTAAGTATGAGAGCGAACATAAACACAAGTTTCTAGAGCTGGGACATACAGGTATATTTTTCTCAAATGGTGCTGACAGGAAATGTTGATCAACACTTGAAGCTCCCTTCAGAAATCTTAACAAGTAAAGAACATGTCAGGAAAAATTATTAAAGCAGTACAAAGAGAAGCAAAAGAAAATAAGGTAGCAAAATAGAACACTTATCACATGCAACATAACAATTAAGGAAGCTGCTACCCTATGACAACCAATTCTTCAGAAGAGCGAAACCCGGGGGCTTCACATATATAGTGTTCTCTTGATGTAGAAAGTTAATCCCCCAAACCAATAAAGTTGCAAGAAACATCCTAATAATTAAGCTAAGAGAATGAGACACCAAACTATGCAATAGAAAGAAGTACAGCCTGCCATCACTAAAAGTTTGTTTGTAGAGCCTTCTATTAATTATACAATATACAATATATTTCTTATGCATTGTTTGGTTTAGTGTTTTAAAAATAGTATGAATTGCATTATTTTCTAAAAAAACAGATTTGTTTACAAAGATACCCTCCACAATTATGGTGGAAATGATGTAAAAAAAGTTTTTACCGGCAATTGAGTCTTAACTCTTAGCATTAAATCTCCTTGCATGCTAATACCTAGAAACCCATGGTATTAGTAATAGACACCTTAATACACAATGGAGTGTATAACTAACTAATACAAGCATAAGTTATACATAGCATGAAAAAATGTATAAAACAAGATACTACTAATAAACCAAAATAATGCATGCAATACTTTTGCTAATACCAAATGACCCAAGAGAACAAAAGGCGGCAATTTCTTTCCAGTCTAGCTTTTCACCATATACTCGAGATAATGATTATGAAACAAAAAAAGACCAGATTTTATGGATACAACTAATTAGCAGATACGGTTTATACTTGACCTGTCAATAGATCATGAGAAAAGTATACAATTAAAAAACCTATGTTTATATGTGTATGGTCAATGTCAAGGGTGCATGAGATATTAAAATAACGAGAAGGCTCTATGTGCAAAGGAGCTGCAAATTACTTACTTCTCAACAATGGAAAATCCATATTGCAGAGAAAGAGGCAATACTCCAACTGCACTGCAGACTGCAAAACAAGGATTAAAATAAATATATTTGATAAATTTCCTTTTCTTCAATAACTAATGCTTCAATATATTTTTAGATAAACGAAATTTGATAGCAAAATCTGTGTGCATCTGCCAAGATACTCTCAAAGACTTACCACTATATCGGCCTCCTACCCAGTCCCAGAAAGCGAATGCATTATTTGGATCAATGCCAAATTGTTCTACGAGCTGTTACAAATTGATACATTTAGTAAAGAATATAGTGGGCCAATATATAATGTATCTTCAGTGATGAAACTTCAGATCAATTTAAACCAGAAATCTCTAATATCCTTTATTATGAACAACAAAAAAGGTACTCATCATTCCATATAACAGATGGAATTCAACAGAATAAAGTTGACCAGTCTTTCAGCTTATAACAGATGACATAATTTAAAAAAAAACAGAAAATGGCTGTGCTGCATACACAATTCAGATATAATAGGAACATTTGAATATGAAAGCACCACCTAAATAGAACTATACAGCCCTCCGTGGATACAAAGTCCCTACATCCAGTAAGGAGCATATTGTTTAACTTTTTGGAGGAACAACAGATTCACAAATTACTCACTAGACAAGGGAAACTAGAAGAGGATGTACACTTTCTACAAAATGCAACCGATTAAAAAAAAGACATTCTACAAAATTATTTTTAGGAATTTGTAGTTCTAACAGTCATTAGCCTAGCGATGAAACAAGATCCAATTACATTTCGAGATAAAAACTGACCAATTTAGCTACAACCAAGCTGTTTTCCAGTATTTCATCATGATTTATCTAGAAGAAATATTGGATGTATTCTGATACTCCCTCCAATTTATGGCACTCTTGGAAAGTTAATAATTGTTAATAACACTCCACTTATACAAAACTTTTTCAGAACTTCCAAGAATTCAAAATCATTAGAAAATAAATATTTTGAAGTTGATGGGATGTAATGTGATATTTTCTCTGTCAAACTAGCTTTTCAATCATCAATTAAAATTTTCCTTCTACTTCTACAAATATAATATATATGTCAAGTTAACATCTAAAACTCTATATCATGTCAAAGGTTTTGCAACCATTAAGCCAGAAATCTTGTGATCTTTGTTTTAAACAAAGATAAACTATCAAAATCAAACTAAACTCAAAGATAGTACATCTCAGAAAGGCAAAAAGAACAAAAACATGTATGCAAGAAATAATTTGAATAAGTATGATTTCATTGCAAGAAGTGGTGAAAATGACACACAAAAAGATGAGTGAAAGGAGATGACTGCACCTTAAGATTGGTACTAACTGCAACCATATGCTTTGCCACTGCCTGAGGTCTAAAAAATAAGAATGCCGTTCCCGGAAAAGGGAGTTTCAAGTCAAGCAAAGATTTGTGACAACAAAACTGACACTAAACATCAGAAATAAGCAGTGGTCTAACAATATAAAGAAATAAGCAGTGGTCTAACATCATAAAGAAATAAGCACTGGTCTAACATCATAAATCAATAAGCACAGGTCAATGCACTACAATAGCTGAACAAGTGACCAATATACCAACAATACTAAGTGATTCTTTCAATCTATACTGATTGATGTAAAGTTGAACTACCATGTCTCATTTGTTAAGCGCTTTTTAGCTAGTGATAACAATAGCAATAATAAATCACGTAGCAGGTGATGGAAGCTTGGTTGGTTCACCTTTTTTGCCATGCTTCCCTTTCTACAGGTTAAACCTGATTTTTAGGAATTGAACAGGTCAATGAACTATCCAAAGTAGCTTCTTGTCAGCTGAATCAGCTGTTTGTATAATTTTATGCATGAATCAGTCAAGCAGGTTAATCTAACTTCATGCACAATTGATCTAAGGAAACCACCTCAGGTTAGCTAGTCGGTTTCAGACAAAGATACAGACTAAGGTCCCATCAGTTGACTGTCAATACTTCACATTAATGCGGCACAGAATAAAAGCAATTGTCCAGAAGTATAAGGGTAAATAAAATATGTCGGAAGATGGAAGTAGACATTGTCACACTTACCCTAATGCAGAGGAGATCCATTCCCTCATGGTACGGGCATTTAGCATTGTCTCGGCAGTAGTAAAAGTCTTCGAGACCACCACAACTTCAAGCAAGACAAGAGGATATTATCAAGGATAAGTCTAATATATCTACATTTCTCTATTTGTAGGAAAATAACATCAATAAATATTAATTCACCTAGAGTTGTTTCAGGGTTCAAGCCTGTTATATTTCTGGCAACATCAATTGGATCAACATTTGCGAGACTGCAACCACAAAGAAATGAAAAATGTAATTATTCTCACAATTCAGAAAGAGAGCATTTTCTTTTCTATAAACTAGAAATACTGGACCATTTAAAGCGGGACACTACATGTATGATAATAGATACAGGGTGGTTGAAAGGTTACTATCAGCCAAATGAGTTTAGAACAAAACTACTTGCTCAAACCAAGAATTGGTTTAAATAATTCCTTCATACTTACAATCGCAACTGGCGTCCTCTTGCACACTCAATAGCCTCCGCTTCTGTAGTATGTCAGGTTTACAATTTTAACATTTGGCTAGCTAAAACTAGACAGCAAAGAAAACAAAACAAAGGAATAGCATTTGTTTGGATGATAGGGTGGTATCCCTACCTGTTTGAAGTGCTGTGTGTACGAACAAAGGGCCTAAGAAACTGCCACCTATACCAATAGCTACCACATCTTTCAATGCTTTTCCTGTGGCTCCAACCTATCAAAAATTGCCTCTTGATTAGAAACTTCGCAGTACTGCTTAAATGAATATCTCTTTGATGATAGATATTACCCAGGCCCCACTGCGAACCCTCTCAGAGAAGTCTTTGATCTTATCAAGAACATGCCAAACCTCAGGGACAACATTATTCCCATCACTATTTATGACTGCATCCCTTGGAGCACGCAGTGCAACATGAAGAACGGATCTGTTCTCTGTGCTGTTTATCTACAAGAAAGATAATAATGATGGCAAACCACTCACTAATTGACTGGATGCGCATAATAACCAAAAAGAATCTAGATACCATAAGAACTAGTAACTTCTCCATAGATGCATGAGCAATCAAATTGCTAATATTAGCTTAACTAACGATCAATCCTTTGTCAGTCTCCCCTAGTCACTAGAGCACACTGATGTTGACAGTCAATATTTGAGTTAGCAAATTCTATTATTTGAAGAACAAAACTATTTGTAGACAGGACATATAAATCCTTTATACAGCTTAGTAACAAAGAAGAAATGCAAAATTTATAATATACTAATACAAAGTGGTCAATCAGTTTTCTGATAAAAAGTTTTGGCTTCTCTTAGGACCAAACGTACTGACAAAACTGCCTTTGTGAATCAGAAGATAACCTAGTTCCTCAATTACATTTAAGGTGTTGATTATTCACTTTAGCCTACAAGACAATTCATTCTAGCTCCTACATTTAAGATGTTGATAATTCCATTTAGAATACAAGAAAAATAAACATACCACATCCACAAATTTCGGTTTAATCCAGTTGATGATAATAAGATGCAGAATTAAAATAAAATGACAAACAACATATCACTGAAGAACAAAGTTATGTCATCCTAATGCCACTATCCAAAACTATTCTTCAACATAATTATCATTGCACTAGACTTACATGCTCTCCATTGAACATCCAACTAATCTTCTCCTTGACATGTGCTGCCTGCATCATCACAGCAGGAAGAATGTGAGGTTATACAACTTTCAAAGAGATTTGTATAAGAAAACAAACAAACCTCAGCTAAACTGAATAGCTTATTCAATGTATCAAGGTTGGCTCGTTGTCTCGAGTAATCCAGCAGGATCCCATCAAACTCCCTATACATTGATCAGAAATAAAAAATATTGCGGAACATCTAGGATTAACTAGCACAAAATTAAAGCAAATAAACATCATACACCATCATTGACTGGCATCGATTAGTGTCATTCATCAAATCACGCAAATGAGTCTTGTTAATATCCTCAACATGAGCCTGCGAAATCACAGAAATTTCAGATTAATTGAGTAATTAATTCATATTCATATGGATTAATTGTGAAATTGCTTACTCGCAAATCCTTCCAAGGCTCAGTATCGCAGATTAAAGCAGACGAAGCCATCTCTGAATGAAAATTTTGGTTTCAACACGATGAGGCGAAGGATGTGAATAGCAACTGATCTGAAGAGATAGATGTAATGATCGGTTCAACCGGCAGTGGCTTTTAGTGTAGCACAAAAAAATCAAGGGGCTCAAAATTATGATATAAAAAATATAAATAATTAGGTATTTATTGCTAGTAAGTAATTATTTGAAAATTTTTTAATTGTTTCATATCCTTTGAATATAATAAATATAATATTTTAAACTACTGTATCTTTTGAATATAATAAATATAATATTCTAAAAAATATAATAAAAAAGTGACTATAATTAATGATAAAAGTAAATTAGAATTAAGTATAAAATTTCTTTTGATATTATTAAATAAAGATAGACCGAGGGCGTAATAGGTTTATTGGAAATTTTTACTACTATTAATTATTATACATATATTTTAAAAATTATAGATAGTTAAATTTCCCATTACTCTCCATTTTTTAATTTGTCTAACTTAATTCAATTTGAATTAATCATATTTTATTATTGATTTTGTAGGATTATCTTTGATTCTTTGGGATGACATTTCAAGTTCAAACTAATTAAATTTCTCAAATAATTAAATTTAAAAGGATATTGCCTTTGCTTTAATTGTCTTCTAAAGGTAATGATCACTAAAATATTGATGATTTAGAATATTTTTTTTGTAATTAATTTATTTTTAAATAGTTTTGATGGTTTATCTTCGTCAGCCCTGGAATATGAAATTTGATATAGGAGCATCATCGTTTTCTATTTCACAATTGTTTAGGTATTAAGTTGAAAGTTGAAGTTATTTTGAATCAAGGTTTGACTTGCATCAACATTCAAAGTTTGGATGCTCGAAATTGAATTTCGGTGATTCAATTGGTTTCAGAAGATGATTTTAGGCCTAAAAGAGGTTTAATGTATTTTTTTCAGGAGTTTCGTGGGCATTTTGATCTCTTCAAGCCTAAGTTAGTATAGCTGCAACTAAATAGATTTCGAGTTAAGAAGACCCCAATTCTGTATACTGATGATTACATTGAGTTTGGAAAATTAAATTTGGATGGGTAGTATATATAATTTCTATGTACAAAGCTTTGAACGAATCTCAAGGGTCTATTTGGTACCCGTTGCAGGTCCCATGATCGCGGAGGGGGTGGCCGCTCCCCTTTCATAGTCAGGTATTGCGATCGCAACTAGTCGCGAAAACAATCTTAGAGTTATATATGAAAGTCATGCCACATCTTTTGGTGTAGATTAAGCGATGGCTTAGCCATTCAAGTGGCATCAGAAATATTTTTTGGGACTCATTTCAGGGCTTGTTTTTCATGTTTATAATTGAGCTTTGGAACCTCTTGTGTAGCAATTTTAAAGTAATTTTTCAAAATTAATTTATCGGGTAAATGATTGTGACTTAGAACTTCATTTTTCATCAATTATTTTGTAATATCAACCTATAAATTTTGGTTTTGAACTTCAAATTTTTGGAATTTTCTCAATCATACTTTCTCGAGAATGAATTTTTGACTTATTTAGATTTCGATTTTTAAAATTGATGAACCGAACGTTATTGTTCTTGTATTCTTATTATGATTCCATATTTGAACAAATTTTATTGAATAGAAGGTTCGACAAAAGGAAAAAGCTTAAGCACCAGAGTAGTTTCTTGATTAAATCAAAACAAGTGAAGTTTTTGACTTTTTATTAAGTATATAAAATTTTATATGGCCTTACTACTTGTTGGAGAATAATGAAAATTGATGATGTTTCATTTAATTATCACTTACATGTTAAATGATCTTAAAGTTGAAAAAGAGGATAATAAAAGGAAGGGAGAATACACAAACATGACCCTGAACTTGGCATAACTTTTTAAGTTGGAACTCAAACTTTGATAATGCAC
>JAPFFP010000012.1:5317579-5329874 GCA_026153255.1 Solanum medicagineum | reverse complement strand
AATCTTTCTATTTCATTAGTGAAAATAATACTACACTCAAGATCCTCTCAATTCGTTATTTTCTCTCCTTGATATCTTGGATCTAAATTAAATACGGTACAAGAACATGGTATCAGAGCTTGTGATTTAGTAGATATTCCGCTGTAAATCAAGTTGACAATTGAAGTTTTAATTCACAACAATGGCTGTCAATGGAATTACCGTGATGCAGAGCAAATTTCAGTGGAGCAAAGGACTTGAAATACTGGAAATCAAGCTACTGAAGTGGATTATCAACACCCATTATTTCTAACATCTTCTAATGGGAGTGACATTCAGGTCATCTCATTTCAATTAACAGGTATTGAAAATTATCCTGTATTGTTCAGTTCTATCAGAATTGCCCTCTTAGGATGAAACAAATTGGGAATAGTTGATGGAACATGCAAAAGAAAGGTTTCCCAAAAAATCTACATAATTTTTGGAAAAGAGTGAATGCGATTGTGTTATCTTCGATAATAAACTCTGTATCTAGGAACCTTTTGGGTAGTATCATATATGCAACTAATACTCAATTAATATGGGATGATTTAGCTGAAAGATTCAATAAAATTGATGGTTCAAGAACCTTCAATTTACACAAAGAGATTGCTACTCTAAGCCAGGGTATAAACTAATTTCACTTTATTTTTCAAGTCTAAAGAATTTTTGGGAAGAATTTGAGGCACTAGTGCCCTCTCTCTAACTGTGATTGTGAAAAGTCTGAAGAATTTGTAGCATACCTTCAATTGAAGTTGTATCAATTTTTGATGGGCTTAAATGACAACTACACTCAAACTAGGAGTCAGATATTATTAAGAAGTCCCCTTCCTACTATAAACCAAGCCTATGCTATGGTGATAAGAGATGAGAGTCAAAAATTTGTGGCTGCTACAACATGTGTGTTAGTGGAGGGGGTGGGGGGCATCAAGGAAATGCTCAACATAATTTTGAAATAGCAATGTATGCAAGGACTGATAACACTCAGACTGCAAAATTTAAAAGGAACTACAATCTTATGTGTGAAGTGTGTAAGAAAGGGGTCACAACAAAGAAGTATGTTATAGAGTTATTGGTTATCCATATGATTTTAAATATCAAAGAAAGGGTCTAGGAAACACAATATATAGTGCTCATTTAGTACAATCTCAGTCAGAATTTGATCACAGTGCTCATTTAGTACAATCTCAATCAGAATTTGATCGAGGAAATCAGAATATGCAGGATCCCATCAATTTAAACTATTCTCACAATACAAATGTTTACAATCAGAACTTAGAACAATGTTCAAGATCCAAGTCTCAACCAAATATGAGGCCAGTCTCACAGAATCTTGAAAGTCATGTCTTCACTAAAGAATAGTATGAGCAGATCCTAAAGATTCTGGATAAAACTCCTAACATTGAAACTTCAGCACCATCAACTAATATTGCAGATATGTTTAAGGCCTTTCTTGTTTCTAATAATAAGCAGGAATGGATCATAGACACAGGGGCAACAAATCATATTGGATCTAAACTACCTTACTTAAAGGAAAATAGTGTAGTAAAATCTGCTAATCCAAAAAAGTATATCTACATAATGGAGATGCTACTTATGTTACACATACAGGAGAAAGCTGCATCTCAAATAGAAGCACTGTACCAAATGTGTTTAATATTCTTAAATTTAAATTTAATTTGTTATCAGTATTAAAAATCACCAAGAAACTTCAAATTCAACAACTTTTTTTCCTGATTTTTGTGTCCTCCAGGATCTCTTCATTAGAAAGGTGAGGAAGATTGGTAAGGAAGAGAATAGACTATATCTACTTTATTAATCTAAGAATAATACTCTGAGTGACATACTGAATACAAGGAGCAAATACATTATGGCCTGATAAAGGAAAGTGCAATATAGAACTTTGGCATAAAAGATGTGGATATTTACCTGTAATAGTACATAAGAAATTATTTTCTTTTGATGTGCAATGTGGACATGAGTGTATAGCTTAGTGCATTACATGTCGGTATGCCAAACAAACAAGGCTACCTTTTTCTTCCAGTAGTATGCAAACTATCAGTTCATTTGATTTGATTCATGTGGATATTTGTGGACCATATAAGACCCTTACCTTTGATGGTAACAAGTTTTTCTTAACAATTGTGGATGATTTTTCTAGAGTTACTTGGTTATTTCTGTTGAAACAAAAATCAGATGCTTACGTGTCTCTAAAGTATTTTTTGACAATTTGTGAAGACTCAATTTTGAAAACTTGTTAAGGCTATTAGAACTGATAATATACAGAGTTTATGATAATGTTACAGAGTTTATAAATCATGACTATGAATAATTTTCTGCATCTTTGGGTATAATTCATCAAAAGACTTGTGCTTACACTCCTCAACATAATGGAGTGGCTAAGAGGAAGCATAGACATATTTTAGAAGTTACTAGAGCAATCATATTTCAAGGACACATTCCCACTAAGTTTTGGGGACATTGTGTTTTATCTTATTAACAGGATGCTAAGTAGTGTGATTGGAAACTTATCTCATTTTTAAAGACTATATGATAAGAAGCCCAATCTCAATCATCTTAGAGTACTTGGCAGCTTAAGTTTTGTTAAAATAATTTAAGAACATGACAAATTAACGCCTAGAGCCAAAGTGGCCATACACATGGGATACTCAGAGGTTCTAAAAGGTTACATCTTATTTGATATTGCTAATAATATTTTTTCTATAAACAGAGATGTAAATTTTAGAGAAGATGTATTTTCATTTAATAGTCAGAAGCAAAATTGACATCTATTTCTAGATACCACTAGTCATGTTCAGAATAATCCTTCTATATTGATCAGATCTCACATCTAACCAGGGGAGACACAAAACTTGAATCAGGAGGAGCCTTCACCAGTACCTGGTATAGAACCAGAAGCTCAAACTATAATTCCTCCCTCAGAGACTTCTACTCATCAAGACACAGTTATAACTCAAGATAAGAGATCAAACAGGAATACACATCCTCCTATATGGATGAAAGACTTTGTGTCTCTTAATATCCATGATAATACTGCATATGCACTAAATAAGTATATTGGTTACCAGGGACTGTCTTCTTCACATCAAGCCTTCATTGCTGCTCTATCATCTATTAGTGAACCTTCAACTTACAGCCAGACTATAAAGGATCCTAGATGGGTAATAGTTATGCAGGAGGAGATTAAAGCCTTGAAAAATAATCATACTTGGGAAATTCTTTCTTTACCTCCTAAAGAAACCTATAGGATGCAAATGGGTTTATAAAGTCAAGTACAAAACATTATATGAAATAGAAAGACTCAAGACAAGACTAGTTGCCGAAGGGTATAATCAACAGGAAGGTATATATTGCCAAAGAACTTTTTCTTTAGTTGTAAAAATGGTAACTATGAGGATAGTTCTGACTTTGACTGTTGCAAATAAAGGGCACATACATCAAATGGATGTATACAATGCCTTCCTTCAAGGAGATTTATATGATGAAATTTACATGGATCTTCCGTAAGGATTCACAAGCCAGGAGAAGAGGTTACAGGATCTAAAAGTGTGTAGACTTGTTAAATCCTTATATGGATTAAAACAAGCTCCAAGACAGTGGAATGCAAAGTTGACCGCTGCCTTAATGGATTTTCAGTTTAAACAAAGTCAACATGATCATTCATTATTTACAAAAAGGACTAATAAAGGCACAATCATTAATATTAATATATATGGATGACATGCTTATCACTAGTAACAACCTAAAACTGATTCAAGACTCTAAGGATTCCTTGAATAAGGCATTTAAAATGAAGGACCTAGGTGAGCTTAAGTACTTTCTCGATATTGAATTTGCTAGATCAGAATCAGGACTACTCATGAGTCAAAGAAAATATAATCTGAAATCAATTTCAGAAGCTGGATTATCAGCATCCAAAACTATGTCTACTCCTATTGAGGTCAACATCAACTTGACTTCTAGACAATACGATGATCATATCGAAAAGAATCAAAAGTTATAATGATCTAGATGCAGATCAGGCAACTTATTAGAGGCTGATTGGTAAGCTCTTATATCTAACAGTAACCAGACCAGACATCTCTTTGTTTAAATACTGAGCCAATTCCTTCAACAACCCAAGAAATCTCACATGGAAGTCGCTCTTAGAGTAGTAAAATACATCAAACAAGATCCAAGCCAAGGGATATTACTCTCCAGTAAGAAGTCTAACATCATAACTGCATACTGCAATGCAGATTGGGTTGCATATCCTCGATCCAGAAGGTCAGTTATAAGATTCCTTGTCAAGTTTAGTGATTCACTAGTTTCATAGAAGTCAAAAAACAAACCAGGTGTCTAAAAGCTCTGCAGAATTTGAATACAATAGTCTTGCAACAACTGTGATAGAGCTTGTGTGGCTACTTGGATTACTAAAAGATCTTGGAGTTGAGCCTCAGCTATCAGTTAATATCTACTGTGACAGTAAAGCAGCTATTCAAATAGCTGCAAATCTCGTTTAGCATGAACACACTAAGCACATTGAAATCGATTGTCACTTCATTAGAGAAAAAGTTCATGAAGGCATCATCAACACCAAGTATATCATCACTTCTGATCAACCAACGGATATACTTACAAAATCTCTTAACAAAGTTCAGTATCAGTATTTAAATTCCAAGCTAGGTGTGTTAAGTATTTTTACACCTCCTAGCTTGAGGAGGAGTGTTAAAGAGTAAAGGGTAAAAGAGTATTTTTACTTAATTTTGTTAGGAAGTTAGTTAGCACTTAAACTAACTTCAGTTAAGTCAGTTAGTTTCTAATTACTAGCTCAAGTCAGTTTTTATATATATATATATATATATATATATATATATATATATATATATGTACGTATGTATGTATGTATATATGTATACGGTGAATCAATCTTTCTTTTTTCGTTAGTGGAAATAATACTACAAACAAGATCCTCTCAATTCTTGATTCTCTCTTTGATATCTTGAATCTGGATAACAATTTTAAATATTGTGAAATTATGAAGGTGTTACAAGAACATTGAATCGTAGAATACCCAAAATCAGATTTCCTATCAAAGGTCATACATAACAGTTCGAATAGAAGAAGAAAAACATTCCACATACTATAAGTCGTGATTTTTACTCTCTTAAGAAAGGAGGCTCTCTTCTAATTTCAAATTTTACCGTGAATTGTCAACCAATACTTTGATGTGTTTCATAAAATAAAATAATCAAACTTGCATATAAGGGAGCATATTCTAAAATTTTAAGGTAATATTCATGTCTCTTTGTTATCCATCAATAAAAGTATTTCTAGATGCGTGGCTCAAAATAGTTAAGTGACTATGAAGATTGAAGTTCATGCCTGAACAATTAATGTAATAAAAATAATGAATGTTCAATTAAATAATTATTCTTTTTTCTAATTTCCCTGCATAAGATTGTCGTCCAATTACTTAAGGACTTACTATAAAGTTATATAATATTTCGTTCCAAATGTCAGGAACTCCAGCTAGACACCAATGACTACAGTCCATTCTAGCTAGCCCATAAATTGAAGGATGTCCATCTTTACGCAATAGGCAAAGATTTGTGACATCAAGCAATGTCACTGGCTTCTTAATTGTGGCCAGTACTTTCTTCAACACTGTCAATGCTGGGGGCAAACCTCCTGGATATGTCGAACCACTTAACGGTCTCTTTTGCCCTAAGCAAGTTTTCACTCCTGGTTGATTCCATGCGGTACCACTGTTGGGTTCATGAGTGAAGAAAAAATTAGCACGAATAATCAAGTATAAATGAAGATGAATTATATTAACCTGATATGAAGGTAGAAATTAAAATCATTTTAAAAGATGATCCTCTAACTTTCAATTTGTTGTACTATAAAGTTATAAAACTATTTTTCGTAACTAAAAAGTAACTTAACCATGTCTATATATAAAATGCCGATTTTTTTTTTCATATTTAGAAATATGAGCTGATTTTTATTTGAGCAAACCTACATAATATCCACGTACCATACTTAAAAATCATTACTTTAGTGTAATAAACTAAGATTAGACCAAATTGGTCAACTTTGTTACACTTACTTGTAATGAGATGGGGAAATTCCTTGAAAAAACACCATTGTTTTTTCAGGATTAATGTTGGCATCAATCCACTTAGCCCATGTAAATAAAGCCCTCTCAAAAGCAGCCACACGATCCATATCTTTATAATATTGACCTCCAATTTCAATGTAATCCCATCTACAACATAAAAAGTAACAAAAATGAGGATGTTATGTATTTTATTGAACAACAATTGTGCGAAAAAGAAAATTAAGTAGTTAGAACTAACGGTTGAGTGGGTCCTCTGCGGTTCCACCAATGCCAAGTGTTGAAAATGAGCATGTCAATTCCTTTCCACAACTCGCCACCTTCAATTGAGTCTAATTTTAAGATTCTACCCTTTTCTTCCATCACAACGTCCACTAAATACACACTTCGATCCAACATCACGTCAAGTCCAAAATCCTGAAAATACAATATGTTCTTTTAGCTTAGCAATTATTTGAATTGAATTTAAGTGCAAAAGGGAAGAAACGAAGTCCATATATACTAGGGAAGGCACCACAAAAGAAGGTGTGCTTTCCACAGCTTACAAGATCAGGATTTGAAGCTTCCAAGCTCGTGATTATAGACCTTCTATATAACTAGATTTTGTCCAATTGTGTTTATTATGTCACTATATTCAAAGTCACGTGGGATACTTATAAAGAGTGTTGATTATAAATACATATACTTATTTTTATTGCACAATCCTTTATTTGTTCTAGTGAAAGTTGAATTTAGATTAACTCGTAACCCAAGCTCTAGCTCCACCCAGGATGCAAATTTCGACGTAGGGAAATATGATAAAGAAATTACCAAGAAGGTGAATAAAGAGACATCACGGCCAATTCTGGTTGCGTTATATTTGGTGTTAGGGAGTGATGTGTAAAGAAGGCATACAAGTGACTGCCATTGGTTTCGACTAAGAGAATCTCCCACAAACATGATGCTTTTCCCTTTGAATTTCTGCAAGAATGCACGTCCATCAAATCTGCATCAAACCAAATTAAAAATGAAACAAATTGATCTTTTGAGTCGGAATTTAAAGTTTATGAGTACTTCTAGATTTTAGTACTATTGTCTTAGTGTTTTGGTTTGAATATTCAAATTGTTTAACTTGACATGATATCAGAAATACGTTATAACATGGTTTAATAAGAGCATTTTCATACTTATAAGTAAGGTCATTTTGGTACAGGCATATGGAAAGAATAATAATTTCGAAATAAAATTTTGAGGTTATCTATATTCCGTGTTTGGCTTGAGGTATTAACTAATCCTATACATTATTTGACTGTATTGGTATGACTACTATCTATTATAGACGTTGGAACAAAATAATTTCATGTGATTTCCCAACTCATGAAATATTCTTGCTTATCTCATCCTACGTATCAATCACTCATTTCCATCAAAGAAGAATTCATGCGCACGGCTAGAGCCAGCATCCTAAAATGTCAAAGTTTTACATTTGATTTTGACAATTATGGCTATTCTACTAAAAGATAAATGTTTATATGTCCATAAAATTCAAATTTTAGTGCACGGCATCATATTGGGAAAAAAAGAACTATCTGAATAAAAAATAATCAAGGCTTTCATAATTTAATTTTTTAATTTCTATTCCTAAAAGCTCTCATTTTATTTTTAAAATTTGCTCACTTGATGACTTCAAACCTTAACTTAGAGGTTGAAGTCATAATTTGGTTTAATTAAAACTGCAAAGCTAATTAATTCTACGGTGACAGTGGTGAGCAACATGGCTTTATATACTAAAATGGCATAAAATTATATATTAAATTAAAACTCTAAAATATTAAACTTTTATATCAAAATAATTTTAACATAAAATTTAATGTAAAGCTGGAGATGGCATCAAAGAGCAACATAAAACAAACATCCCTGACACAGCCAACAGTGTGGCCCCTCAAACATGAAAACAAAAGTTTTGTTCTCAAAGCAGCATTCTTTTCGTTTTGGTTTGTTTAAAAAGAATGTTATTTTATTTTAATTAAAATTATTTATTTATAAATTTTTTTACTCCTAATAAAATGATTCTCAATTACATAAATATCTAAAAATAATTTAAATTATAAATTTTTTTAAAAAATAATCTTACACATCGTGCCAATTTATGTGACGGAGGGAGTAGTATTTTCTTATTAGCACATGAAGGGGGGACCATGTTAGGTTTCCAGGATGTTACCTTTGTAGTAATCTCCAATATAATTCAGTAATAAATTAAAATAAAGGGATCTAAAATCTACTTTGAACAGATCATGTCCAGATATTGATCTCCATCAAGTGGTCAACATCTTGATAATTGATTTCTTCTTTCTTAAAATTGTTTTTTCTTTTAAAAAATTGATATATTTTGAATAATCAACTTACCATAATAAGTGCTTAAGAATACGTCCCAAATCTTTTTTGAAAATTTTGAGTAAAAAATATTTAATAGAAATATTATTTATATATAAATATTTACTCAAAACCTACAGTGATTTTAATGTCCAAATATATTTTGCTAGTAATAAATGTAACACCCGTAAAATTATCAAAACACCTCTAGAACATTAATCGTGCACATAACGCGTCTTTAAAGCTCCGATGGGAAATTTGAGATCGAATCTGCGATCAAGGTGGAAAATTGAGTAGGAAAATGATCTCAACCAGATTTTAAAGCAACCGAGTCGAAAAATAATTTTCCCTAATTAATGCAAAAACAATGTCGATCCGCACACCTGGCGTGACGCGGAATAACACTTGTTCTTTTTTTTTAAATTTTCGACGGGAACTTGAAATTCCAAAAACTCGTGAAATGTACTGATCCGTGCCAGGCGCGAACTAGTGTACGAGTTTTAAATTTTTTTTCTTTTAATTCGGGAAGGACATTTTGGCCAGTCCCCGCCCCATCCTTAGTTTTAAAATGTATTTTTTTCTGTAGCCGTTTTATACCAATTAAGGGTTCCCAAAACTCATTCTTCTTAAGCTTTTACGCAAGAAAACTTGAGAGGGGAGACAAGAAAGCTCTGAGTATTGAGAGTTCGAGTCCAATTCTTATTGAAAATTAGTACAATCTTCATCTCAGCTATATAGAGGCTACCCAAAACATGAAATTGTTCTCCCATATGTCCCATTGAACGTACTAGGTCGATAGATGAAGTTGATGAGTCTGATTTGTCAATTTCTTAAAACTACTGTTAATCTACATATATTTTCTTAAATTGATGATCATCACAATTTGACTTTTTTAACTGATTATCTGAACTATTGCATAGACTGAATATGTATAATTACTAAAAGAGTGCATGAATGAAGCTGGGGGTTGATGTGTAGAGCTTGAGTTATGTATGTATGCATGATTGTTGTGGTCCGGGTCTTGAATTGATTGAGTGTTGAGGATAATGTTGCTGAGACTGATTGAGAGGGAGATCCTTAGAGGTCTTTTAGAGATAGAACTTGAAACTTTAATAATGTTCTTAATCCCTTGAGTCGGTAGATGATCAGATGAGCAGAGGTTCTAGTTTGAGGGAGGTTGGTTGTATAACCATCCTGATGTTGATGGACTTATGAGCATTTCGAGTCCTGGGAGGAGTATTAGCACTGAAATGGGTAAGAGTGAGTCCCACTCGCACTTATTAACTACGTGGCCAACGTAGGAGAGGATTGGGCCGTGAAAGCAGATGTTTTCTTTGTCCCATAGAGGACTCAATAGACTTTTGGGATCCCCTGATAGACTCGTCCTTTATCCCAACAAGGTACTGGGCGGATGTGACAACGACATATCTTCGTCGTACCATCACCGGCTCATAGGTGGTGGTTGTCGGTTAGAGAAACTCCCAGATAGGTTTTATATTTGATAGTATTTTGAGGTAGATATGGTGGTATGAGTCCTAATTGATGGTGATATGATAAAATCCTATTCCTTATTCCGAGTTGAGATTGGGCGATGGATGAACTGATGTCTTACTATATTTTCTTGCCTATATTGTTTACTTTAGCCCGTTTTACATACAGTACATCCCACGTACTCACATTCCTTTGGCGCTGCATCATTTTATGATGCAGATTCAGTAGACAGAGGACTTCAGTAGAGGTTCGGAGTTCCTTGATTTCAGACTTGGTGAATCCTTCCCTGCCTTCGGACGACATCTTTACTTGCTTTTATTTCTTTTGAGTTCTTTATTTGGACTGTGGTAGCCATAGACTGCCATGGTACCTTATTAGACAGTAGTTACAGAGGCTTCATAGACATAGACCGATGATGACTGATCTTGGAGTTTCTTTTTCCCCCTTTTCCCTTTTCAGACTGAATTGTTTTGTTGATCTTGTTTCTTATGATAGACAAAGTTGATAAGTCTTGTAACCCACTGCTAGATCTATTATTTCTTGAGTATCTTTCGCTGATTTACTGATTAAACGAGTGTGATGGGACTAGGTGGTTTGTTTGGGGGCTAACAATAATCTTCAAGTGCCAGTTACACCTAGGGTATCCTCTCGGGGCGTGACAATAAATTTGAAAGTTGTCTGTGCATCTAACACTCCTTTTTACTTTGAAGGAATTGTACATTTGTACTATATTAATTTTAGATTAAAAAAATATATTTTTAGTGTGTAATAACGATGAAACGATTCAGGCGTTTTCAAATATAGTCCAAATTATCATTTAATTAGTATAACTAATCATTAAAAGAGATAGGCGAGTTCTTTTGTAAAAAAAATGTCAAACATTTTAAAAAGGAAAATAAATAACTTCAATTATAATGATTAATGTGCATCAAAACTTTACAATAATGACTCGAGAAAAGGGCAAAACCGAAGAGCTTTGTGGAGTAGAAACAGAAAAATGCATGAGTCAATTACACAATCAACATTTTTTGGCTTGAATTTTAAAAATGAAAAGAATTATTTTAATAAAATTTATGAGGTATAAATTTAAATATTAATCGAGCATCGAAATAGAATGGAACTCGAGGCTGAGAAAGAAAAAGAAAATCAATTACAGTCCAACAAAGATTGTATTATGGTCTTCGAGATTCCCCATTCAGAAATCATTATTAAAAGCTGCCACTTTTCCATGGTTGGTCACGGGTCACCATACTATTATAAGCAATTAGGGGTTATATATATTTTTATAGAAATTTTTTTATAATATTATTTCGTATGGAGTAATAATTAGTAATAAAAAATTTAATTATTTATATATTAATAATTATTTTATTTTATATAAAATAATATAAAAATTTTGTCACAATTTATATATGCTAGTTACATAAATTTTTAAATCACAAATCAACATGTGATATAACTCAATTCCAAATTACCTATCAAACGATTCCTCGTAATACAACTCACATGCCCCCTCTCCATCAATTCTTTCAATCTATCCTCTATTATCTCCATTACTTACTAAGAATTTTTAGAATTAGAAAGATTTAAAAACAAGAATCAAAATACATTATTTGCAAGTTTTATTTCAAAATCACACACTAGTAAATTAAAAACAAAGAAATTAGCACCAAAACAAAGTTCCTAGCTAAACAGCAAAAATTCACAACAAATTATCACAAAATTTTGTTAGCTACGAGCAATTCATTGACTCTTCATTAATGACAAAAATTAAAAATAGGGAGGTGTTAAAGTTACCTTTTCAAGGAGCATCCATGTGGTTGCCATCTATACTTGAGATAATCTTGATCAGGACGCCCATTCCTTTGACAATTGAATTCATGTTCAATGAAAGGGCATTGAGTTGAATCGTAAAGAGGATAAGTTTCATCTTCAATCCAACTTCCTTCGAAAAAGTTGCAACTCCGTGGACTTGCATTTGAGTGATGAAAAAGTAGCACAACAAGACTTGTTAAAATGCCAATGAAGATGGTAAAGATATTCAAGCCACCTTCTAAGCCCATGGCTCTACCAATCAATCTTGAAGAAAAAAATGCCCTTTTGTGTGTGTGTGTGTCATATAGAGTTAGATTGTGGTGAGATCTAGATTGTTTAGATGTCACAACTTTTCTGAAAAGAAAGTTGTACCCCTATGATTTATGAATAAATTGAAAACTGTCAGAATGAAAAGCTTATCACGTTTCTTCACATACCATTTATTTAATTTCCAATTTTGGTTTTTTATTTTAATTTTTTTTGTCATTTTACAAAAAT
>JAPFFP010000012.1:5301101-5317479 GCA_026153255.1 Solanum medicagineum | reverse complement strand
GAGTTATAAGAGTCATTTAGTCACTAAAAAGTGGTCAAAATGTGTGGGGAAAAAGGGATTGACTTTTTAAAAAATATAACATGATAATTAAAAAGAAGTTGAAAAAGTATTAATTAAGATACGTTTAAAGAGAGATAATAAAAGCCATCATTAATCATTATTAGTCATTTATGTTTTTTGCTTCGAGGTGGTTGTGTTAGGTACTTTTCTTCCAAATATTTAGCGGGCTTATAAAAATAGCATTGAATGTGATGTATTAATAGTGCTGATATTAGTAATGTTTATATTAATTATGTTAAAATTAGTTTTGATATCGTGTTTGATTTAATATATTAAAATAATATGCATGTGTATTGTATACTTTTTAAAAAAATATTTATTTATAAAAATATCTTCCATAAATGTCACGAAAAGGACATGAAAAATGTTTTGAGGGTCAATTATGTCCTTGCACATGAATGTATTAAATCATTTGCATCACTAATACTGTATATTTCTATGTATTATCTATATATATGTTAATACCAAATAAAAGTGTATAACTAATGAAAGTATACACAAAGCTAATTCATATATTATTTGCTTATGAAATATCAACATTGTGATCAATGATTTTTCAACATTATTAGTAGTATTAGGTTGACATCAAGCTAATAGAGTAGTCTTGCTTTTGCTTTATGAAATGAAATTTCCATCTAAACCTTTTCTTTCAATTATTGATCTTTTTTGTTAGTGTAAGTTTCTGTGTGCAATGAAAGTGATTTTTTTTCTTTTTACGTTACTAGTTAAATTGGCATTGTCAATTGACAACTTTCTGCATAAAGTTATTACTTCCCCATTTAGTATTATTTGATTTAATATAATAAAAATAAAATAAAAAAATTTTAAAACTATAATTTTAAAGCTGTTCTTAGAAATTTCTGTGATCGAGATTTATCTTATTAAGGATTAAAAAGAAATTCAAAAATTTTATTGTTTTTAATTATAATAAGATAATTTTTTTTTAAAATATATGATGAAGACATTTCGACTATAACCTAAATATAGAATGATGACCTAATATAATTTCTTTATTATTAAAAAAACACAATATCATTGTATAAACCTTAATCCTCTTCTTTTATTATTTTAATTATTATTGAAGTGATGGCACCGTTGTGTCAATTTTGAGAAGCCAATCACATGTACATTTTTTTTATTGATTTCATTTGGACTGTTTTGACTATTCAATCAATGAGCAATCACATGTTGCTTTTAACGAGTTGTTTGTTGATTTTATTCGATCATTCAATGAAATTTTCTTCTCTCTCTCCCCCACCCCAACATAATTTACTGCTATTGATAACTCTAGAAAATCATTTACGTCCCTTAATTTTAATTTAATAATCAAACTCACACCTTAAGTTTGGAAAATTGACATTTTAATTTTATATTACGTTACAATACATGTTATTCATCTATCTCTATTTATGCAATACTGATTTGAGTGTTAATAAATTTTTTATATGTCTTTTAAATATTTTAAGTTATTAATTCTTATGATTTATATCATTTTTTAAAATTTTTATATATAGATATATTACTACTATTAAATATCTAGATTTACAATACTTTTTATGTAGTTTCCTAATTAAAAAATACGTGTTACTTCTTTCGTCCTATTTTATCTGACACCGACAGATTAATTTCGATAATCAATCGAATTTTCTTTTTTTTTGTTTTTAAAGTATTTTAAGTTTTCAACTATCTCGAGTTATGGTAACTTTTTATGCTTTTACGTAACATGTTTTTAAAATTATTTTATGTTGTTAATTTTCATGATTAGTAGTATTTTTATGCAATTTTTAAATATATAAAATATTAATAATAAGACAAATAAATTAAAATAGAAGAATCATATAAAAAAGTACGAATATGCCATCAAGCTGCTCAAGCAGACATATCGACCTACTGCCTGGTTGAGCGCCTAAACTCCTTTCTATAATATAATAGAGTGTATTCTAGTTAGTGAAACAATTACTCGATGAAAAAAATTATACTTTATGGTATTTTTATAGTATTTTTAAATAACTAAAATTTTATTTTAAATGCTATAATCATTTATGTTTTTTGCCTTAGAGGTGGTTGTATTGTGTACTTTTCGGGATTGTTTAGTAGGGTGAATAAGAATAGTGTTGAATGTGGTGTATTAGTAATGCTGATATTAGTAATATTTGTATTAGTTATATTAAAATTATTTCCTATGTTGTGTTTGATTTGATATATTACAATAATATGCATATGCATTGTATAATTTCTAAAAACAATATTAATTTGTAAAATATTTTCTACAATTATCGTGGAAAGGATATGAAAAATATTTTGAGGGATAATTGTTTCTTTGCTTATGGATGCATTTAAAACCTTTGCATCACTAATATGATAAATTTCCATGTATTAGCTATACATACCAAAATAAAGTGTATACCTAATGAAAATATACACAAATCTAATACATATATTATTTTTTCCTAACACACTTTACCAAACAACCCCTTTTATGTATGTGTCTTAAAAAGTGGATCTAGGAGATAGGTTTAGGGCTATCTATATGTATGTACAAAATTCAAAAGAATAATAACATGATGTACATATTTAAGGCTTACACCTACCCCCTTTAGATGACTACATTTTATAGGCTGAAATTAAAAATAAAAGAATAGTTATCTAATTACACTCCTTTATTTATCTTATTTTTCATTATTCCACCCATTCTCAAAGATTCCAAAAATTCCTTCTTTCCATTCGGATACACCAATTTAGTAATTCAGATACATTAATTCTAATTCTTGAATTATCTCTATGTTTAATATATCATGCTTTAAATGTTACTTGTTGATACTTAAAGACCTTAATTTTTGTATCCAGAATCGAATTAATGTATTTGGATTGTCATATTTTTTAAGAAATTTTTGTAATAATTGAAAAAAGATAGAAAACTCTTCACACTATGTGATTTATGTAAACTCTACTTAAATAAAATAATAGCTGCTTACCATTTTGGGTACCCAAAGGGGCTAGCATTCTTGGGTGTCCTTTGGAAGGGAGGAAAATGTTCTTAAAAAAATTCTTTCAAATTTTCTTAAATTTGGTTAGTCAAAATGCTTCGAGATTTTTTTTTATAAAAAAAATGACTTTTCGGTGAAAATAGAAAAAACAAGTTTTACACGTGAATTCCACACTTAACATCTCCTCAAGTTTTATATTCTATAGTTATTATCTTCTCAAGTTTTTGATATTTCTGAATTAAAGATAGGAAATCCTATACTTTAGTCAGGCTTTTAGCAAAATGATGCTTTATGTGACACCAAGATGGATGAGTTAGAGAGAGTGAAGTCGTGTCTTGGGAGTGGAGAAATTCTTGGTAGGAAAATACTGTTAGTTAGATTTAGGACAAACTTATCCTATTGTAATCCATCATTGAATTACTCGTAACTAACTAAAGCTTTTGATAATCTGTAGCTGATCCATCACTCAAATAATAGTAGTAACAGATTTTGTTGTTTACCTACAGAATTTGTCCATCGCTAATTTCTCTTTGTATAGCTCAAGTATCAAGTATGCAATAATTTAATTTGCTCTTGGAGACTAACAATAGCATACCTTATATAATTTCTCACATTTGGATGTTGTAACGATTGTGAGTTTAATTTAACTTTGATGTCACAGTGAAACTTCTGCAAACAATATCATCAAAACTTCAGAACAGACATTGGAATGTCAGCCGAGCCTCTTGCACTCAGGCTAGTGGTTTTTACATGATGGATCCTACTAATGATAAAATTATGAGCAACGTAACATGTGATTGTACATTCAATAGCAGTACAGTTTGCCATGTTGTAACAATGTAAGCTCTTCTTTGATCTTTAAAACTTCACATTTTACACTTACTGAGAAAGTTTCTATAGCTAAACTAATGGTATGATATAGTGACTAATATAAACTTCGAAAGTTTTGTAGCTATACTAATATTATAGCATATATTATGACCACAAGTTTTAAAAATCTTCGTTATTTTTTTAGTTTCATACATATTTCAACTTTGCCACATGAATTGGAATGGAGGGAGTAATCATGATAGGTCCTTAGTGTTATGAGACAACTATAATGAAAGCAACAATAACGAAAAAGAAAGAGCACACAGTTATGCATGGGAATTCCTCAAGGGGAAGAAAATCCACAGTCAGTCACCGACTCTTATTATTTTCTATGAGAGATGATTACAAATACACCAATGATGCCAAGTTTATGTAGACTGCAAAAAAACTTTGATCCTAGAGTGTTTACGATGTCCTCCAATTCTTATCTTAATCAGGTCAGGCCCTCAAACTTAACAGTTCTCCCACTTGAGACTCATCCCATCGTCCACGTCGTGCATCATATAGTCGGTGATTTCACCTAACTTCTGTAGTTTTGCAAGGCCAAGAGAAGTCGAGCATACCTCCAGCTTCTCAGCAATAACTTATTTGTTTAACGATCTGCAGGATTCTCATGAGTGAGAATCTTATTCATCTTGAATGAACCTTCCTCCAAATGTGACCAGATGAAATGATACATAGAGTTCTTCGCCTAATGAATGACACTTTGATTGTCACTGTGCAACCTGCATTCCATCCTTTCTTGCCCTTGTTCCTTCAGCAAGCACTTTAATCAAATCCTCTCCTTACAGTTCGCATGCTTCCATTGCAGCAACATATTTTGCCTCTATGGTAGACAAGGCAGTGATCTTTTGCAATCTTGAGATGCAACTGACTGTTGCACTTCCAAGGGTAAACACATTGCCTGTAGTACTCTTCCTACATCAAATTTATTTTTCATGAAATAAACCTAAAGCATTCTACAACAATCATCAATAAAAGTAACATAGTACTGAGAGCCATTAATTGAAGCTGTATGAACAAGTTCCAGCTTCTTACTTCGGATCTCGTCCTCTCTTAAAAAAGCGGAGCTTCTTTTGTTTTTCCAACAGTCTTTGCAAAACTGCAAATCAACAGATGTTACTCCATTGTTCTTCCCTCGTGCTATCACAAAATCACCGTTGGTAATCTGCCACGAATCTGCATCAAAAGTGACAACGCAACCAACATCTGATAATTGACTAGCAGAAACTAAATTTCGTGCTAGTTTTTGGTACATGTCAAACTTTCTTCAGTTTCAGCTTTCCTCACTCATTAAACTAATTTGTAGCACTTAAGTTGATATTACTACCCGGTGCATGTAATATTTACATGTAAAGAGAGTCCAAGAACAATGTTTCTTGTGATTTATGTTTCCATTGAGGCTTAGATCTTTAAATTGGATGCATATTTTAACCCTCTTTACATTTTTAATTTCTGACTGAACTCCTTTACCAGTAGATGTTATGAAATTCTTTTGATATTTTCTGCTTTTTGCTTTTTTGTTGATACAGCCAATTGAAGGGTCTTAGTATGGCAGGAATTCTGCCACCAGAATTTGCACAGCTTCCTCATCTGCGAGAATTGTGAGTGTCATGATTTCTGTCCTTTCTGATACTTGTTGAACTCTGATTACAGAAACTCATATGTGGTTTATTCAATTTTTTTTCTTACAAAAATCATAACAGTAACAAGTTAACTGTCTATTGCTTTATATGAAACAAAGTCTATTGAATTGTGGAAACCTAAGATCTTATAGTTTAAAGTGGATCATAATATGTGTTAGAATAGGAATAGGAATAAGAATAATATCCACTATCCTACTTAAAGTAGAATTAGGAATAGTAATAGTATATGGAATCGTACTTGGAAAAAGATTGTATTATAGTATCCTCGTTGGAAAAGGGGTCTAATATAGTATCTATAAATAGAGTCTCAATGTAATAATGTAGACAATAATTCAATAATATTCTTCTCCAATATTTCTCATATGATATCAGAGCTTCTATGGTCCTGGTATTATGTTAGTAAAAAGAAAAAAAGATTAGATCACTATGCATCAATTTTCGGTGACTTTCTAGGGTTGTTTTGTGTCAACCCACATTCAGTATTTGTGTAGCACCGTGCTATCATTCCGGTGACTACTTTTTTTTTTAATATCTAATTTGTGTAGCACCCTACCATCATTTTGGTGACTACTTTTTCATATTTATCATGTGTAGCACCGTGCCATCTTTGGGGTGACTACTTTCTCATATTCGATTTGTGTAGCACCGTGCATCTCTCCGGACTACTTCTCATATTCAATTTGCGTAGTACAGTGAATTTTTCGAACTACTTTCTCATATCTGAGTTGCATAGCATTGTGTCTTTTTGGTGACTCAGATTTGATTTGCGTAGTTCTTTTCATTTTTTGGGTGACCTATCAAATCTGGTTTGCGTAGGGTCGTACCATCATTCCAACCCCTATCTATACAATTTTTCTTTTGCAGTAGGGTCATGCCGTCAATATGATCCTACCTATATGATTTCTATTTTCCAGTAGGGTCGTGCCATCATTCCGACCCTACCCATATAATTCTCTTCTCAGTAGGGTCGTGTCATCATTCCGACCCTACCCATATAATTTTATTTCTCGAATTGTGACCACTTTTAGCCATCATATCTGATAATACAATGCACGACTTTTTTATCAATTGGACATTAAGAATGTCTTTTTTATGATGGTCTCAAGGAAGAAGTCTATATAGAGCAATCACCTGGTTTGGTTGCTCAGGGGGAGTCAGGTAGACTTGTATGTCTTTTTGTAGGTTACTCTACTATCTAAAACAGTCTTCTCAACCTTGGCTTGGAAAGTTCAACACTGTACTTCAGGAATTTATCACTCTGTGTTTTATCAACATTATGCATCAAATTCAATATTTCATGAGAAGACTAAACACATTAAGGTTGATTGTCAATTTTGTGAAGTCTGGTGATCAACTTGCAGATATCTTAACCAAGCTCTTCATCGGTCATCGTATTAATTACATTTGTAACAAGCTAGATACATATAACTTGTATGCACTAGCTTGAGGGGAGTGTTAGAATAGGAATAGGAATATAATATCTACAATCCTTTTAAAATAGGATTAGGAATTGGAAAAAGATTGTATTATAGTATCTAGTTGGAAAAGGAGTCTAATATATTATCTATAAATAGGGTCTCAATGTATAATGTAGACAACAATTCAATAATATTCTTCTCCAATATTTCTCACAATATGAAAAATTGGAGACTCAATCAATTTTTGCATTTCCAGAGATCTGTCTCGCAATTACTTAAATGGATCGATTCCCTCAAGCTATGGCCAGCTTCGTGTCACTATTTTGTAAGTTATTTCCTGTTTAATCTTTTAAAAGTTTTCAATGAAGTAGTTTTCTGCTTATTGGTCTTTTGACACTTTGTTCAAACTCATTTGTTTAGGTCACTCTTGGGTAACCGTATCAGTGGGCCGATTCCCAAGGAGTTAGGTGACATTGACACACTGGAAGAACTGTAAGTTGAAGATGTTGCATACTTCCTTTAATTTTGTAAATACTTTTGGTGTATCTAATTGGATTTCAAATTGACAAATTGGATATTTTCAGAAATTTGGAAAATAATCTACTTGAAGGACCTCTTCCTCCAAACCTTGGTAGTTTGAGCAACTTGAGAGTAATGTAAGACATAGTGACGAGATATTTGATGTCTACGATTTACTTATTGTTACTTTTGTTCCAAATTATTTGGCACTTTTTGCTTCCCAATTGGCAAAGTAAAATGCATTTTTGCGCCGTCTTGATTTGGAAAGAAGTGTAACGTATAGTACTTTTAATATGAACAGTTAATTGAATCAACAAACGCAAAAAGTGCCAATCAATTCTGGACGAGTTGTGTGATTTTTCAGTTATCATGGTTAATAGATGGATCATTTTGCAGGCTTCTTTCTGCCAACAATCTCACAGGAACTGTACCTGCGAACTTCATTAATCTTAAGAACATGACAGACCTGTAAGCAAGAAAATGTTAAAAGAATATTTCACTTTTGTGCTTCGTTCTCTTAACTCTTTCATTTGTTTGCAGTAGGATAGATGGGAATCCGATATCAGGAACCATACCAGATTTTATTGGCAATTGGACCAAAATGGATAGATTGTAAGTATGCATCAGATAGTTGTAAATATTGATGCAATTTTCTTCTGCCTGAAGGGTCCTAAACTTTAAAAAAGCAAAATTATGGTAGCACACATAGTTTATACTGCAATTATCATGAAACATTTTGCAGAGACATTCAAGGAACGTCAATGGAGGGACCTATTCCTCCTACAATATCCCAGTTGAAAAACATGACCGAGTTGTAAGTACACACGTCTCTCGTACTTGGACAGTTAAATAACTATTAAATCCACTTTCAACCTCCCTTTTCTTCTATTATAGCAGAAAGTGTATATTAAAAAAGAGTATGTTTTGAGAAATGAAAATTGAAAGCTATAGCGGAAATCTCATGTACATTGTTGTTTTCAGGAGAATATCTGATTTGAGAGGAAAACAGATGCAATTCCCAAATCTTCAAGGCTTGACAATGATGAAAAGGCTGTGAGTAGTATTTGTTAGGTGCTACTGTTTATTCTTCATATTTACATGTATTCTGTGTAATTGTAAATATTTGGATATTATTAATATATATAGTTCTATCGCCGTTATCGCCGTGGAGTTTACCCATTGGGCATTACCACAAATTATTTCTCTCTCTCTAAATATTTTTCTCTGCCTTCTCTCTAGGAAGAACTTCTTCTTCCTCAATCTTCCTTCTTCTTCTTAGATCTGCAAATCGTTATTTCCTAACAGTATTGCCTGTAGTTGGCAATGTAGCTATTACATCTATTCATGATAATTGCATATGCTCATGGTTCTTTAATTTGACTTTAATTATGCAGGACTTTGAGAAATTGCTCAATTTTCGGTCCAATTCCGAAATATGTAGGTGCTATGCCTTTGAAACTTTTGTAAGTTTTTCATCTTCTTTTTTCGGGAACCTTTTTTCCGGCAATTTCTGTGTTTTTGCTATTCTATATTTTAGTTTATCAAGACTACTAGAATATAGATGTCTTGGTGAGTTGTATTCAGAGATGGCGTAGATTTTGATGATTCTCAGCTATGATGATAATTGGAATATAAATATTCTTGTGTTGACTACCTTTTCTTCAGAAGTTGGAACTTATAAGATATTAGTATTACTATTCTATCTAATTGTGAATAGGACTGCCAAGCATAAAATTAGACTTGGAGGTCGTTGCACCTGATTTGTTGATTTATCTAACCAGAACAAATAAGATGCTTTAAATATATATTCATAAGAGGAAGAATTCAATTGAAAACATGAAGTCTGGTCTAAGTTAATAACAACAATTTGAGTCATCAAGATGCAGTTTTTGTAGTTTGTGATCCCCTCTTTCTGCAACAAAGTGTATATATTCATCAAAATTTGTAAAATCTTTAGTTTGTCTACAATACAAGCTTGGAAGTGCCCTATATTGTATAAAAGGAAATGCTTCTACATACCGATGTATTTCTCGTATTGGCATGATGGAGCAAAGATTTTCATGAATATGTGGATTCCACAGTGGTTTGCTTTGCTGTCTGGTTGGATGCTAATCCTGCCTGCTTCTGATAAGAGTTATTTATTTCCAGGGATCTGAGCAACAACTTGCTGAATGGTACAATCCCAGATACATTTGAGAAGTTGGATTTTGATTTCATGTAGGTACCTTTCAGTGAAACCTTTACAAGTTGAAGCATAAATCTTGTACATGTAAAGATTTTGTTCGGTAATAACAAGCAAAAGTTTTATCTGCTATGTAGGTTTCTTGGTAACAACTCATTAAGCGGAGCGATTCCCAGCTGGATATTTGACAAAAGAGAGAACATGTTGGTATTTGCTCAATTTGTTCCATTTTTCTCATCTTAGTAGTATCATGGTTAGTCATGAATAAACATGCCACATTTCAAAATTAACAGTTCTTTCCCCAAAACTTTTTGTTTGCTGCAAGGATGTATGTAGAAGAATTTGGTGTCATCGAAGTGCATGACAACAATAATCTTTTTTATGCAGTGATTTATCATACAACAATTTCACACAAACATCTACTCAAGGATGCGAGCCCTCTACCTTGTGAGCATTGTTCTCCTTTGTTTGTGAATCGACATTCATATATCATTTCTTTTTCTATAAGTAAAAATGTTGGTCTTACAATCCTTCTTTTCTTAATAGAAACTTAGCTGCCAGCTATTCAGACACAGTGAGCACGTCCAACAACACGTAAGTTCTCCAAAATGTTGTCTTATGTATCAAGCGCTAGTTTGTTTGATGCTTTCTGTCTATTGTCTATAATTATGTGACTTGGTCTATTTGAAAATGCAGGAATGCCTGGTGTTCCATGAAACCCCTCATTTGTCCCACAGAAGCAGAATGTAAGAGTTACAGCCTATTAATTTTTTTTTTAATACTCGGTATTTCTTAACTTGTCCTTTGAGAGGGCTGAAGTAGCAGTTTGTGAGCGGCAGCCTGTGAACTTCTAAATACAAAAGCATAACTTTGGAGTAGAGAGGTAATTTCAAATCAGTTCCTCATGTTACGTTCTTCATGTCATTTGCAGATCATTCGTTGTTCATAAACTGTGGAGGAACTAGAACTCAATTTGAAGGAAATGATTATGAGACGGACTTGACCAATAGGGGTCCATCATATTTTTTTTCGTCTGCCGATAAATGGGCTTTCAGCAGTTCAGGAATATATGTCGGTTTTCAAGATGCCAAGTATATTGCAACAAATACATTTTCACTGAACATATCCGGTCCTGAATTGTACGGTACAGCACGCCTTGCCCCTAATTCTCTCAAATATTATGGGCTTTGCCTACGAGCAGGGAGCTATAGAGTGCGCCTTCACTTTGCTGAAATAATGTTTTCAAATGACTCAACATATAACAGCCTTGGAAGGCGGATATTTGATGTAGCAATACAAGTAAGTTTGAAGTCTAACTTCTTTTGTAAATAGTAAATTTGTAACTAAAAATGTTGACTTATTCAGTTCTGATATGATTCGGTAAACCTTCTGGATTTGGATATTGGGTGCTTGAATGTTGATATATTGAGTTCTGATATGGTTGGCAACTTTCGGATTTAATATTAAAAGGTACCAATTCGTTGGAGATAATGTGGTATATTTTGATTTCTTACACAGGGAAATGTAGTTTTGAAGGATTTCAACATCATGGAGGAAGCTAATGGTGTTGGAAAAGCCGTTGTCAAGGACTTTAAAGAAGTTTTTGTTAGTAGCACTCTGGAGATTCACTTGTATTGGACCGGGAAGGGGACTAACGCTATTCCAGACAGAGGTGTATATGGACCTCTGATTTCAGCCATCACAGTGACACCAAGTCTGTATATCTCTGCCTATAGACTTCATACTTATCTTCCCACAATCTTATCTAAATAAAATCCCAATCTCTTCTTGCAGACTATGATGTTGATACAGGCCATGGGTTACCTGTCGGAGCTGTTATTGGCATTGTACTCGCTTCAGTTGTGGTGGTTCTGATAGTTTTATTTTCTCTGTGGAAGAAAGGCATTTTGGGAGGGAAAAAGAATGAAGAAGAATTAGGTAATACATACCACAAAGAATTTATTCATGGTTATCATAATCAGAATTATTTACGAAATTGCTGGCTGCGATATACAAATAATTATTCTGTTGGTATATCGACATCATGACATATCATAGATAGTTAGCACACAATGAAATGTTCATGACTGCTTAACTGTCTTTGTCATACAGATGTTCATTCTTTTAAAAATCATGGTTCATCATACAGATGTTTTAGAAGATCTATATTTGCTAATGTTTGCAATATTCTTCTTGTTTACAGAACTCAGAGCCCTTGATTTACAGACTGGTCATTTTAGACTTAGACAAATTAAAGCTGCTACAAATAACTTTGATCCTGCGAACAAAATTGGTGAAGGCGGCTTTGGACCAGTTTACAAGGTATCAAATCTCTATCCATACAGTTTTTGCGCGAGGACAGTTTGTGGTTCTGCGGTGATATTTCCTACTGGTTATCCTTGATGTAATGTTTATAGGAAAATAGAGTAGTAATAGTTGATGTAATCCATATCCTGTATTCTTCTGTCTGTAATATGATCGTTGATTCGTTGTTAATTAACGTTGCTATCTATAGGGTGTACTCTCTGATGGTGCAGTTATAGCTGTTAAGCAACTGTCTTCGAAGTCGAAGCAAGGAAACCGTGAATTTGTCAATGAGATAGGCATGATTTCAGCTCTACAACACCCAAACCTTGTCAAGCTTTACGGTTGTTGCATAGAAGGGAACCAGTTATTGGTGATATACGAGTACATGGAAAATAACTGTCTTGCTCGAGCTCTCTTTGGTAATCCTTTGCAACAATATTTTCAGAATCATTAATCATGCAGTGATAGTCTATGCTTTACATTCCTCTAATTCTTGTTTCTTAGGCCGTGATGACCAGAGGTTGGACCTAGACTGGGTAACCAGAAAAAGGATATGCTTAGGAATAGCAAAAGGGTTAGCTTACCTTCACGAAGAATCGAGGTTGAAAATCGTCCACAGAGATATAAAGTGTACTAACGTGCTTCTTGATAAGGATCTGAATGCGAAGATTTCAGATTTTGGATTGGCTAAATTAGATGAAGAAGAGAACACTCATATTAGCACCCGAATAGCTGGAACAGTGTGAGCCTTCTTATCATAACTGTCTCTGTAGACGTTAGCATGTGATGAGAGAGTAACAGTTTTTAAAGTCAGACAGTAACATGTTCACTTTGAAGTATATTAAGTTTCTTTTTCCTTTTTGAAGAGGTTATATGGCTCCCGAGTATGCAATGAGAGGCTACTTGACAGATAAAGCTGATGTTTATAGCTTCGGAGTTGTTATATTAGAGATTGTCAGTGGGAAAAGCAACACAAACTACAGGCCAAAAGAGGAATTTGTTTACCTTCTTGACTGGGTAAACTATCTTCTTACTGAACTGTCATTCCTAAATATTAATATCCTTACGAATGCTGCTACATCATGTGTTATAAGTCTTCCATATACATGTTTAGTTTAATTACACTCTGGATTTATAAGCCAGAAAAAGCTTTAGGATCAGAGTTATTCCGTTAGTTCTGTTCACATTCTTATGGATGCGTATTTGTGTTTCTAGTATTTTCATTTCTCCAATTTCATCCTTACTTTCTTAAACTCCGTGTCAAGTCAATGCTTGTTTTCTCTTTGTCATGCAGGCTTACGTACTACAAGAACAAGGAAATCTCTTAGAACTAGTGGATCCACGTCTCGGTTCCAATTACTCCAAAAAAGAGGCAATGCGGATGATCAACCTCTCTCTTGTCTGCACGAATCCCTCTCCTACTCTCAGACCATCCATGTCTTCTGTGGTGTGCATGCTCGAAGGAAAACTCCCCGTGCAAGCACCAATAATCAAACGCACTACATCAGACGATGAAATGAGATTTAAATCGTTTGAGAAACTTTCACATGACAGCCAAACAACACAGGTATCAACATATTCTCAGGACAGTCAATTAGGACAAAGTATGAATGCACCTTGGAGTGATTCATCAGTGTCTGTCCCTGGTAAAGATGAAAATTTGACTTCTACAAGTAGGCTTCTTCCAGATCTTTATGATGTAAACATAGATTGATTGATGGACAGATAATTTTGCAACTAGATTTTGAAGTCCATCATGTAATTATATTACTGTATTTTCACTCAAGTTTTGAAATATTTTTTGTTGTGTATATTATGTTGCAGCTCAATTGTGCATTCTGAATAAATTATTTTTTATTAAATATCTGAATAAAGTAGTGAAATTATGATTGTAAATATTATTTTTTTTTTTTGGGCAAAAAATGTATCTTGAGTATCAAGTGACAGATAAAATTTAGTACTATTTCTTTTAGACATTCTGGAGCAATAATTAGGAGATACGAGAACATGTAATTGTGGTTATTTGAGTTGCAAAGAATTATATCACCCACTTTCTCCATTTTATGTCTACTAATACAATGCACTTAAAGGATTGATTAGTATAGCGCATTAGTAAAAAAATAATGGATGCATTAACTTTGTGTTTTAGTAATACTTCTTTCGGTACACTTTTTTCTTACTATGTATAATTAACGGTTACTCTATTATGTATTAATATGTGTATTACTAATACTATGTATTTCTAAGTATTAACAATGCAAGGAGATTTAATGCATGTATCAACATGGTTAAAAATCCAATTGCCCTCAAAACTTTTTGTTTTTTACATTTTTTCATGATATTTGTGGTTTTTGTATAAATTATGTAATGCATGTTTTTAAAACACAAAATTGAATAATGCAGGGGCTCCAGCGCAACTTTTTCGAAAAATCATATGAGTGGGTTTGCAACGAGCTAGACAAGAGGCTCAGGTGGCTCGACGACGGCGACGAGGGATGCCTGGTAGGATTTTATGGGCCAAGGAATAAGAAACATGCGATTTCGACAGTTTTCTATGGTGTTAGCCCATGGATTCAGCAAGTCAGTCTGTCAGTCACTCTTCACTGTATGGTTCTTTTCCTCAAAGCAAGGAGTTTACCAGTACATAGGTAGTCTACTCTTCACTGTATGGTTCTTTTCCTCAAATCAAGGAGTTTACCAGTACATAGGTAGTCTAAGTTCCTAAAAGGGGGAGTCTCTGACTTTATCTCCTTTTTTTATTTCACGATTCAGTGTAGCGCTACAGGGGGAACCGGCGCAACTTTCTCGAAAAATCATACGAGTGTGTCCGCAACGAGCTCGACAAGAGGCCTAAGTGGCTCGGCGGCGGCGGGGGACATCTGGTAGGATTTTATGGGCCAAGAAACAAGAAACAAGCGATTTCGGCAGTTTTTGTGGGTGTAGCCACGGATTCTGGCGCTGCAGGGGGTTCCGGCGTAACTTTTCCAAAAAAAACATACGAGGGGGTCCGCAAAGAACTCGACAAGAGGCCCAGGTGGTCCGGCGGCAGCGGGGTACACCTAGTAGAATTTTATGGGCCAAGGAAATAGGAAATAGGTGATTCCGACAGTTTTCTATGGATGTTAGCCCACAAATTCTTGCATCGATGGGGGCTCCAATGCAACTTTCCCAAAAAATCATACAAGTGGGCTCGTAACGAGCCCAGCAAGTGGCCAGGTGGTCCGACGGCGGCGGGGAACGCCCGGTGGGATTTGATAGGCCAACGAACAGGAAATAGACGATTTCAGTAGTTTTCTGTGGTACGCTCATGGATTCTAGCGTTGCAGGGGGCTCCGATGCAAACTTTCCTGAAAAATCACACGAGTGGGTCGCCTGGCAAGAGGCCTAGGTGGCCCGGCGATGGCAGGGGACGTCTAGTAGAATTTTATGGGCTAAGGAATAGGAAACAAGCGATTTCAACAGTTTTCTATAGGCGTTAGCCCATGGATTCTGGCGCTGCATGGAGCTCCAACGCAACTTTCTCAAGAAAGCATATGAGTTGGTCTACAAAGAGTCTGTCAAGAGGCCCAGGTGCATCAGAAGTGGCGGGGGACACCTGGTAGGATTTTATGGGCTAAGGAATTGAAAATGGGCGATTTCTGCAGTTTTTCTATGGGTATTAGCCTATGGATTCTGGCGTTGCAGGGGACTCTGACGCAACTTCCCCAAAAAATCATATGAGTGGGTCAGCAAAGAGCTTGGCAAGAGGCCCAGGTGACCTGGCAGTAGCGAGAGACTCCTGGAAGGATTTTATGGGCCAACTAACAGGAAACAAACGATTTCAATAGTTTTCTCTAGGTGTCAACCCAAAGATTCATGGCGCTATAGGGGATTCCGGCGCAACTGTCCTGAAAATTTATACAAGTGGGTTCGTAATGAGCTTGGCAAGAGGCTCAGGTTGCCTGGCGATGGCGGGGAATGCCTGGTAGGATTTTATGGGCCAAGTAATAGGAAACAGGCAATTTCGGTAGTTTTCTATGGGTGTTAGCCCATGGATTTTGGTGCTGCATGGGGCTAGGGTGCAACCTTTCCTAAAAATCATATGATTGAGTCCGCAACAATCCCGACAAGAAGCCCAGGTGTATCAGCGGAGCCGGGGGTCGCCTTGTAGGATTTTATGGGCCAAGAAATAGGAAATAGGCGATTTCAGCAGTTTTATATGGATGTTAGCTTATGGATTCTGGCGCTGCATGGGGCTCCGGTGCAATTTTCTCAAAAAATCATATGAGTATGTCTGTAACGAGCTCGCCAAGAGTCCTAGGTGACTCAATAGTGGGGGGGGGGGGGGCCGTGTCTGGGGGGCTTGTTTTGGCCATTACCCAGGAAAAGAGCCGTCTTTTTGTGGTTATT
>JAPFFP010000012.1:5288613-5301001 GCA_026153255.1 Solanum medicagineum | reverse complement strand
AATTCTGTATTTGGTATAAACTTTTATCAGATGAAAAATCTGTGAGGTATTAATTTGGAGAAGCCTGCATGCGACTCATTTATTCAAAGTTTTTCAAAATATTTACTCCATAGTAACCATATTTTGTTGTTAGAGCTAAAAGAAACATTCATATACCAAGTTTTACTTAAACTACTCAAATGTTCATAGTGGTAAATAATATTTTTACAGTAGCATCCAAGATAATGCATTGAAAACATATGGCTGACATCTTATTAATTTGAATTCCCAACTATGATAAATAATAATATTAGAATTATAATACTACACTAAAAATAAGGTTATGAATGGGCTTGGATTAATCTTAGCGGAGTAGCTCAAAATCAAATTAACTCTCTATATTTGATATTTGGTTCCCATCTCCAATTTTTATTTTTATATCTCTCACTACCTTTCTATTATATGTTATCATATCTCTGGTAGCTTGATTTTAAAGATTTCCATTACAATTGTTAGCTTGAATTTTCTATCAAAGAAATCAATTTTTTGTTGTTGAAGTAGTGAAACAACCGCTTCATTAGTGCTTTCATTAATATGTATCTTCTATCAAATTCCAGTGATCTCTCAAAGAAATTAATTTTTTGTTGTCGAAGTTCAAATGGATTTAAGCGGGAGTCATAGTCATCTAATGATAATGGATCTGTTTTTATTTCCATAAATACACCATATGAATTAACTCCAATTGATATTGCATGTCTAACTGGGAGTAACTTATCAATTGATAAATTAATTTGTTGATCTCAACCTGGATAAATAAGTCTACCCTAAATTTACAATTGTCGAATTAAGATCGAAGAAAAAGTATTTATTAGTTACTTTGATGAAGAGCCAAGAAATATAAATAAGGGTCCTACATGCACCGTTGAAAATTGGTTAAAAGCAATGGAGGAAAAGATGGAGTAAATGAAATCTAACCAAGTGCGAAAACTAGTTGATCTACCTATAGGTCGAAAAGCTATTGAAAATAAATGGATTCCTAAAATAAAGTGTAACGCAAATGGTAATATTGAAAGATTCAAAGCTCGCCTAGTAGCTAAGGGGTACACACAATAGGAAGGAATTGATTATAAAGAAACTTTTTCACCTATTGTATGCTTTACTTGTAAGATTAATTTTGTCTATAATGGCTATGTTGAATCTTGAATTATATTAAATAGATGTGAAAATTGCGTTCCGGATGGAGAACTAGAAGAAATATATATGAAACAACTTGTAGGTTTTATGAATCAGTTTATGGCCTTAAACAATTTTCTAGACGATGATTCTTACGTTTTCATGGTGTGATCATATTTCATGAATTTGTTATGATTTTTGAAGACCATTATATGTGTATCAAAAGATTTAAAGATAAATTTATGAGTTTATCATTATATGTACACTACAAAAAAAATGCTCAATTTGTGACAGTTAACTTGTGGGTGTTTTAAGAAATTCCACCATTAAATCATTTATTGGCATTTATTTTAACCCTCACAATATAAGTCTTTTTGTGATGGTTTTATTATGGAGGTTGGAAAACCACCACAATTTAGTATAGTTTGTGGCGATTACTAACCCCCAAAAATTTATTAATTTCACTACTTATATATATGTATATACTTTAAAATAAAACCTAGATGTCAAATCAATAGTCATATTTATTTTTATTTGCTATTAAACTTTATTTAATCTTTTGTAGTACTAGTTAATTTTAAGGTAAAATATTTAATTAGTTGATACTATTTAATAATAAATAGAGAAAAATAAAAATAAACAAAAGCTTGTTCTATGCGAAAATAAATAAATAAATATTCCCTCATTTTTCATTTGGACCCAAATCCAACTAAAATTTTAATAACATCTCCCTCCAAAATATTAAAAATTGCCAAAGCTCAAAATTTTCCCCACAAAACTTTAAACCAATCAAATAACCACCCAAATCCTATATCTCTTTCCCCATAATTCCTTACTCCCCACGTAACACACATCCAAAATACACCCAAAGTTCATACTATTTCATTCTCCCTCTTCCCTTCTTTATTCCATTTTCTAATTCAATTATAATTTTGTGTGAGTGATTTACTATTTTTTTTAGGTTCTACAAAATGAAATGGATGGTAACTGTTTTTAAATATAAAGATAATTCTCTATTACGTGGGTTTGATGATTCACAATCTAATTATGTATAAGATTTTTTTCTTATTTCAGATTGATGTGGAGATTGAGGTTGCTTCACTTGAATAGAAGATTGGATGATATCACTAAGACTACCAAATAAATGATATAGAATTGTTTTATATTCATTTGATGTGTATTTAAAGTATTTAAAATTGTAATGTTCATGTTATTATACACAAGTTTGTATTATTTTAATTGGACATGAATTTGAAATCTTGAAGTTAATTAATATGAATTTGTTTAGTGAAATTTGATTTGTCTTAAATGGTTGTTAGTAAAATTATTTATTCATACTATTTTGAAGGCTTGATGTAAATAAAAATGTGCATGTATTATTAAGATGATAATTTTGTAAGAATCCACAAATCAAATTAATATATAAAATTTGATCTCATATCAAGATATTTTAAACCATCACAAAATTTATTTTTAAAATTTTGAGATCATATTGTGAAGGTTCTAAACCATCACAAATTGATACTAAAAAGCCTCCACAAATTTAAAAGTTAATTTATGGAGGGCATAGTGGATGTTTATTAAAACCGTTCTAATATGCTTTGTGGCATGGGTAATTATAGTATTTTCGATAATCGCCACAATTCAATTTGTGAAGTTTCTAAACCGCCATAACTTGATAAAATAACCCTCATAAATTGACCATTTTCTTGTAGTGATAGATGACATACTAATAGCTACAAGTGACATTGATTTTGTAAAAGAAATAAAAGAGCGGTTATCGTTTATTTTTTAGATGAAAGATATGGGTGAAGCAACATATATTCTTAGAGTTAAAGATTTCAAGAGCTCATTCAAAGACATTATTATTTCTTTTGCGAAAACCTTACATTAAGAAAGTTCTTGAACTTTTTAATATGCAAGATTGTAAATTCATAAACACTATAATATTTAAAAGTAAAGCTTTGAACCAAATGTTGTGCCCCAAAAATCCACCGGAAAAGGAACAAATGAGAAAAGTTTCTTATGCTAATGCGGTCGGAAGTCTTATGTATGTTATGATGTGTACTAGGCCAGATATATATTATGTAGTTAGGTAGTTAGTAGATACTAATTTGATCCAGGACCGCAATATCAGAAAGAAGTTAAAAGTATATTGAGGTATCTCAAAGGCACAGTCGACTATTATATTCCATATGTTATCAAAAAAATGATCTTGAACTCAAAGAATACACAAATGATGATTGAGGAGGAGATTTAGATGAGAGAAAATCGATCTTTAGATATCCATTCTTGCTTAACAATGACAACATATAACGGAGTAGCAAGAAGCAGTCATGCATAACCTTGTTCACTATGAAAGTTAAATTTGTAGCCTATCATTTGTTGTTCAAGAAGCTATTTGACTTAAACATTTTTCTAGTTCACACAGGTGTATATAACAATGTTGTTGAGCCTGTCACAATTAAATGTGATAGTCAAACTACAACAGCCTACACAAAAGATTCAAAGTACCATGAAAAGACTTATCATATTAGCATGAAATATAATTTTGTAAGAGACATGGTAGTACAAAAGAAAGCAAACATAAAATACATATCTATGCATTAAATGATATCAGATCCCTTAACAAAACCTATAGCATATGATGATTATGAGAGACATATGAAGTCATTGAATTAACATAGATGTTGATGTATTTATATTTATTTTTTCCAAGCATGTTCGTGTAAATTGACATCATTGAAGTTAATGTTGATTGATGACAAATTTTTTATTCCTGTTGTTTAATATACATATATCATTTTTAATTTTATGTAGTGTATATAAAATTCTGAGGATAAAAAGTATGTCAAGCAGACAAAAAAATTAGCACATTCGCACAGGCAATCACCTCTATTGTCTAAGTAACAGATAGGGATAAAACAATAATAAATTAATTATTGTCAAAACTGATGATGATAGAGAGTTGAAAGTTTGTAATCTAAATGTTGTTTACTAATTTGTGTTTAATTATATATGATAAAAATGAGTTAGTCGGTTTATAATGTCAGATATGAGTTCTCAAGAATAAAATTATGAGTAAATTTGTGAACTCAAACTTAGATATGAGTTGTCTGAACTATCACCTGCATAGTATTTAATAATAAAGATACATGTGCTCCACGGAAAATGAGTAAGTAAGTGATACATGCTTCATACCATATATACATATAGTGACCCAAAAAGAGCAATACAAGTTTAGTCTCTACATGTCATCATGTAAAGTCCTAAAAATTATAAGTAATTTTTATATTGTAGGTCATGGCTTTAATCAGTTTCTTAAGATTCAATTTGGTGTTTACTGTCTTAGTATGTTGCCAAGAGATCATGTTTGATTCAATTTGGCAGAACATTTCTAAAAAAGTATATCACATTAGGATTAAAAAATTCATGAGATCTGAGCATATCACATTAAGATTAAAAGATTCATGTGAGATGAGGAAGATCTTTGGATATTATCATATCAATTTGTTTATTGACGTCTTTATGCTTGTCTGTAAGACAAATACATAATGATGAACTCAAAAATTAAGAAAAAGAGATTATGAGAATTAATATGAGAATATGAATATGATAAATGATCGAGGATGTTACATACTATAATATATGCTAAGATTCATTGATTGAGATGTTGTATATTTTTAACAGATATATAGCAACAAAGCTCTCAAAGTATGCATTGGTCATACGATCTAGTCATAATGTATGAAAGTTATACAATAGGAATGAGAGTTGACTAAATATGTATGAGTGGGAGATGAAGGAAAATATTGGATAGGTTCACCCATATGGGTCAATCTGGATCCATATCGATTAATAAATAATATGTAATTATTATATATTTATTTATTAATAAAAAGAAAGAGACACAACTATTGAAAAGTTGTAGCCCTTTAGAATTTTAAAAGAAAAAAGACGTAACTTTTCTGCTTCTATTTTTTCTCCTTCTTCCTTCCCCAACTCCTATAAAGTTTCGAGTGAAAATTGTTGTAAAGATTGCACACAACTAAACATTCAAGATTTTAGATTGTGACTTTTATATGATGTAGTTCATTTTTGTATGTGATTACACTTTTTGACTAGTAAAACAAATTTAATGATCCTACATACTAAGTCTTTGATTAAGTTCTTCAGTTTGGTACCAGGATAACTTTTGCACTAGCAAATATAAGGGACGACCTATCAAACAAGATCATAACTAATGTTTTAAGAATGTTAAGAAGGTATTTAAATAGGAAAAATTCAAGATTTTCATTAAGGGATTCTAAAAATAAAAATGTAATATTTATAATTTGAACTTGGAACCTCAAAGTGAATTTTGAACCCCTAAACCACTAATGCAACCTCTAGTGTTATATTCAAGGATTCAAAATCCATGTATATACATAAACCTTTAAAAATTATCTTTTATATACAGTGTAATGAAGAGTATGTTTGAGTTATTTTGCTAGTTTGAGGACATTCTCGAACCAAAATTGTAATGATACAAACATTTTTAGCCAAAAATGTAATGGAAGTAAATTAAAACTGACTCATCTTGAATAGTTCAAAGATCTTCTCCTTCGGTTGGGGAAACACCCCCCCCCCAATTATCCATATCTATCGAGAAGCAAATATAGTTGTGGATGCGCTAACTAAAGAATGTGCTGGAATGTACAGTGGGAAGTCTTTAGCTCTTTTTGAAGTTCCACCAGTGTTTGTTCGTGGAAGATCGACGAAGACAAAGCGGAACTCCTTTTGTAAGAAAGAAACATGTCTCGACAACTGGTAATAGGCCGAACACTTATAGCTTAAGTTCTTGTACTATTAGACAATCCTCCTCGATTTTGGACCTGTAGGAATTACTTCTGCAATTTCCATGTACTGATGCATATTATTAAGTAATATAATTTCTCCTTATTTTACCCAGAAAAAGACATAACTAATTAATTTTCAAACAAATCATTAAAAGAAAAATGAAAGAGGGGATGAAGAAGATAGCTAGAACATCTACCTTGGCTGTTACAAGGAATGGAATATATACCTAGTGCATGAATTACATGCACTATAGGTAATATATTCTTTTTAAAACACATTATTTTGGTTTTTCGTTTAATGAAAAAAAAACATTTCATTAGATTTTTGTGACCATAATTCTATTCTCATATGTATGCATGTTTCAAGTCTCACTCTTATATATGGGAAGTATACTAAGGTCTTAAGAGACCTCTAGCACTTAGTCGAGTTCAAATCTTTCCTATAAATTGGATTTCTAGTCTTAGATTATGCAAGGGTCAACTTTAAATGATCATAAATCTTAGAACATAAGAATCAAATGTCATATGACCTACCAAATGAAAGCTCTTTGAATTAGATTTTCAACGCAACTGATTTCACCTCATTTGAAGTTCGTAGTCAAAAGTTATGATCGTTTTACTGAAGACTACCAGAGCAGAGGTGAATTACAAAATTTCTTTACAAGTCGTAAATCAAAGTGTGGTCCATCTGCTAATTCGTGAAAAAAGTCCTAAAATTTCATATTTTTGGCCCCTGACTTTACAGACCATTCTAGGGGTTGTAGAACCTTCTATGGGTCATAGAATGGACTCGTAAAAGTGGTCAAAGACCCCGAAGTTCGTCCAAAAGTTTATAGAAGGGTCCTTACGGTCGAAGAAATTCTACGGGCCATGGATGGTCTCGTGGACAACCCGATTAGCGATTTTAAAGAGGGGTATTTTCATCTTTTCTCAGCCTTTAAGCCTAAACTTGTCAGTTTTCACCTAATTAAACCCCTAGAACATAATTCTTCATATTAACAATGCTAGCTCAAAGACTCTCTAAACTCAGAATGTAGTTTCAAAGGGGAAAAACCTAGAAGAACCTTCTTCAATTCTTCCAAGAAACTAATTCCCCAGGTATGTAAGGCCCTGCAAAAGTTATCCTACTATTATTTTAATATCTTTAACTACCAATCTCTACTCAAGATCATGTTTATGAATTGAGATCAAGTTTCCCCCGTTACTAGTTAGTTTCATCAAAATACTTGTTTATGCATCTTTCTTGATAAAAATCATGACATTTACTGATTTTATTACTAAATTAAGCTATTGAGACAAGATTTACAGTTATTATTATATTTATGAGAACCCTGTATCTATTTTATGAAAAGTTATATTCACAGTTTTGAGTTGAGTTTAAGAAGTACTTGAAGCTTTTGTATTTGCAAGATATCTGAATAATAAAAATTATCTCGTTGAGATACCTTGCATTGATATAACTTTCAGACAAAGGAAAAGGTCAAATTGAGAAAAGTTTAAGAAAAGTTAAAGTTGGGCTAAGTCCCAAAAGATTAAAAAGGCATTTTGAGAACTCTTACTCTTAAAGTTATGAGCAGTATAAAAGTTATTTTGGAAGTAGTATTGAACACCGATATGAGTGAGAGTAATAATAACTTGAACTCATAAACTACGTAGTCGGCGTAGGATAGGATTGCACCAAGAGTACAACCCCTCACTTGCCACTAAGATGGCCTAGTTTTGAGATGGATCCACTCCCCTAGTTTTTGCCTCTTATCCAGGTAAAGTATTGGACGGTTTTAGCAGCGTGGGCAAGACGCTAAATCATCACGAAGCTCATAGTGATGATTGTCGGTTAGAAAAACTTTCCAAGCTAAAAGTAAACTAGTTTCTACATACAGAGTTCAGCGTATGTTTAGTTTCAGCATGCACTTTAATTATTACTTATATTATCCTATTTTGAGACATGTTTTAATTACTTTGAGTATAGTGCCTTATCCTGAGTTCCCGTTTTGGCTATTTTACATACCGTACATTTCACGTACTGACGTCCTTTGGACCTGCATTGTTTTATGATGCAGAAGCAGGTGACAAAATTCCTCAGCAGACACTCCATTGAGGGTCAGCTATCCACTCAGCTATTGTGGTGAAGCCTCTTACCAGTTAGAGGTTTTGGAGTCTTTATCTATGTTTTCTTTTTAGCGTTTCTTTTCAATTGTGGTTACCGTAGGCCTGTCACGTTAGGTTTTTTCAGATTATTCTGGTTAGAGGTTCCATAGACTTTACGACAGGAGTTTCAGTTCTGATATTTTCAGTTGTAGTTGAGATATTTCCACAATTCAGTTTATTCAGATAATTGTAGTATCTTTAGCTTATTACATTTAAGCCTTTCATTTATCATTTAAGTCTTCCGCTGAGTAAAGTAGTCAGGTCAAGTGATTCAATTGGGACCAGAAATTGTCCCGAGTGCCAACCACGTCCAGGATGTGAACTCGAGGCGTGACAATTTGTTCTGGTCTCAAATTTCCAATCGCGTACGATATGAACAATTAGACTCTACTCTCTTTAGTCCTATATTAATTGTCCATCTTATTATAAAGTGTTGCTCCAAATTATTTGTTAACTACAGAACCAATTGATAGAATTAATCAAAAAAATTATTTTTCCCTTGCAATTAGTTGTTTTTTTTTTCAAAAGTGTAAATAAGTTTATAAAAGCTTCAGAAAAAGTTTTTTATAATTAAAGTTACCCTTCTTATTATTTATGATTTCTTAAGAGATAGGAAAGAAAAAAAAATGAACAATCACTATATATGGAATAGAGGGAATATTTTCCTTTTACGTTTGTCGTGAAATTCGTTAATTGACATACTTTTTTAAGGTTTGGTATACGTACTTTTCATTATTTCCATCATACAGTAACTTAGATTTTGTCCCCTTCAATGAAAATGCCACATGCAAAGTCCTAACACATAAATTACATTTAATTAAACACGAAAATGTGGGGATCATTTTTCACAGTACTACTACATTGATTAGATAACTTATCCATGGCAACATTTAAAAAGATGATGAATCGGAGATATAAATTTAATAATCTCAGAGTAATTAATGTGGTTCTTACTATATAAAAAATGAGTGGTCCACTTAAATCCGCCCCAATAGGCAGCCAACTTCAAAATCCAGAAGTAGCTAATTTTAAAGCTTACTATTCATCTATCAGAGGCAGACCTACTCTCTATATTGAAGGTCTCGAAATTCGAAAACTTGTACATGGATAAATGTATACTTGAAAATGATTATATAATTAAGTACTTGACATCCTGAGCACTAATGAATAGCCTGTACGGAGCACTGATCGAGTAGCTAGCTCAATTTTCTTTAGTGTCCCCATCATGTTAAAATTCTGAATCCACCTCGATCTGTTATCAATTGCCAATATCAGAATTTGGAACCGACCCCATATTGTGATCAACATTAAAATGCTTCACGATTCCGAGCTCCTTGTGGCCTTTATCACTAGGAGAGGAAGGCGGAACGTCGCCTTTTTGAAGGGAATTCACTAGTAAACTAGGATAATGAAAAGGAGTAATCTTCTTCTCCTCCATATTCTTCAACAACTTTGTTCTTGCTTCAAAGCAAGGAGTATAAGAAACTAGTAGAAGAATTAAAGTAAGGGAAATTATTATATTGCAATGAGACATTAGTTGGGAGGGAAGTTTGAAACCCTACTAGTGGAATATAGAAAGTTAATGGAAGTAAAGGAGGGGGATTTATCAAAGATTTAAGGAGACTATCTAGCAAAAAGAGGCGTAGGGTTCAAGTTATTGGTTTGGTTATTAGGTAAAAGATTTAGTGCTAATTCCATGTATATATTTTGCATTTGATTATGTGATAATAGAATTTGCTAATATATAATTACCTCTTAATTAATATCATTGTTATTCCATACTCCAAAAGTAAATTATTGGAAAATAACTGTCAATACTCTATGTATGCATGTGTGTGTATTTGATTTGCTTTCAGCGTATCTCTTATTGTTATTAATTTAATTTATTATTGTTATTTAGTTTCTACCCTTAAATCCAGTACTTGTTGTTTTGTGTTATGATTTGGTTTTCCTACCGAGGTCATAGTAGATATCATCATGACTCGAAAAATTAAATCGTAACACTTGACTATTATAATTTCAACTTTTTTAATAATATTTGAAATCATTAATTGTATTGAGTTACATCACTTTTAAAGTGTTTTGAACTTGGCACTTTCAAATCCCTACACATGAATTGTGACATAGGATGAGATTGTTGTTCATAACAAGTTTGATCTAGCTGGTAACCTAAAAATTAACATAAAATCAACATGTAATAATAGGTAAAGCTACATAATAATTTTCTATATTAATCGTTAATGAATATAATTTTTTCTCATGTTTGTACCATTAAATGTTAATCTATCTATCTATATTATATTAAAAGTGTGAAGACCCTTAATAATGTTGATTGAACTTTTTACCCTTCATTAAAAGCCTCCACTTTATACAAAATCGTCTTTTCACCTTTTCTCAATTATTATATTATTATTTTAATAATATTAAATATTAATTATAATAAAAACAATAAAAATTTAGTAAAAAAATTTTATCAAATTTTTATAGGAATTTTTCAACAAAAATAGAGTCGATTAAAAGAAAAGGTTATAAAATAGGCAAAAACAAAATTCAAATAGAAAATGGGGTCTTAAAAGGGTTTTTAAATAGGCAAAAAAGTTGCCAAACAACCTAAAGAAAAACTCAAAAGAAATCCAAAAAAAAAAAATCCCAAAAACTATTTTTAAAAAGGAAAAAGAAAACGTACAAAAAAAATATAAAATTCAAGTCCCAAAAAAAAATAGAAAAAGGATATTCATTAACAATTTTTGTTATTTATTTTTTTTAAATAATTATTAATTAGTTATTATCTTAATATTTAATATAAATTTGGCATATTGTATCCTAATTCTATTTGAAATCTAAGAATTATATCAATTGATGAGGTAAGAATACTATTTCAATATCTATAAAATTGTCTTTTCACCAATTTTGTTTAAATTATTATTTAATTATATTTATAATATTAACTTCTGAAATATATGGAAAGAAGTGATAAAATAACGACTTCTAACTGTGCAAAGACTTCTAAATCTTCCTATAAACTTCTACTTCTCCTTATTTGAATCAAGAAATGTGTAGCTGCTAAGGAAAATCCTAATTTACCATGGGTTCTAATTAGTGATAGAATATTTATATGTGGGACCTTTATAAATAAATAAATAAAAAGTTGAATATGGTTATGTTGTTAGTTTACATATAAAATTATTTTTCTTTTGAATCTCATTGTTTAATTTTTTTCATGTTGTCGTATTTTGTATTTATCTATCTAGATTATTTATTTTCTAATAACGTGATGTTATTTTATTTTGCAGCGTTTGTGACATAATTCATGAACTCTACCTTTTTGAAGAAAAAAAATGGAAAAAGAGTTGACGATGACAACTGATGATTTGTGTTGATGGTAAGTAATGCATTCATTTTTCACATCAAATATGAATTAATAATATTTATTATTGAAATATCTATCTTGCTACAAGTAATTATTTAATTTTTGAAATAACTATACATGAATTTTCTCTGAACAAATTAGTTTCATGTTTTTAATTCAAAATCGTAAAAGTATCACACAAAGAAGGGAATAGTCGTTCAAAGTAGCACTCACTCTCGGAGAGAGTAAGCAACATCCTATATCGAATGATGTCTGTTAAGTTTGAATTTGAATTAGTTGGACTTCAATACTGATTCTGAACATCGGATGAATAATTAAAAAAAAATGTATACTCTTATGACAATATTAAGTATTTTTCAAATTTTTATCGTATTTAATTTAATAATAAACATAACACGTGCAACGCATCGTATATTAAACTAGTATATGAAAATGCCTCTTGTAATTAGTTGGGTAGGTATAAATAAACTAAGCAGACGGCTTTTATTGTCTTTGGCACTAGGATGACTTAACTTGGTTCATGATATATCATTATTTGATACTATTGATATATAGTATAAAGAGGGTCTAGAAAATACACAAATTAGTTCTTCAAGGACACAGTATCTGCAGTGACTTTGGTGTGCACGCAATGTCAAGGTGCAGTTTGTTTGGCCCTTTTTGCTGATGTAACATTTCTGAAATTTTACATTCGAGGACAATATATTCAAGGTAATCTTACAAATTAGGGATCTAGAGAAGATAAGGTGTACACAGACCTTATTTCTATCGAGACGTTAATCATTTTCGATAGAGTATTAGCTCAACAACAACAACAACAACAACATACCCAGTAAAATCCCACAAGTGGGGTCTGGGGAGGGTAAAATGTACGCAGACC
>JAPFFP010000012.1:5278423-5288513 GCA_026153255.1 Solanum medicagineum | reverse complement strand
CTTTTATAATTTAATCCAATTAAGGACTTTCGAAACTAATTTTCAAATTACACTTCTCAAACCCCTTAACTCCTATATTTATGCACCACAATTAACTTAAGATAAATTACACAATATTTGCCAAATTTCTCAAGTGACAATTTACCTCAATAAAAATATTTACGGGGTCTAACAAAAAATCAAGGATGTGGTGACACACCATGACTGAATGAGTTTAGTAATTTTTTCTTTTTTAATTCAAATTAAAATTTGCTTACAAGAATGTTTAAGATGTAATGAAGACAATCATGCCTCTAACGTCTAGACGAAGATGCGGTGACGCATCTAAGTTGAGAATCATAAAATCCATAATTTTTATCAAAAGGTAAACAAATTAAGGGTCATAAACACAATTTATCCCAAAATAATTTAAGATAAGTATACGTTGTAAAAGCGACCATGCTAGAACCACGAGACTCGAGGGTGCCTAACACCTTCCCCTCCGCCAACAGAATTCCTTACCTGATCTTTGTATTCACAAACCAAAAAATAAAAAGTCATTTCCTTTTTATTAGGGATTTAAATTAGGTGACTTGGAACACCAAAACTCTATTCCAAGTGGCGACTCTGAATAAATAAAATAATTTTCTTTTCAAAATATGACTTTAATTGGAAAAATTCTATTTTTCAAAACCAGTGCAAACAAAAATAGGGGTGTGACAGATGGCGGCTCTGTGGGGGTACTCAGAGTTCGAGCTTTATTATATTGATTGATACTTGCTTTAATTATTTGGATATATTGTGTTCGTTGACTTAAGGTGGTGTTTGCTTACTTTGTTTGTAGTGGTATTGTTGAATGACTTATAAACTATCTTCTCTTATACACCCTCTCCGAATCTTTGAAAGCATAGGATAGTCAGGAATGTAATTATGCATCCTAATTTCTGTTGAGATAAAGCTGAAGTGTCTTGGCACCCAGTGAAGGATTATTAGTTGCACATATTAGGCACGGTTGGACCAGCAATGAAGTCGGAATACCGCTGCTTCTGAAAAATTGCCCCTTCTTGGCTCGAGTCTCTGCTCGAGTAAGTTAGTCTAGACACCACCTCCATAAGGACTTCAAACTTAGTAGAACAAACCTCAAACAACGATTATCCTCTTAAGATACACTTATCTGCATCATCATCATTTGACTTTGTATGACTAAACACAGGTATTGGGTTCATATGGGACATTAACCATCTTTTAGACCAACATGTTCATGACTATGTGTTACTTGTTACATTAATTAGAAAACTATTTGAACGTTCTCATTAAATATTCTTTTTTTGGATCAAATCTCAAATAGTTCGGTCCTCACATGTTTGCAACAAGATGTCCCAAATAAAAGATGTTCTTCAAAAAGTCAAACATATGTATAAAAAGATGGTAAAACTAAGCACACCTGATTCTCAGCTTGATGATATACGTAGGGAAATCCTTCTGGGATTCAGTGGTCTTTATTGATAAATATGAAAAAAATATGTTTCTTATTAAATGTAAAAAGAAAATACAAACTTTTTCCTATCCATAAAAGCAATAGAAAATATTTATTTCTTATAGAAAAATAACATGAACATTTCTTTGATTCCAGAACTACACACACCTGATTCTCACCTTGATGAGATACGTAAGCTGCCCTCCTCGGGTTCGGTGATCCTTATTTTTTTAAAAAATAATAATTCATTATAAAAAAGATTTCTCTTTATTTAAAAAAGATCCTTATTCAAGAAATTCAAAAAGGAAGATCTTATTTTTTTCTGTAGAAAAAAAATATTTTTTTTCATTCTTATTCAAAATATAAATAAAAAAAATCCCTCTTCAAAGTAAAAATTCTAAAAATAAAAAAAGTACTTCTTGTCTTGATTGGTACCAACATACTTAGAAGTATGCATGAAAAAGTGTTAATTATTTGGCAGAATAGAGTGGACCAACTTTGTTGTGACCCATATTTATTCTATTGACACCTCTTTATTATACTTATGTTACACTTGGAAAATTCTCTTGCTCAACATTGAGGATGAAAAAATTGCGACCTCATTGTTTCATGTGCATTGTGTGGTGAGTTTTAGATATAAAGTTTAATGACATGACTTGTTGATCTAGAACTTGACTCAAATGTTTGTTGATGCGAAATTTAGTTTTGAGCAACATCTAATTTGAAAAAGGATTGTAGGTTTTCTTTGATCCGATTGTGCCTCTAAGCCTATCAAATAATACGTGATCCCAAGTGGTTCTCTTTTTGAGCCTAAAATATTTTTACTGTGATAACCATATCTTAGCCTATATCCTTTTGAATGGACAAATGTACCACTCTATTTTTCTCCCATCCCTATGAATGTACTGAGAAAGTTTTCAGTCGGATGACAAAGTGAAAATAAAAAAAAACTCCAATGAAAAAAAAACCTCCAAAAAAAGGAGAAAGTCCCAAAAAAAAGAAAAAAAGCAACCAAGCAGAAAGAGATCAAATGTGATAATGAAGGATATAAATTGAGTGCATAGTGCAATGCTTAGGGAGAAAATAGTCACTTTATACAAAGGTTACCTTACCCATTCCAACCCCGCACTTTAAGCTGAATACAAATCCTACTTGATTTCATTTTCGATGTTCTTACATTAGTGGATACTTACATGAGATTCAAGTATGGTATTTCGATCTGATGCATTGGACATCTTTCTGAGTGTGAGTGTCTCTCAAAATGTCCTACGATCTCAACTCTTCTATTTTATATGAATTAGGACTTTATTTCAGTAAGGCACTTGAAACATGAGGACATGAATAATTTTAATCCCATATTTGATGCAAGATGAATAAATTTTGTCAATACTTAAGTATGTTTGAGGTATCATTTGAAACTATAGAAATTACTTCAAGGTTGACCTTAAATTTGCCTAGAAATAGTTAGAAGTTATTCATATGCATAATATTAATTATTGGTACCAGCTAAAGTCAAGACATGATCAATCAAAAATTATTTTTTTCCTATCCAATATTCTTTTCAGAAGAAATCCTTTTGTTAAAAAAATAATAAGAAAAGAAAATATTTTTGATTGTGCTGAACTATGTTTGACCTGATTCTTGTTTCATAAGAAACGCAGGCAACCCTATTGCTGGGGTTCGGTCCAACCAAATAAAAATCTCAAAATTTCATGTTTAGAAAACTGGGGAAATAGTTTTATTCTCTTTCTTTCTACCGGGTCAATTCCCAGAGTTGAAGCTTGACCCTACGCATTCGAGCCTTCATCCTGAATAATGAGACTTAGTGTAGCAGGACCCTCCTGGATAATGAGACTTAACGTAGTAGGACCATCTTAGATAATGAGATTTAGATTAGTAGGACCCTCTTGGATGATGAGACATAGCGCAACAGGACCCTCCTGGATAATGAGATTTAGATTAGCAGGACCTTCCTGGATAATGTGATTATGAGTAGTAAGACCATCATGGATAATGAGATTTAACATGAGGACCCTCTTAGATAATAAGAATTTGTGTAGCAGGACCCTCTTGAGTAATGAATGTAGCGTAGCAGGACCCTCTTGAATAATGAGATTTAGATTAGCAGGACCCTCTTGGATAATGGGATTTAGCATAGCAGGACCCTCCTGGATAATGGGATTTAGATTAACATTAGGACCCTCCTGAATAATGAAACTTAGCGTAGCAGGACCCTTCTGGATAATGCAATTTAGATTAACATCAGGACCCTTCTGGATAATTAGATTTAGATTAGCAGGATCCTCTTGGATAATGAGACTTAGTGTAGCAGGATCCTTCTGGATAATGGGATTTAGCGTAGCAAGACCATCCTGAATAATGGGATTTAGATTAACATCAGGATGCTCCTGGATAATTGGACTTAGCATAGTAGAACCCTCTTAGGTAATGAAGTTTAGAATAGTGGGACCCTCTTGGATAATAGAATTTAGTGTAGCAGGACCCTCCTGGATAATAGGATTTAGATTAACATCAGGATCCTTCTGGATAATGGGATTCAGTGTAGCAGGACCCTCTTGGATAATGAGATTTAGATTAGCAGGACCCTCATGGATAATGTGATTTAGATTAGCAGGACCCTCCTGGATAATGGGGCTTCGTGTAGCAGGACCCTTCTGGATAATGAGATTTAGATTAACATCAGGACCCTCATAGATAATGGGACTTAGTGTAGTTAGACCCTCCTAGATAAAGAGATTTAGCGTAGTAGGACCATCCTGGATAATGGGGCTTAGCGTAGCAGGACCCTCTTGGATAATGGGGATGAACGTAGAAGGACCCTCTTGGATAATGAGATTTAGCGTAGTAGGACCCTCATAAATAATGGGATCTAGATTAACATCTAGACCCTCTTGGATAATGGGATTTAGCGTAGCAGGACCCTCCTGGATAATGAGATTTAGATTAAATATCAGGATCCTCCTAGATAATGGTATTTAGTGTAGCAGGACCCTCCTGGATAATGGGACTTAGTATCGCAGGACCCTCCTAGATAATGAGATTTAGTGTAGTAAGACCCTCTTGGATAATGGGACTTAGCGTAGCAAGACCCTCCTAGATACTCGGATTCAGATTAGTAGGACCCTCTTGGACAATGGGATTCAGATTATCAGGACCCTCTTGGATAATGGAATTTAGATTAGCAAGACACTTTTGGATAATGGGATTTAGATTAACATCAGAACCCTCTTGGATGATGGCACTTAGTGTCGCATGGCCTTCCTGAATAATGAGATTTAGCGTAGCAGGACCCTCATGGATAATGAGATTTAGGGTAGCACGAGACTCCTTGATAATTGGACTTAGCATAGCAGGACGCTCCTGGATAATGAAATTTATATTAGCAGGACCCTCTTGGATAATGGGACTTAGCGTAGCAGGACCCTCCTAAATAATGGGATTTAGAGTAGCAGGACCCTCCTGGATATTTAGATTAGCAGGACCCTCCTAGATAATAGGATTCAGTGTCGTAGGACCCTCCTAGATAATGAGATTTAGTGTAGCAGGACCCTTCTGGATAATAGAATTTAGATTAGCAGGACCCTCTTGCATAATGGGGCTTAGTTGGTGTAGTAGGACCTTCTTGGATAATAGGATTTAGTGTAGCAGGACCCTCCCATATAATGGAATTTAGCGTAGCAAGACCCTCATGGATAATGAGATTTAGATTAGCATCACGACCCTCCTGGATAATGGGACTTAGTGTAGCGGGACCCTCTTGGATATTGAGATTTAGTATAGTAGGACCCTCATGGATAATGGGATCAGGCCCCTCCCAGATAATGGGACTCAATGTAGCAGGACCCTCCTGGATAATGGGATTTAGATTAGTAGGACCCTCTTGGATAATGGGATTTAGTGTAGCAGGACTCTCATGGATAATGGGATTTAGATTAACATCCGGACCCTCCTACGTAATGGTACTTACTATAGCAGGACCCTCCTGGATATTGAGATTTAGTGTAGCAGGACCCTCTTGGATAATGGGATTTAGCATAGCAGGACCCTCTTGGATAATGAGAATTAGCGCAGCAGGACCTCCTTGATAATGATATTTAGATTAACATCAGGACCCTCCCAGATAATGGGACGTAGTGTAGAAGGACCCTCCTGAATAATGTGATTTAGGTTAGTAGGACTCTCCTGGATAATGAGACTTAGATTAACAAGACCCTCCTAGATAATGGGATTTAGCATAACAGGCCCTTATGGATAATGGGATTTAGCATAGTAGGACCTCTTGGATAATGGAATTTAGATTAGCAGTACCCTCTTGGATAATGGGATTTAGCGTAGCAGGACCCTCATGGATAATGAAATGTAGATTAACATTAGGACCCTCTTGGATAATGGGACTTAGTGTAGCAGAACCTTTTCGGATAAAGGGACTTAGAGTAGCAGGTCTCTTCTGCATAATGTCATCTAGTGTAGCAGGACCATCCTGGATATGAGATTTAGATTAGTAGAGACCTCCTGGATAATGGGACTTAGCGTAGTAGGACCCTCTTAGATAATGAGATTTAGATTAGCAGGATCCTCCTGGATAATGAGATTTTGATTAGTAGGACCCTTATTCATACGATTTAGATTAGCAGTACTTTCTTAGATAATGAGATTTAGGCTAGTAGGATCCTCCTGGATGATCAGACTACAAGGAATCAGATTAAGTGAATCCTCCCGGTCGATGGAGTTACTTAAACAAGTCAAAAGCATATGAAGAATGTATTGCAGCGAAGCTCAAGTCATCCAAAATCTTGATTCAAAGTTAAGTGTTCTCTTTTATTCATGCTCACAAAATTTTCTTTTGCTATAAATTAGGGCAAAAATTTTGTGCTATTACTTTTGTGTGTTTTTATTTTAGGAATTCCGTTGCAGAACAAGGTCAATTCGCATGTGAACCTCAAGATCGTGGCTATAAAGCTAAGCTCGTCAACTTTGGAGCTCATTTTCAATTCAAGTAGTAGGAGCTAGTCTTGAAGACAAGGCTAGTTTCTAATATCAAGTAGCAGAAGCCCATTTGGGGAACAAACTGAGCTTCAAGTTCATATGCGATGACATCTCACCACTTGAGAAGACATTAAAGCCTAAGATGATTCAAGAGAAGCTATATGGATAGGATCTTGTCCTTGCTTTTCTTTTAGTTTTTGTCTTTCATTTGTATGTAAAAATAGGAATTATCAACTGGAGCCTCGATGGACCTCACCTCACTTCCAATTTATCATTTCACCTCTTTGAACTACATGTGACCTGATTTCCTTATGACCGGGATATGTAGGCTGTCTAAAATCAAGACTCGATCACATTTTTTTCCTCGCTAGTAAGAGTGCGGTAAAGTCTTGTCATGTAGTCTACTTCTTTGTTTGCAAGCTCTTCGTATTTTCAGTCAAAAAGGGGCAAACTGTAGACATGTAATTTTTGACCGAACCTAAGATTTTAATATCCTTTTATTATTATTGTGTATATATTTGTACATGTGTTTGTGTGTGTGTGTGTGTGTGTGTATATATATATATGTATGTATATATATATATATATATAGATAGATAGATAGATAGATAGATAGAGAGAGAGAGAGAGAGAGAGAGAGAGAGAGAGAGCGCTAAATTGAATTTTCCTTTTTCTTTTTAATTTTATTTTATTTTTTATCTTATCTTATTTAAAATAATTTGAAAACTATAAAAATAGAGTCACATTTTAGTGTAAATTTTATCTTAAAGAAGAGAAATTTTCCAAAAATATATGTTTTCTTTTAATTTTGATTCTAATAAATAATCTAGTATTGTTAGTATTTTCTTAATTATATCTTATATTTAGCCAGTTAACTTTTCTATATATACACACACACACACATACACACACATACATACATATATTTTTTTTAATTTAAAATAGTTTTCTAATATTTTTATTCTTTCTTTTCAAAAAGAAAACAAAAACCAAAAAAAAAAAAGAAAAAGAAAAAGAGAAAACCACTAACTAAACTACCTCCCCACTAGTCACTAACTTCCCCAACTTTCCTCCACTACACACGACACACACGCTCACACATATTCATGCATAAAACATACACAATACACTAACATTCTAGACAACACTATACACAACACAAACACATCACGTTTGCCCAAAAAAAAAAAGAAATACAACATTAAACAAAAGACAGCTCGCAAATCTGAGTTTTTCCAGGCAGATTTGGATCTTTTCTAAGAGCATCTTTTCTTGATTTCGAACTATGGAGTTAGCAGGGACGGCTAATTTGTTTAATACAAATATTGGCAGCATAGCTAAGTAGCAAACACAATAATATAACCCTTACGTGACTGCACTTTTTTATTTTATAAGGGAGGTCAAGGGTCAATTCTTATTGTCAACGCCTTTTCAGTCGAATTCATCGCACCAGATTTGCCTTGCAGCTTACGAGCTATTACATAGAAGCAGATTTCTCCAATGCACACCCGAAGGATGGTAGCTGTGGGTTTCCAAAACACAGCTGTAACAGCAATTACATTCTATGATGTCCAGAAGTCTGAAATTGCAAGTTCCATACTGACTACTTTCTTAAAATCCTTTTTATCCAAACAACATGTATGAGGTAGCTTGTATAGGGAAAATAATGTTCTTCCCATCTCTGCCATACCAAATGAAACTTTCTCAAAGCACACAATTCCATTTGTCACTCCAGGGAGCTTAAGCAAATGATACTCAGCAATAGCTTCACATACGAAATGAACAAGAATAACAAAATAGGGCAATGCAAAGCCTACAAAAATGAACAAGAAAGACAAAATAGTGCAATAATCAAAAGAGAATAAACAACAGACGATGATAAAAATCAAAAGCAAGAACTACAATAATAGTCTAGTACAACGACAAACACAAATAAGCCTAAGACCTCATAAAGCAAGACAACACTCCACCTTCCACTCCAATGCGCGTCCTCTACACCCTCCTATCTAAACTCATGTCTTTGGTAACCTAAAGTTGTGCCAAATTCTGTCTAATCACCTCTTCCCAAACTTCATTAGCCTACCTCTACACCGACAAGTCTTCTCTATCCAAATATGGACTAAAAATATAGAAACGAGTTCCATAGCATACCTTAAAGACATGATAAAAATCTTTGGCGAAAAGAAAGGCAGACAAGTGATAAAATGCTTATGAGCGGAAAAGAGTAGGCTTAACCAATTTTATAAGTCAAAGCTGTTTGCACATAGACAAGATGAACATGGGAGTTAAATATCTAGAAGGTATGTTAAACCATTACAAGGAGACTTTGTTTACTCCATCATTGGTAAGCATTTCTACAAGAGCGGATGCATTAGACAAGTTATTTTGTTGGAACATCATGGAAATCACCATTTCCCACACTTCTTTACTAATACAATTAACAGACGCCATGTTATCCAGAGCTCTCAGTAATGATTCCCTATCTCCTACTTGAATTAGCCCGTCAAATAATTTAAACAATCTTGTATCACGAGGAATATAACCTTTGAAAACCATCTCATGCAAAAGAACAGCAGCTTCCTTAAACTGCTTCGCTTTACAGAGCCCATCAAAATATATCCTATAACTAACCACATCGGGTTTACACTTTCGTCTTGGCATATCATCCAAGAGTTCACCAGCTTCTCTTGATTTCCCATCATCACAAAGGCCCCGAAGTATCACGTTGCAACTAATTACATCAGGTTTACACCCCTTCCCTTCCATCTCATCCAAAACCTTAAATGCAGAATCGAAGTCTTTCTCCAGACAATAACCATGCATTAATGTATTGAGCTTAGCAGAATTGATCGAAGAGAAGAGAAGGAGATAATTTGGATAGAGTTTTGGGAAAACTGTGTGGATAGAAATTGGGAAAGTAATTTTTTGTATACAGCTGTTTATGTGTATATATATATGTATACTATCCTATGTTAACTACCATGCACATTACTATATGGTATCAATACTCTATTAACTAACAAACTAACCAATCAATAAACAATAACTAACTAATACTAACTAACTGATTACAATCCATTATTAAGTCCCAATACTCCCCCTCAAGCTGGAGGTATTGAAGAGATTCAATACTCCAAGCTTGCTAAGTAAGAACTCATGCTGTGGTCTTCCCAACGCCTTCGTAAGTAGGTCGGCCTCTTGGTCTTTGGTATTGATGTAGACGGTTTTGATGACACCTCTCTGAATCTTCTCCCGAATGAAGTGGCAATCTATCTCGATGTGTTTTGTACGCTCGTGAAACACGGGATTAGCAGCAATCTGTAAGGCTGATCTGCTGTCACAGTAAAGCACGGCTGGATCTGTCAATTGTACCCCCAGCTCCTTGAACAAGCTGGTAACCCACACAACTTCAGCAGTTAAGGCTGCAAGGCTCCTATACTCTGCTTCTGTAGAGCTACGAGACACAGTATGTTGTTTCTTTGACTTCCATGAGATTGGAGAGTCACCAAACTTCAATATGAACCCAGTGGTTGATCTTCTTGTAGTTGAGCAAGCAGCCCAATCTGCATCACAATATCCTCGTAACTGTGGTTGTTGCTGCCTTGAACTCATGAGTATCCCCTTCCC
>JAPFFP010000012.1:5256834-5278323 GCA_026153255.1 Solanum medicagineum | reverse complement strand
TAACAAACTAACCAATCAATAAACAATAACTAACTAATACTAACTAACTGATTACAATCCATTATTAAGTCCCAATATAATGCATTGAAAGTAACTGTATCACATTTGCATCCATTCTTTTCCATCTCTGTTAACAAACCATAAACTTCATCCCTTCGACCGACCCTAAAATACGCACTAATCAAAGTGGAATACACAGCTGAATCCAATTCCACTTTCTTTTTCAACATCTCCTCCTTCAGATTAAAAGCGGCATTCAAATCATCAACCTTACAACGACCTTTAATCAACGCAACATACACGAAGGCATCAGGCTTCAACTTGAAATCCCTCTCCATTATCTTTTTCATCCTAAACGCCTCATCTAACTCTCCATTCACGCACAGCCCATTAATCAACGTCCCAAAAGTGACCACATTTGGCTGAATTCCTCTCTTAGACATTTCATCAAACACCTCCCGTGCTCTACCCAAATCACCACACAAACAGCTCGCTTTCATCAGTATATTAAACGTGCAAACATCTGGGGTTGCGTAATTTTCAAAGTTCTTTAACATTTCACCAATCTTGCTGTATTCCTTACAAACTAACAGCGCATTCAACAAGCTATTGACAGATTTTATACTTCTATAACAGCGAAAAGAGGGTATTTCATTATACATATGAAGTGCCTTTTCGGGTAAATGGGCTCTTCCGTAGAAAGAAATAACATTGCAGAAAACAACTTCGTTGAGAGTAATTCGAGTGTCGTATCTTAATTTTTCCATGATATTTTCCATTTCTTGAAAGAGTTTGGCTCTGCCGAGCTTGCAGATGATGATATCATAGCAGAGGGGGGAATAACGAAAGGGTTTAGTAGTTTGGTTGCTTCCATGGCTGGGATTAGGATTGAGGAAGAGTTGAAGAGCGAGTTTAGGATCTTTTTGCTGGCGAAGCAGAGAGGAGAGACTGAAAGACGATATCTTTTTCACTTTCTCCATTTTGTATCCGTGAGAAGGATCACTCCTTAGTAGAAGTTTAATTCCTCAGAATGGGTCACCCGCCAATAGAGGTTTGGTCACTTATATAGCTTAGCCGCAACAGACTTCACCTTATAACTCACATGATTTGTATTCGTAAATAGTAGCTCTCATAATGTTTTAAAGTAGGGGGGTTGCAAAAAGTTAAATCGAGAACAAATAAAAATGTTATTCGTTTATTATTATTGGGTTATTAGGTTATCGAATTTTTAATAGTTTTGAAAAAAGAAAATATTATTGGGTTACCGATTCGATATCGATTTTTACTATTGGGTTATTAGGTAAACCGATAACTCAATAAGATTATAATAATTTACTATTTTACCCGTTTATAAATAGTAAATATTAGTAATTTAATATTAATAGGACATTATAGTAATATTTTATATATTTTAATCTTTATAGTACTTAAGTGATTAGTTGTCCACTTTAGTTTTTTTAGTTTGTAATTAACTAATTATAGTTTTTGCAAGTTTGTAAACATAGTTTTTGTACTCTATCTATTTTTTATTAATGCAAATTTTCATTATCATTCTTATCGGGTAAATCGAAAATCGAACCATTAAGGACTTAAAACAGATAAATCGATAAACAGAAAATCGATAAAAATTATTTTATTGGTTTCTTATTGGTTTAGCATATTTAAAAAGTGAAAATCGATAATATACAAAACTGAACTGAACCGACCGATGCACACCCCAGTTTCAAGATGTTCCTTACATTAATGATATTTCTCTTACAAGATTTATGATTTTCATATGACTTATGAACTTCTCAAAGGCTTATGATATATTTCACTCATGATTTATAACTCTTGTACTCCCTCCGTCTCATATTACTTGAATTTTTAAGGCTTTTTTCAAGGTTCAAAATATTTGAATTGTTCAAAAGTTCAAGGCAAATGTTTTAAACTTTTTCCATATTTGTCCTTTCATTTATTGAACTTTTATATTTTCTAGGATATAGATTACACTACATATTTATGATTTTACAAAGGGCAATAGTGGAAAGTATGGTATAAATTGTCTTTGAATGTTTTTCTTAATATTTGTGTATTACTTTACAAATTCAATTATTTTGAGACGGAAAGAGCATGATTTTTCACTACTTCTTATGTATTTTACAAGCGTTTATGATTCCTTACTAATGATTATCCATGCTTTTTATTGCTCACATGCTTAGAACATTTAAAGTACTATTTTGAATTTAAAGCTTTACCTTTATCTTCATAATTTATTTTGAGACTTATCTATCACTTTGCTTCCTTTTGTTGAGTTACTTGTCTTATGTATGCTTGATATGATAAGATGACTTGGTTGGAATTTCTTCATAAATCCTAATTATCGTGTCACACCTAGGCCCTAGTTAGATTGTAACTTTCTTATATTGGGTCTACAATCTCCTTCTAAGGGTTGTAGATCCTTCTATAGACTTGTCCTGCTATTTTATACAAAAATAATTAAGGCCGTGATTTTGGGCCTAAACCTATGAACTTATTCTATAGGTCGTGACCAGGGCTATGGATCGTAGACCCTGTCCATGGAGTGAACCTCAAGGCTAGAATTTACAGAAGCTATCTATGAGTTGTAGAATGGACTATGACTCATCCTGTTCAATCGTAGAAAAGGTACTACAATTACTTTTTTAGTATAGTAAATCTATGGACCTTTATACAATCCGTAGAAATGATTACGACTTATACATCATATTCATAAAAGGGTGACTGGAAAGGCATTTAAAGGACTTTGGTTTTATAAACCCACATATATGTTCTGTAATTGCATCTACTGTTGTAGATGCAATTCGTATTCTCTAACTAGTGTAGAAAGAAGATTTCTTTTAGAACTCTATGAATTTTTTAAGCTAGGATATTTTAGGGAGATATTATAACAATCCACATAAAACAACTTATAGAATTGTTTGAAACTGAACGTTAATTGATAAATAGACACAAAATAGATTTATTAGTATTAAATTAATGATTTAAAAATTTATAGTTAACAACCGTTCATGACGTCATATGAATATGGATGATCACAGTTGAGCATGTTATAAATGTATGATGGCGTATTACTTCTTACTTTATATTCCTCTATTGTGTTTTCTAGAGGCAAAAAGGTATTTTACGATTGTAATTGCATTGTTACCCCCCCGTAGGGTGTCTTGGGCATGGCCGGCAATCGAAAATTGTTGGTCTCCAAGCAAATCACTTGGCTCGATCATTCATTCAATCAACATCAGAAAACTTAGTTTATATACAAAAATGTTCTAGTGGGCTAATCAATCAAAGACTCAATAGAATAATAATTTAAAATCAACAATTTAAATTAATTCAATATCGTGAGATTAGTTTGAAAAGTACAAGTCTATGAAATTAAAATATCAACTCTAATCCATCATTGTCTATGAAACATCTATCTCTAAGCATCTAGATGGCGCCAATGACAAGTTCATCACTACCTCAAGAAAAGAAATACTCTAGAAACAATAAATCACATTATCAGAATGCCTCCAAAAATAAGGAGGTTTCACCACTATCTCTAGGAAGGAATAGATCATCAATGGAGCGTATGTTGATGATCCCTAATACCTGTATCTGAATCATGAAAAGATGCAACTCCAAATAGACGTCACTGCGTGAAATGTATGTGTATGTAAAATAGCTTAAAAGAAAAGGATATAATCAAATCAACTTAAGAGATCTAACTCAACAATTAACTTGGTAAAATATGCAAGTTTAAGAATAAAGTCATACTTTGAAAATAGATTCAATAACATGCAACTCACACCAAAATTAAATCAATCAGTAAGTGGGAGTTGCTCCAATCAATAACAATCACCATATGAACGAGTGATGATACAACGGAATGATGTCGCTGCCACATGCATCCAATACCTTGCCAGGGCAAAGAATAAAACCTCTATAGGGACTTCAAAGGTATGACTCCTTTCTCATCCTATGTTGGCAGCATAGTTTAAGAGATTTGAGTTATTGCATAGTTTACAGGATTTGAGTTATTTATACTTTTACTCAAATTGGTGCTCAATATTACTCCCCAAATATGTGCTCTTATCTATCAAAGTAATTAGATTACTCGGAAACATCTCATTTAGTCTCATTGGACTCTCACCAGTTTAATCTTATCTCAATCATCAAATCAATCCTTTAAAACAAAAGAAATACTTTCAAACTCTTTGAAAACTCATAAAAATGCTTTCTTAGAACATCATATGATTTCATTTAAAACATGCTTAAAAAATCATTCATATCTTGTCCAGGCTCTTTCTCAAATCATTGTTTATGCTCAAAAACTTATGTTCACGCAGACCCAATAAAATATATACAAATTAGTTCAAAATCATCTCTGCTCAACATAAAAAAAATGACCATCAATCTCAATCCAAAATAATATATAAAATCAAATAAAATCCTCAAATAGGGTTCATGTGAATGGAGACAAAATCAAATATAATTCTCAATTAGGATTCATGTGAATGAAGACATGAATATGCACCCAAATTAAACACTCAACTCATGAACATCATCAACACATTTTATGTATAAGGAACTCAATAAGACAATAGATAACTTAAGAATTCAATTCAAGAAATTTGAAAACCCAATCTCAACTAAACTCGAATCAATGGAGACGAAGAGAGACGTGAATGACCTCAGCCCAACGTTATGGTATCCTTACATATCTGGGACGGAGACTGGACAATCAATTTGCAAGGAGTTTGCTTGAATTCCTTGAATTTTAACCTCTTCTCCTCTCCTTAGCCCTAGGTCTTTAGTCAATTTAGTATAAAAGATTCAGGATAACGTTTAGAAACACTTTTAAGGTCTAAAATGATTTATATCGTCGTGTGTCAAGTATAGGATGGGTGGGGAAAAGTCCAAATTGCCCCTCATTAGATTGGAATTTCTTGAACTATGATGAACCCTATTCGCGATGCAGACCTGGTCATTTTCAGTTCGTTTTATAGCACAACACATAAATCGTATTTCGTGAACGTGTCTTATGAACAATGGTAAAAATGTACATAAATGACATTCAATGAATGAGTTTTACTAACAAATGGTAAAACACACATAAATCGCACTCATTGAATGTGTTTTATGTGTAAAGTGGAAAAATGACTTATGTGGGGGTAGGTCCGCGACACGGACCTGTTGCACGCTCTTCTGAATAAGCAATTTTTGTCCTCCAAAATTATCTTTTGCTCCTTTTTCACACAATTTTTTCTCACTGATCGTGATTCAGACCTCGAATTTGTCACAAAAATTTATAATAATACATTATTCAAACAATCTCTCGTCTAAGGGTATATTTTGAAAATTTAACGGATGTAACATGTATATAGTTCTTGTAAATTGTAAAGAAATTGAATTAATGTGCACAAATGCAATTCTTTTTATGATAATCGTGTAATAAAAATAATACTTAGATGAGTATTAATTTGTTTCCTTTTTATACCCTTATTGATTAGTTGATAAAACAACTGCCAATAGAACATTAAATTTATACCGATGAATATCATATAGTTAGGTTAACATGTTTGATTAGTATGATTAGGTATTTAAAAATTAATAATTGATGAGTCAAATCGTTAAATTTAATTATTCAATAAAATCACCGTAAGCGTACTAAAAATAGTTAAGAATCATCCATCAGGTGCTCTAAATTTTTGAATTTTTTTTTTATTGTTCAATATTTATATTAGAGATTTAACTAAATTTATATAATCATTTTTGAGGCTCAAGACTCAAAATCGAACTTTTTGGTTAAAAATGCAAGCACCATTTGGTTTGAATTTTGGTAATATCAGCCAGATGTTTTTCAAAAACCCATCTAAAACCCGCCTCCATTTTTTCACAATCAAAAACCTCCCGCTCTATTGCCTTTCTTCTTCTGCCCAAATCTGATTTCCCCCAATCATTCCAGTGCTCACAATTTTGAATTCAAAACTTCACAATCAAAGAGGTATTGACATCCAACAAACAATGAAGGAAGAAGAAATTGAGAGGCTTAGAGGTGTTGTGAGGGATTGTGTGAGCAAACATTTGTATTCATCAGCCATCTTCTTTGCTGATAAAGTAGCTGCAATTACTTCTGACCCAGCTGATATATACATGCAAGCACAAGCTTTGTATCTTGGTCGACACTATCGCCGTGCCTTTCACCTTCTCAATGCTTCCCAAATCGTTCTTCGTGACCTCCGCTTCCGATACCTCGCCGCCAAGTGCCTTGTATGCCCTTTTTACTATTTACAAACTCTACAGTTAATTCTCTAGTTGATATTTTGTGAATTGTTTCTCTATTCCAAGCTAATTCGGGTCGTGTTGATGTCTATTTGTCTCCATTTTATTCCAAGATCGTGTCTTTTTGCATTTGTATAAATAGGGTTATCTGGGATCTTCATGTTTAGGCTCTAGTAGCAAAATGGAGCAAAAACTACCCCGAAGAACTGTATTCTGGTGCTTATTTATATAGGGTTATTAGGGATTCAACTTGTTTAGTGGTACTCCTTAGCTGTTGATTGGGTTATACAGGCTATTTGTTCTGTTTTAACATTAGAAGTGGTGATACAACAAAGTAGGTTCAGCATCTACCCTCTAGGTAGTCACATGATATGGAATTTTGTAGGTTGTGCTTTAGTTATTTATAGTACATGGGGAACAAATAGTACTCAAAGAATTGTATTTTAAGCTGTTATCAAGCAATGCGTTGGACCCTATTATGTAAAACTTCATGTTTCTAGATGCTTGGAACTTGATTCAGGTGTTAAACTTCAGGGGTTGATATCATTTGCCGGATGCTTGTTAATATATTTAAAATGATTCGATCATATAGCGGTACTACTCTTTTCCATTCCAATAAGTGTTTTGAACTCTCACCCCTCATCTATACTATAACCTCAAACTTCTTTCTTCTTTCTGTGCACCAAGTATTGATTGAGGGGATGAAAGAAGCACACTATGGAATTGAACCGGTCTTTTTCCTCATATGGTGAAAGTTGAGAGTGAAAATCTACACTTGAAAGCACACACTTGTTAGAGATGATCCCCACTCTCCCCCTTTCGCCTGATCCACTTCACAGCTTTACCACTCTATCTAGGATCGAACTAAGCACTCTCGAAACCTAGTAAATTTGCTTTTATTCAATAAGAATATAAAGAAAACTAGCTTTCTAACAAAAAGATAAGACTGAACAGGTGGATCAGATTCTAGTGCTATTCTTCCTTGTTTCTCTGCACTTACTTGAAGTGTTACAGCTCACTACCTAGCTGCAGAACACTAAAACATTTCACTCGACAACATGGTACGTGATAGAATGTCCAGCCTGACAAGCCCCACTAACTTTCTAATGTCATCAAAAGCCTGTTGACACATGCATAAGCCATGAAACTATGTGCAAAAAGGTTTAGTGCTTGACCTCGCTTGGGCGTGCTTCAGTGCAAACACAAAGGTGTTAAGGCGTGTGTCTCAGAGTCCAACTGTCTTAAAGAGAGGGCACTAAACAATAAATATTTCACCTAATTGTAATTTTGAAAATGATTTATATAATTGATATTTGTGTTTATAGTTATTACTTTTGAACTACTACATATTGTGAATTTTTTGTTAATTAGAATCCCATGCTTTATTTGCGAGTTGCCCTTAAAGTCCAACAGACATTTGTGCCTCTTTTCATTTTTCGCCTTTGATAACATGACTTCCTACATTGGGCAAGTTGCTACCATTTGATTGTAGGTTGCCATCTTTTCTCTTTCAGTTAATAACATGTCACGCCCCTAAGTATGATTATGGTTAGGTTTTAATCTGTAATAGCTGTCCCATAAACTAGGATCTTATTTTATGAATATATGAATCAATCAATGAAGCCTCACTCCCTAAACAATCAGGGTTAACTAGAAATGCTAGTTGGATCCATATTTTGTCCTTCTACTTTATATATGTCTCTCAAGACTAATTAGGGATTCTACAAATTAAGAGCTCATCATAATCTTGCACTTATCCCTACACTAACATACAAGTAGCTAACCAGACTATGCATTAGGCTCAGCAAGTTGGACCTTACTATGTTCTAAACTAGTCTGCTTGAAGTTCCTTTTATAATTTCTGTATTTTTAGGAAGAACTGAAGGAGTGGGATCAATGTCTTCTAATGCTGGGTGATGCCAAAGTGGATGAACATGGAAATATTACTGACACAAGGGAGTGCAACAGCATGTATTTAGACAAGGATGGTGAGGATCGTGAAATAAATGTAAGTTTCTCCATCCTCCCTGACCTAGTGGGAGTTTTCCAGTGAAATCTGTCATGAATCCCTAATTTTCCGCAGAATCAAAATGCTCTATGTCAATCTTTGACAGATTTTATCAGCAATATGCTTTTTGAGGGGCAAGGCATATGAAGCATTGGAGAATCGTGCACAGGCTCGACTATGGTTAGTGATAGTTTGGATATAAGACATTGATATTCATAGACATAATTTTGGATTACAGATTTGGTCTTAACAGCCTCTCTACCTACACGAGGTAGGGGTAAGATCTGCGTACACTTGACCCTCCCCAAACCCCACTTGTCGGATTTCACTGGATATGTTGATGTAGATTTGGTCTGAATTCTTGTGCGACGTGGGAGGGATTGTTTGGTGCTATGTTTTCTGTTTGGCTGGTAATCATGTGTTCAGACAAGTTATGAGGGAGAAGAAATGATAGAGAAAGTATGGGAAGTGAGGCAAAGTGACTTTCCACATTTAATTTGAACGTAGTACGTCCTAGCAAATCAAATAAGCAATGAATGAAGAAGTTTAACAGTGGTATTTGGATTCATTGAGATAAAAGTGGTAAATACTCTAAACCATTTTAATCTTTTTTTTTCTTTTCTCAAAAAAGAGATAAAACTGGTTTAGAGTATTTAAACTCCTTACATCTGATTTCTGATAGTTTCTTAAATTCAAAAGAAGAAGAACATTCAGAAAGAGCTAATTATTTGAATAATTGGTGTCAAAGTAATTAACTTTCGACTATATCCTATCTTATGGATGAACCTTTTGTTTAAAGACCCCTTCCTTTCCCTCTTTTTGTCCTTTTCGTTTATTATCCTCATCTTTTTTCTTGTGTTCAGCTTCTCTGATCATTAGCAATCCCATCTTCTTACCTCTCATTCCTTGCTTTTTGTGCATAGAATTAGTTTAGAAAGAAAATAGATCTTGAAGGTCCTATCTGATCAGGAATGAAAGAGATATATTCTATCTCAATTGAACTGTATAGCAAGAGATATCATTGAATCTGATGTTAAGAATTACAGTCCCATCATGTGCTGAGCTGTCTTTCCTCATTTCTTAATGGTGGTCTAGCGGTCAAATATTCAATCATATCACTGGAAGCAGCTGACTTGTTGTAATGACACTTTTTAGGTATAAAGCTGCTATCAAGGCTGATCCTTTGTGTTATGAGGTATGTAAATTTTGCTATACTAGTCTTGCTTCTACAATTGATGGAAGTCTTTCTCTAGCGGTTGGTTAGTATGTCTCTTGATTTCTTTTTTCTCTTCCTTTTGGGATGACATGGGGGATAAATCTTGGCAATTACTGTATTGGAAGCCAGATTTATGCGGTAAAACTCTGGAGGATACTTAGTTATCTTATGGTCATGTTTTTCCTAATCGTAAAAGCCAGATTTATGTGGTAAAATTCATCTATGCTCATTTTATCATTTTCAGGCATTGGAATGTCTGATAGAGAATCACATGCTCACTTGTGATGAAGGTGAGAACTTTCGCTGGACCTCCTTGGAACTATGAAATAGTACAAGCTAGAGTATAGAATCAAAATGTCTAAAACCAATGCAAGCACCTTTGGAGACTGAGTTGATTGTACTCCAAAAATCCTTGGTGTGTGTTTTTATAAGTAATGAACATAACATTCTCTTTCTTTTAACCAAACATTCTATTATTGTTCACTGTCCAATGCTGTTAAAGGCTCATAATATGCTCAAACTCTGAAGCTATGTGCAGTGGCAGTTGGCTGCTTGCGTTGCTTAGGCAGCACTGATGTAAGCACCAAGACTAAGGGATCCTCCTCATTGCCTATTAGCTTGATCTGGAACTACTCTAACTCTATTCCAAATCACGCGATATGTAACTGGAGAAATACTGGTAAAACCCCCTGAGCAAAGCGGTGTATTAATTGATAAAGAAACGTTATATAAATATGTAATTCATTAGAAATCGAAAGTTATACATTTAGTAGGGAAGTAGCCACTGAGCCTAAATTAGAAAATCAAACCCCTTCTTAGCATTAGAATCAGAAATTTTAACTAGTTTTGGAACAATTGATATGATTTAAAATATGCACTTAGTTGTAGCTTCTGAAATTCCTTTGTCCTATACTTATTACTTCTGTATATTATTCCTTTGTTTCCTTTTGCACCTTTATTTACCAAGGCCTGCTCTTTAGTTGTGTTTTGCACTTAAAACCTTGATGAATTTTGGTGTTTTTCCTGCTTTTGCCTTCTGCATTGCTATTTGTTGTTGGTACTATTATTGAAAACTGCTAAATTTTCAGATGATAGTATTATTGTGTTAATGGTGTTAATGTAATCTTTGTTAAAGGAATTATTATGAAAATTAACCAATCCAGTTGCTAGTGAATTTCAGAGAGAATCCTGCTCTCATGTTTGCAATTTGGTCCTGAAGATGGGTGGCTCTCTTCATTCTATTCTTGTTTGATAAAGAAGGTAATCACTTCTTATAAGCTACTTTATATTCTATATTACCTTCTTTGTGGATCATAAACACTTTAACTTTTGTGTTTCATTTGGTACATTATGTTGATGAATAGACAGAAAAGCTGTACTTGAATTTTTACAGAAATGTTGAAATGTTTTACATTTGCATAGAATAGTTTAATTTTATGTTTTGCGTATCCATTTATTCTCTAATGGAATAATATTTTTCTTTTCCTGTGCTTCCCAGTATGATAAAGAAAATATGGTGGAAGCCAAATTTAGAGAGCTGGAACAGAGTGGACCTAATACAAAGCTGTCAGACAAATCTGTTTTGTGTACGCTTAAAGCCAATACTGATCTTTTGGCCTGCAAAGCCGAGTACTATCATCAGTGCGGTGAATATCAGAAATGCTTTGAACTAACATCTGAGTAAGTTGGTAATCCACCAGAAAGGAAATTATGTCCTTTTTCGCTTTTGCTTGATCTTATTCTATACTGAACACATGTATTTTGGTACCTAGTTTATGTCACTACTTGAAATTTGGCAGCTTTTCCTGTTCCTCTTATCTTTGGTACATGTTAAAATACAGATTGCTTGAAAAGGATCCATTCCACCTCAAGTGTACCCTGGTGCACTTAGCAGCAGCAATGGAGTTGGGGCATTCCAATGAGCTGTATCTTATGGCTTGCAATTTAGTGAAGGATTATCCTCAAAAGTGAGTGAGCTTGAGTTTTGGTTTTGGAGTTTTGAAAATATATTGTTGCATATTCATTCACAAGTCGTAGCTATTGCATGAAGATTTCTTTTCTTAATAAACCTAAAGTACGGCAATTTCTTATTAATTAAGAAAAATGTGATTCGATTCATAGCCTTTTGCTGGGAGTTTAGTTCTTTTCAAGGTCAATACAGTTAAGAGTGATTATTCATGCAAAGATCTCTTTTCTTATTGACAATTGACCTATATGTTTACCTGACCATTCATTTCGATTGACATGACAGCAAACAGGACCACAAGAGAGGTGGGGGATCGAGTTGGGAGTTCAAACAAATTTTGTTATTCTGAGATGTCAATCAAGCGATAGTTTCAAAGCTCACAACTAATCTAATATCACTTGTTTTTTTCATGTAGCACATTCAACAATATTCTTCAATAGAATGGTAAAAGAAAAAAAAAATGATATAGTTGAGGAATAGAAAAAGGAAAACCTAATAATGGCATGATATACCCTGGTTTAACAACTTGCCTATTCTGGTACTCCCACCTATCTATCACAGTAGATGAGGAAACAGCAAACCCAGTTTTTTCATAGGAAGTACTATTTCTTTATTATGACTTTGCCTAGTGATATTACACCAATTCAGTGCTAATACTTTGCCAAAATGATGCACACTTTGAAAAGTATCTTCAGCTTAAGCATTGATGAGAATTAGTTTACTTCCCATTAAAGAGTAGATTTTACGTAACTTGGAGCTAACTTTGTCAGAGATAGTTGTCTAAGGACTAATGCAAATCTTTAAAATAATAACTGCATATATTGTTTCATTTTACAGTAAAAGGTATACCAAACTGAGATCGTCTATTTTCCAGTGTGCCATTGTTAACAAGTCAATTTGTGAAATCAAGAGAAAATCTAGACAAAATAATTTAAAAGATTAACAAACTAATCAAAATTAAGCATTCTGTGAATTGAAAAATTGGCTCAAGTTTAGACTTTCATGCCAACCATTTTTCGTTCTTGTTTTTAGAATGGTGGTGTTCGAGCCAGCTTACATATAGGTCTATATTCCACGGGATACTGCTCTCTTCCACTGGTAAAAGAATCGGTTTCAGTTTAGTAAGACAACTAGCAGATAGGTATCTCCATAGGTAGGTGTCAGTGAGATAACAATTCAAAGTCTGAAATGCATGCGATGTGACACTGAATTTATGTTTTGCATCATTTTAAAAGAATAGACTCTAGCCTATTGGTGGGTAAATTAGCATAAGGTGGACTTGGAGAGATAGCATTTCAATTTGTTTGGATTGACGATAAGCTTTATTCATTTTCTATGTCCATTATTTGTGGTGAAAACTGCTATTATATGATTGGCTCACTAGACCATGTTGTTTATTCAGAGCTCTATCATGGTTTGCTGTCGGTTGCTACTACTACTGTATCAAGAAATATGACCAAGCACGCCGCTATTTTAGGTAAAAATATTTTTGTCATGATGTCATGAAGAAGAGAGTTTCCAATTCTACCCATCCTTTCTCTCTTGTGGAACTCTTTGTATCATGACATTTTTTTTTTAGGCTTTGGAATGTGGAGTTTGTTTTTCCGCCCTCTTTGTCTTATGCAACACCATTGGTACATGTGACAATTGTTCTGGTGAAAACACACCTACGTAGTCTTTTGTATCCTGTACCATCTTGGTAGTTTTCCTTTTTCTTTAATAACATATTACCTTACCAAAATAAAATATGCCCAGTAAGAATCTGAGTGGTGGGTAGTGATATTATAAATAAAATGTCTACTAAAAGTTTGACTGGATCATATGGAATTCTTCTAAGAATTTCGTGATCTCTGATTTCACTTGTCAAATGAAATGTATCCTTTGGGTGGTGAATTTCTACTTAACTGCTCCATCACTGAAGTGAAGACTGGTCCTTTCATTGGCGATATTAAATGATATGGTTTCTTGAGTGAATTGCTCTTATCAATTTACTTTTATCTGAGAAAATGGATAATCTTAGCAGTGAGTGCTTGAGCTTTGAGGGAAAGTGTTATCTCAGATTTCTGGTTCTTTGGATATTCTAATGTAGCTTACAAGTAGTTCATCCACATTCAGTTGTTGAAGGTCTTATTTTGTATTCTGAATTTTTATATTTGGCAGTAAGGCAACAAGCTTAGATGGAACATTTGCTTCAGCTTGGATAGGATACGGAAATGCTTATGCAGCTCAAGAAGAAGGAGACCAGGCAATGTCAGCTTACCGCACTGCTGCTAGATTATTTCCTGGGTAATTCCTATTTTTTCTTGATAATTTTCTCTTCTCCTAGCTGTGATAGACCTAATATTTTCCAATTTTCTGATAGGCTTGAACTTTTATTTGTGCTAATTCTTTCATCCATACTAAGTTGAACGAAAAAGAGCCAAAAATTCATCTGACCTATAGAATTTGGCTAACAAATACCCTCCTTCCCCTATTGGACCAACAATGCCCTCAATGTTATTTTTGGCCTAAAAATGCCCCTAAAACTAATGGTTGACTAGTTGGCTAGATGAGGTTTATAGCAAGCCACATGGCAGTGTAGGATGTCAGACAAACTGTGGTTGGCTCACTTCAGGAAAATCTAGAGCACATCTCCAAACGAAGATCGATGGTATTCCTTGGAAGCACTAGTAGAGGAATCTGCACAGAGCTGTAAGTGATTTGGTTAGCCACTAATAATATCATTCACCTGCTCCTTTGTATTACTCCGTGGAATAAGTCTTCAAAAATAGTATGCGTGTCGCAAACCAGGTATTGCACATTATATCGTAACCATAGCAAGTATAAAAGATCCATAGCCATCAAGCACGAAATGAAATACATTTGCACTGAACCCTCTTTGAATAGGATCGCTAGAACGTATAGTGGGCCCTATGCAGATAGGACTTATAGACCAATATATGGATCTTCACAATCCTCAGTTGCTACACTGAACCATCCTATGCAAATAAGGCTTCTAGGCCGATAAACAGCTTGATATTATCCATACGATACACCGAGGCACCTAAGTCACCGTGCAAGTATACAACACCATTTGTTGCAAGTTACATGGCATACACAACTAGCCTAATGTGTGTCATGTCAATGCAAAAACTAGGAAAGCATGCCCATTCTAACTGGAAAAATGTATAGATCATGCATACATATCTCAACAATATCATGTCATAAGTGAGTACAACATATTTTCATAGAGTCAGTACCTCAATCATAGTGTTTTTTCAGCTCAGAAATAGCATACAGGTTCTATGGCATGCTCTGCCTATGACATACTAGTTATTTGAAAACATCTATTCAAGTTATAAGTCATGCTTTTGGAAACACAAGCAATCCAAAAGCTTAAAGTTTCACGTGCCTTGAAACCACAAGTTCCCTAATCTTGAAACATCCAAATCACCTCTTAACCAACATCGAATAGCATCAGTATGCAAAATATCAATCAATGATATCAATCCCATATTTTTAGGTCAATACAAAGTTAAAAGTCAACAAATGATCAACTCACAATCAAATAGTCAACCCCCCAAAATTTATTGACTTGGATTATCCATGAGCTCATGATTCAAATTATGTAATTTGATTCCTAATTATAGCTCAAATATCCTCTCAATTGCTAAGCTAGGTATAAAACCGCTAACTTCACCCGATATAAAATCATTACCTTGTGTTTGTATAGCAAAATCACTGAATTAGAAATCACTCACGAGCTCCACTTTTCAAAGAAGGCATGATTTACGGACTGAAATTCGTCACTTTTAATTTATACCCAGGTAACCTTCATTGCTATCATTGACAAAGTCACGCAATCGCAAAGGCCGATCAAGTTAGACCTTCGCTGTCGTGGCCAAATCCACGCGACCAGCAGGAGTAGCTGACTGAAGTCAATTCTTCTCTTAGCCCTTCGCGATTGCAGATGGTCGATGTTTGTTACCTTCGCATTCCACAGTGATGTGATCATAGAGAATAAATGTCCCCTTGACCGGTCAAATCTTCATTGTGAACATCGTAGCCCCTTTGCAAACATGGCTCGCACCATATCTGGTCACCAGATTTCAGCCACTGGCTAGCTGCAAACTTGTGTGATATTTGATACCCACCCCGAGCCCCTCGGTTCCAACCTGAACTATGTCAACAGGTCCCAAAACATAATACCAACCAATTATAAAGTCTCAAAATATGAAATGGAACAAAAATAATCAAAAAGAAGGATTGAGTTCTTAAATGAATTAAACTCAACTCATAAAAAAGAAGGAACACATGCAAAAGAACGGCGGATTTTATGTAATGGAGATAATTTTTGTGCTTTGGCCTAGTTGCTTAACTTCCTACCTTGGTAGTCCCTCTTATTACTTATAAGGGTATACCTTTTCCTTGACAGGTTGAATCTTTAATTTTCTTTTTCCAGGTACCATTTGCCTACTTTGTACATTGGAATGGAATATATGCGAACTCACAGCTTTAAACTGGCTGAGCAGGTGACTATACATAGTCTGTGGCTTCCAATGTTCAATTTTAGTTGTGAGAAAAAAATACTCTCATCTCTGAGTCTGCACAAGCATGTGTGCTCATGCTGGTTGTTCACCCTGAAGTCTATCGACAATTGTCTGGAGTTGCCCTGAATAACAGTGCTGATAATGCTTCCCTTTTTAGTTTTTTATGCAGGCGAAGACAATATGCCCCTCAGATCCACTTGTATATAATGAACTTGGAGTTGTTGCTTATCATATGAAGGAGTAAGGGTCTTTGCTCATGTTAAATTTGCGCCATTTATTATTTAGTTGCAAACCTAATTTTTTATTTGTCCGGTGTTATCATTATCTGTCTTATATATGTTAATTGTCTCGTATTTACATACTATCATGTGCTTTTCATTATTAGTCGCTCTTTCTATTTCCTTTTCTCTTCCTTTCTTGTTTTCTATATCTAGTTTATTCTGCTTATGGGTTTTTGTGACGAGGGTTCCTAGAAAACAACCTCTCTACCTCATAGAGGTAATGGTAAGGTCTGCGCACATTCTACCCTCCCCAGACCCCACTTGTGGGATTTCACTGGGTATCTTGTTGTCGTTGAAACCTAATTTTTTAAAAAAGCTGCGCAACATTTCTCTCATTTATCCTCTAGAAGTGATAAAACATGTATTTTCTGTGTTAATCTCAAATATTTTTCATTGTGAAATTATGGGTATATTGTTCTGATGTCTTGTTCAACCTACTATACTTGAGTATCTTGCCCCTTAGTACCAAAAATTCTGTTGATCTTGCCCCATTTTACCAATATTTTATTTTTATTTCTCTTCTAACTCTTTCAGGTATAAGAAAGCAGTGCAGTGGTTTGAGAAAACACTGAATCACATTCCATCTTCCTTAAGTGAGATGTGGGAATCAACAGTAATCAATCTTGCTCATGCCCTCAGAAAATTAAAGTAAGTTGCTTCTGCTAATATTAGTTCTGTATGTACAAGTTGTAGTTTGGTGGCCATTTGTTTTCCTTCTCATTAGATCTGAAAGTGACATGGATAAGGAGGTTACATGTCCTCAGGTTTGCTATCATAGTATTCTTCAATGAGGTTTGTATTTCTAAAGGTTTTCTTTTGGTGTTAGGAAAATTTATCAATATATTTGTTTTGGTTAATGTGCAATGAGTTTACCAGCCGGAGAAAGCTGAGCAGCTTCACCAGCAGTGTGCTTATTACTTTTTTTGTCTGAGAAAAACATACAATGAAGTTATTATACTGAAGATGCTTTGAATTGATTGAGAGAGCTCTTCAGTCTTTAGGTTATTGAGTCTATGGTCAATTGCTATCCTTTACAGAAAATTAATATTAGGGACATCAAATTTACTGGAGGCGGATGGAGCTTTTATTTAATTAGTTCAGCTTCCCAATATTTTGATACTGAACATTGATAGATATATGCAATAAATAAAATTTTATTGCATATTATTAATCTTTGAACCCATAATTGTAGAAGTACAATGAGTTAAGGTGTAACTTTAAAGGCTAAACCCAACAATTCAAATCTTTGGATTCTCTTTGACGGTAAGTTTTAAGCATTTTTGCTGCGGGTAATATTAAGCTAAACTTTCTTTCAGGAGGTACAATGAGGCGATTGCATATTATGAGAGAGCCCTTGCATTGTCTACAAGAAGTATAAGTACTTATGCTGGTCTTGCATACACTTATCATCTCCAGGTAATAAATCGCAGAAAAAAGAAATTCTTCTGATTGTATATGATGTCCTTGTTCAAGGATGCACGAATTAACAAACTTGCCTTTGATATGTTTCTCTTGCGATTGTGCAGAATAATTATACGGCAGCTATTACATACTACCACAAGGTGGGTTTCCAACGCAAAATATTTAAATATGATGCTGATGTTAAAAAAAAGATATTGTTTTATGCCAAAAGATTCATTTTAGCTTTGGTCTGATATTTTTACGTGAGTGTTTTGCACAAATCTATAGTCAGTGTTGTTCCATTTCCCAAACAGGCGTTGTGGTTCAAACCGGATGATCAATTCTGCACAGAGATGTTAACTTTAGCTCTTGCTGATGAAAGCCGCCATGGAATTGATCCAATAGTTGAATCTCGTTCTGGTGGTCTATTTACGTAATGTGGAACCCGAGGAAGAGCGTTTTCTCCAAAAGTTTAGTGAAAAAATGTACAAGATTTACTTTGATCTTCTTGTATCATAGACTAGTAGGAGCAGGTGTCGATAAATTTGTATCTGTAGCTAGTTCTACAAGTTGAAACCCCTTCAAAGACTGTACAAGGCATCAATCACAGTTGTTTTTAAACACATAATGATGTAAAGACTTGTGTCAAAAATAGAAAAAAAACACAATATGATGCATGATTTATCTTCCATTCTTGGTAAAGAACAAAGTTCCATTCCTAGTTATAAGCAATATAAACAGATTGATGATACACAATCACATCATGAATATAGCATCACTTGCACTTTCAGTTCTCTCATATTAATTGTTATACAAGATAAATGTGATCAATTACAGTTATGTCAATTCCTTTGTGATTGCATATGTAGTCATATTCATTTAAAGATAATAGTCAATAATGATCCTCTCATGGAACTCATGCTCAAATTGTTAGTGTGACAGTGCGACACTCAGATCCAGTAGTTAGTATGTCAGATCATTACAATCAGTCCAATATGTGTTGGAATATGACCCATTTTAGGTTAGAACTTCACATCCTATCTAATATGTATCAGCATGGTACTCGATCTAACAATCACAATCACAAAACAATTACTATCACAACATATGATTCACACACTTGCACAACTAAGCGTAGGTCTATAATAGTCCTCTAATGGAACCCACACCCAAACTATTAGTGTGTTGAAGTGACACCTGATCTAATAGTTAGCGTATCGGAATATGACACTCGATTCAATATGTGTCAGAATATGACTAACGATCCAATAATGTGTTGGAACATGACACCGGATCCAATAATCACAATCACAATTGCAACCACACTAAATGTTTTCCAAACTTGCCCAATTTAAGTAATAGGTTCATTGCGTGCAAATTTGATTACAGGTGGTGATTTATCAGGTTCATTCCATCATTCTCTATTAATATACTTGTAGGTAATACTACCGACGTAGTTAACAAGCACATATAATAAGGAATTCAAACCATCACTTATAATGCAATCACCATACTTGAAGCCACAAGTAAATCAATAGGTATGTTGTATGAGATTATCAATATGAAATTGATTCACATTTATCCTTTTTATTTCATGATTATGCATTACTCAAGTATTTCAGATGGAACAGTCAAACCCATTCAATTAGAAATTATTTTGTGAATTAAAAAAATATTTTATATGAATTGAATTAATATCTAAGAAACGAAAAATTATTAGTGAAATAAAAATAAATAAATCTTATCCAAAAAATTTATCTATCGAATAATTTGTTAAAGTCAAAATATTTAAGAGTTTAAGAAAGTATTTCTTAATATAAAAATAAAATTTCTCTTCTATTCTAGTGACGAAGAAAAATGACTTTACTTTCATTTTATTCTTTACTTAATTTTCTAACATTTTTATTTTTCAATTCAAAGAAATCAAAAAGAAATACTTAAATTTCACTTCTTTGATCGATCTATTTCATCTAATCAAGTGCGCAAGCTCTATCTATATCCACATTTTTCAAATTCACAATCTTATCTTTAAAGCTACATTTTTAAATAAAACAAACTCAATCACTATTGATGATAGAAATAATCATCATATCTAAGTCCAATAGATATTATTTTATTTGTCTCATTTAATATGATATTCTTACTTTTTAATAAGTCTCAAAAAGAACAAAATTCAAATCGCGCACTGCAAAATTCATTAGGGAGTGTCGCTCCTAACAAGATTTTTTTCATTCTCAGGGCTCGAATCCAAAATGTCTGATTAGAGGTGAAACAATCCCATCACTACATCACAATTCATTATTTTACTATAACTAGACATAATTTAATTTTAACATTTTCATTTTTTTCTTAAATGAAATTTATAAACATACAATATCTAAAAATTATTTTGAAATAAATTTTTTCAAATCAAACAATACCCATATAAAATTTAACCAAAGGAATAAAAATGCGTGGTGTCATGACTAGTGGCATGATGTAGCAGGAGGAGTTGAGCCCTTTCTCATGGTGTCAACTGTCAAGGTTGTCTATAATTATTCACAATTTCAAGTTTTTTAAATGTTCCAAAAAATAAGTGAAATGTGCAACAACCACAACCACACAAACGTACTCCAATTTGAACCCATCATTAAGGGTGTGTTCGGTTTCCAAGACAATATTTTTTGAAATTTTTTATATTTAATTGGTTTTAATATTTTTAAATTAATTTATTTTTTTTTAAATGTAAGGAAAATAAAATTTTAAAAAAACCTCAGGAAAATAGTTTTTTAAATTCTCTTCCAATCTCAAATTAAAATATTTTTTATTCTATCGTACCACAATCCCACTCCTCTAAAACAAATTAGCTTCTAAGATAAAATAAAATTAAAAATTTATTTTTAAGAAATATTTCAGATTTTAAAATTTTTATTTATTTTACCCCATCTTTACTTCGACCCACCCAATCCCTCTCCCTAAAAAGTTAAACAGAACACCAACATATCTAGTAAAATTTCATAAGTGAAGTCTGAAAATGATAAAATGTCACTATCGAGTCAACTTGAACAAGTATAATTTGACCCGATTTGAGGGCAATTCATTTTTGGCTATACATACATTTTCACAAATAAACTGTCCAAGACTAATTATTTTAGATGTCTCTACACAATAATTATGGTGGAGAAAAAATCAATTTAGATTAAATGGATTTAAAATAATATTACAGCATGGATTGGGATTAAAAAATTTTCCATTTTCATCTATTAAATAATATTTCAATTTAATCACTTGAAAAGTCTGTTCTAAATTGTCAAGTTGCAAATATTTAGTTACTAAGATCTGATTATGAGTTATTAATGGGTAAGATGAATAGAAATTCTCAATTGTAAGGCATGTTCCTAAAGGGCCCAATGAATTCCTAATTGGAATTAGGGGATCGATCTTACCACTATCTCATAGATATAAAGAGGCTATTTTCGAAAGACTCTTCTCTAAAAAATATCAGGCCCCAAAACAGAAGATCCTAGATATGAAAAAAGAAAAAAAGTTCAAGCAAATGATAATATATAAGTACAATAAAAATAACAAACATAAGACGGATAATAACAACATAAGATATAAAGTCACGACTACTCCTACTAACCTAATATATCATAAAGTCAAACATTATCCTAACCCTATTAACCTATTAAACTTTTACCCAAATATGCGACCTTAACTTCTTTTTATCTAACGTCATGTCTTTGGTGATACGAAGTTTAAAATTTTTACTTTTTAGCACATTCGATGCAAGCGCACCTGGCCTTCTTACCGAGTACGTGCGCATC
>JAPFFP010000012.1:5227403-5254996 GCA_026153255.1 Solanum medicagineum | reverse complement strand
ATAGGCAGGTTCGCAAGCTTCGAAACAAAGAGATTGCTTCGGTAAAGGTTCAATGGAAGAATCATCCAGTTCGAGAATCAACTTGGGAGAAAGAGTCAGATATACGTGCTATTCATCCTCATCTTTTCGAAACTTCAGGTACTTTTTTTTAATTTATGTTCGAGGACGAACATGATTTTTAGTGGTGGATAATGTAATGATCTGGTCAAAGGGTGAGATGGTGGTGATTTATTTAAAGGAACAAATATTTTTTTCAGGAGACAAGAATTCATGGGTATTCCATTAACTTTCTTTATATTCCATTAACTTCTCTTTATATTCCATTAACTTTTCTTTACCTTATTTTATTGAAAAGTAGTAACTTTTCAAGCCTATAAATGGCAGAGCTCATTTCTGCCTTACACACAGAAACGAAAAAGGAAAAAAAAACTCGTAAAGAAAGAAATAAGGGAAGTTAGATAGAGAGAGCAACAAAAGAGAGCATATAAATATTATTTATATAAATATTTTGAGAGTTTTTTTAAGGAAGGTGGTTTGTTGCGCGGAGTTTTGACAATTTTATTGTAAGTTATTCCTATTTTCTAAACTTTTTATAATAAGATATTTTATATGAATAAGGTTATTTTCGTGTACTTTTCAGTACTTCATTATGAAAATATTATTATGATGAATTTGTCTTAACAAATCAAAGTTAAATTAAGGTATAATAATTTATGTGACTAGATATTGGTGCTACGGATCCCATACAGAAAGAAAAGGCCAAAGTGTTAAATTGACCGTGATTTATCTAAGGCAAGTGGACTTTCAAAACTTTGTAATTCTGGTAGAATTCTCGAATTTTTCTTTCTCCTACGTGTGATATGTGAAATATTTTAATATTATAAGAAATGAGATGATACAAAATGTGAATGCGAGTTGGCATGTTATTATGGTATTTGAATAGATAAATGTGGTCAAGTGATGAGAATTCTATATGTTTGATATATATGTTGTTGTGAATGGGAAATAATAAGTGAATGTGTTTGTGAAATTCATATCATGTTCATTCATTCCATGACATGCATATTTGCATTGATATAAGTAAAGATGGAAATATTGGGACCGAGGTCTTTACCGATCGAGATGCCGAGGTCATTGCCGGCAAATTTATATTGTGACGCCGAGATTTCTACCGGCATGTTTATGATGATATTGTGATGCCGAGGTTTTTTGCCGGCATGTTTATGATGATATTTTAATTAAAATAAATAACTAAAAATGTGAATTTTCATAAACTTAAATCCCACCTAAGGATTTGGTTGTCACGCGTACAAGCCACTAGAAATACAGAAAATCAAAGAAATACAGGTCCAAACTGTCCTTCTTCTCAAATAGAACAAGTACAGAAGAAACAGGAACAAGAGAGTCAGCAGATGACAACAACTACCTCTCTGCGTCTCCTGAGAATCCTTGATGCTTTGAGGAATTTCTATTCACAGCTCAGGTTCACTACCTACACGAGTGTAGAAGCAAGGGGTGAGTACCAAATACCACGCGGTACTCAGCAAGTAAACTAACAAAACAAAGAAGTCTAATAGAATATACAAACTCCTTTCGTCCCAGTCGATCTCCACGACACCCACCTGCACAAAGGTTATTCCGACCCAACAACATTTAATATTTAAATACGATAGTATTTCATCATATCGCACTTTTCGAAGCACAATCAATCATAATAACAACACCATGCTATGTAATGGTATGCAAAGGTGATATGCAATGCATTATGCAATTATGCCATCACATCATCACCAGCAGAAACCTCGGCATCACAATATCATCATAAACATGCCGGCAGAAATCTCGGCATCACAATATCATCATAAACATGCCAGTAGAAACCTCGGCATCACAATATAAATTCACCGGTAAAGACCTCGGCATCTCGACCGGTAAAGACCTCGGTCTCAATATTTCCATCTTTACTCATGTCAATACAAATATGCATGTCATGGAATGAATGAACATGATATGAATTTCACAAACACATTCACTTATTATTTTCCATTCACAACAACATATATATCAAACATATAAAATTCTCATCACTTGACCACATTTATCAGTTCAAGTACCATAATAACATGCCAACTCGCATTCACATTTTGTATTATCTCATTTCTTATAATATTAAAATATTTCACATATCACATGTAGGAGAAGGAAAATTCGAGAATTCTACCAGAATTATAAAGTTTTGAAAGTCCACTTGCCTTAGATAAATCACGGTCAATTTAACACTTTGGCCTTTTCTTTCTGTATGGGATCCGTAGCACCAATATCTAGTCACATAAATCATTATACCTCAACTTAACTTTGATTCGTTAAGATAAATTCGTCATAATAATATTTTCATAATGAAGTACTTAAAAGTACACGAAAATAACCTTATTCATATAAAATATCTTATTATAAAAAGTTTAAAAAATAGGAGTAACTTACAATAAAATTCTCGAAACTCCCCGCAACAAACCACCTCCCTTAATAAAACTCTCAAAATATTTATATAAATAATATTTATATGCTCTCTTATGTTGCTCTCTCTATCTAACTTCCCTTATTTCTTTCTTAACGAGTTTTCTTTTTTTCTTTTTCGTTTCTGTGTGTAAGGCAGAAATGAACTCTACCATTTATAGGCTTGAAAGGTTACTACTTTTCAATAAAATAAGCTAAAGAAAAGTTAATGGAATATAAAGAGAAGTTAATGGAATATAAAGAAAGTTAATGGAATACCCACGAATTCTTATCCCATTCTTGTCTCCTAAAAAAAATATCTGTTCCTTTAAATAAAGCACCACCATCCCACCTTTTGACCAGATCATTACAATTACTATCTAATATAATCACTTCATGTGGTATAGACAATCTTTCTTTTTTATAAAATTAAAATATAGTGTCATTTTCCATACAAAATATAAACATATTAAATTTTATTTTTTTCTTAGAAAAGTTACAATCTCAAATTTAAAATTTGAAATCATGATCCCAAATTACATGATTAAACGTTGATTTGAAGTTATAAATCCACGTAACATATCCAAATACCTATTAATAATGATCAAAATTAACTTAAAAGTAAATAAATTATGAAAAATATTAGCTTTACTTGAAACAGCGGATTTGTCATATTTTGTTGGAAATAAAATTATCCATCATGCTACTAAAAGACATTTCTCAAATGACTTAGGGTAATAATACAAGGATAATATGCATGGATATTCATAATTGTATTATAGTAATATAATAACATTGATATATGAAATTATAGCATTTTTGTGTGTCTATTAGTATTAAGAATATTTCGTTGTGTTTGTATGTACATAATTTTCATTTTCCTTTTTTTTTGTGTGTGTGTATTTCTTCATTTAAACAATTGATTAAACCTCTAAATGGATCAAATTATTATCGTAAAGTGTAAAATGTCAAAGAATTAACTAGTCGAGAAAAAAAATAATGTTTAAAAACATATTTGAATTGTTTTAATCTTAATTATGATTTTTCTTCTAAAAGAGAAAATCTCAAAACTATTAGGGGTTGTTTGGTTTGAATATAAGTTATGATTGAATAAGTTATATTGAGATTAGTAATAATTGGATATGTTATGGTGAGGTTATTTCTTATTGAGTGTTTGGTTTGTTGGATAAATTTTTAAAAAATATGTTGCTTGTTTACAAAAATATCCTTCAGTTTATTAGTTTTTAATGTATTTTCTTTACTAACTTTAGTTATTCAATATTCATTTTTAAAAGAAATTCTTCATCTTATTTAACTTGAATATTTTTTAATGTGCATTTCCATAATAATATCGTATGCATTTAAAAGTGCATTTCCATAATAATATCGTATGCATTTAAAAGAAAACTTTTTTTATTTAATTTACAAATAGAATTTGCATTTTTAAATTTGCTAAAGTAAAAAAAAAGGATTTATGAAAAATCAAAATATAGAAAACATAAGAATTAATCAATAAAAATTATACTATATAGTGTAATTTTTTAGTAAAAAATAATGAAGAAGTATTATAAAAATAAGAAGTGAAAGTTGTGAATTTTATTATATATTGTATTAAAAGTAATGTGTAAAAGGATACTATTGTCATTACCCTTTTTATTTCCGGGATAAGTTATCCCGAGATTAATATGCCACCTAAAAAGAGGAATAACTTATTGCAAATATTATTTATTAGTCCCCGGATAAGTTATCTCACATTTGCCAATCAAACAACTATTTAAGTGCCATTAAATTTTTATCCCAAAATTACTTTTAGTTATTCTTCGACTCCTTCCCATTTATGTATAAAACGTATCATAACTAAAGTTTAGGTAAGAAAAATAAATAACTAATAATTTAAATATATGTTAATATATAATTAGTGATGATAATCAATTACTCACTCTGTTTAAAAAAAATGATTTACTTTCTTTTATAATTGGTTTGAAAAAGAATGAACTCTTTCCTTTTCTGACAAAATTTTAATTTCGATTTTCTGCGTGACATATTTAAAGCTATAAAATTAGACAATATTTTGGTACATTTGACATAATTTTAGTTTATAATTACAAAATTAAAAAAAAAAGTCTTTTTTATTCCCTCATTTATAGAGGTCAAACTAATAAACTTAGGCGCTTTTGCTTATCACTATTTCATTTATGGAGGCCAAACTATATGAACTTTGACCAATATCTTAAGATGTATTTTTCCATCTTATTAATATGAAAAAGATTATAACTTATAATTTTTTTGTATAGTTTTCAATTATCTAATTTTGGATTCCAAATATTAAATTTAGTTACTTTAATTTAGTTTTGAAGTTTATTCAAGTTGACTTCGAAAAGCAAAACAGTAACAAGTAAAAGTGAATGAAAAGACTATTTTCTTAAAATTTCATTTTGTGTCAAGTGAAAATATGTTATTTTTTAAAAAAATGAAGAGAGTAACAATTTTTAATAACAATTTTATTTCATTTTTTTTTTAAATATTATGTTAAATTAAAGTATGTCATATAAAATAGGACCAACGGGCTAATGGTTGAGCGGTGATATTGAGGAAAAGTTTTTAGTTTTTACCATTGAATCAAGAAAATAGCAAACTTTCCTCTGTCCTCTACACTATATCAACCAATAAATGGACCAACAAAGATAAATCTAACCATTAATGGCATTGTTCTTCCTTTCTTTGCTTTTCTTACCCATCTTTTCCACAGCAACTCTCCCTGGTACCTCTCTCTTTAGATCACAGCTTGTTACACAGCTAGACTCTGTTCCCAAGAACAAGAATGACACCCCAACAACCTATTTTGAAGTCACCAAACCTATAAATCTCCCAAAAACCAATCCTTGTTCATACCTAGTCCTTCAACATGACTTTGGTTACACATATGGAAAACCCCCTATTTTTGCAAACTACACCCCCCCTCTAAATTGCCCATCTCAGAAATTTTCCAAGATTGTGTTGGAATGGGAAGCAACTTGTAAAGGAAGGCAATTTGATAGAATTTTTGGGGTTTGGCTTAGTGGGGTTGAGATTTTCAGGAGTTGCACTGCTGAGCCAAGGTCTAATGGGATTGTTTGGACTGTGAAGAAGGATATTACAAGGTATTACTCTTTGCTTATGACAAAAGATCAAATTCTTGCTGTTTATATGGGGAATTTAGTTGATAGTACATATACTGGTGTATACCATGTGCAACTTTTTATTCATTTTTATCCTGCTGAAGAAATGTATAAGCGAAATTCTGATTATTCGTATGAGGCATTTGGTTGTAGGGCTGATTTAATCTTACCCATTTCGAGAAATATGCCATTGAATGATGGATTGTGGTTTGAGGTTGAGAATTCTACAGATGTTTCCTCAAAGGAGTTTAAAATTCCCCAAAATGCTTATAGGGCTGTACTGGAAATTTATGTTTCATTTCATGAGAATGATGAGTTTTGGTACAGTAATCCACCGAACGATTACATTAGCGCGAATAACCTCACTGATACCCCAGGGAATGGGGCTTTTAGGGAAGTAGTAGTTCGTGTGGATGATGTGGTGGTCGGTGTAGTTTGGCCCTTCACTGTGATTTATACTGGGGGTGTCAATCCCCTCTTGTGGAGACCTATTAGTGGAATCGGCTCGTTTGATCTTCCCTCGTATGATTTTGAAATGACACCTTTTTTAGGGAAGATTTTAGATGGAAACACCCATAAGATTTCATTTAGTGTCACGAACGCTCTCAATGTGTGGTACATTGATGCAAATTTGCATCTTTGGTTGGATGAGAAGAGTATAAAGACCGAAGGGGGGTTATTGAAGTACAGTAGTCTTCCGTTGTCGTTTTCTCTTGTGACAAATTTTACAGGAATTGATGGATCTTTCGTCACAAATGCTAGTAGATCAATCACATTGACTGGCTGGGTTAAGTCATCCTATGGGAATATCACTACTAAGTCCTCTCAAGGTTTAAGTTATGGTAACTATATGGTGGAAGGAAACGAAGGAAACATGCAAAATGTGGATCAGGTTATTTATTTCAATCAAACTGTAGATGTCATGATGCCATCTTCTTCTGTCGAGTCTCTCGAGTCTTTTAAAAAGTTTCTACTTCTCATGTACTCTGACAATGTAGACAAAGGAGATGAAAGCTATGCCTCAATCTCAAATGTTTCATTGGGATTTGATGATAAGACGGTAAAGACTTCCAATTACGGATCATCAGCCTGTTGTACTGAAAATATGCAAAAAGCACAGGGCCATATTCTTGTAAAGGGCCGGTTAGTAGTCAGCGGGGTTGGGAGTACCCAACAGTTGTACAAATACAAGGACGATTCATGCTGCTACAGCAGGAACATAAGCAGCTCAAATTACACAATACATTATGATAAAGTCGAGGATAGTTGCGCTTTGTCTCGTTTGGGCAAATTTCAATCTGTTCCTGCTCGACGGGTCTCTTTGGCATCTCATTTTGGTGATGTTAAAGATGGTGTCTGAATTTATGTCTTCAATTATGATTGCTTTTGTTCAGGTGGAATAAGAGACAAGTTTCAACCAGCAGGGCATTTTGCGTTTCTCTTAACTGGAACTGTCACCAGTGGTCTGAAATTTTGTCTCCCTTTTTTCTGTTGAACATGAGAATTGCAATTGTTTCTTTCCACCCTCCTGACGAAAAAGACTGGAGCTGCTGTCCATGCAGATAAGATTAAATGGTTTGTTACATCATGCCTTGTTTTATAAACTAGGAAAGGACATCCATTGACTCATCTTAACATTACAAACCTTGAATTAGAGGTTAATTAAGCTCGAATAAGATAACAACAAATTCAAAATATAATTTGCATATTGATACACAAATTAAAGAAAAGGAGCAATAAAGCTCCCCAAAAGGCTCTATTGTACGCAGTCTTCGGGGAAATGGAATGAAGAAAATTGCTGTGTTGAATACACTATAGAGGAATTAGAATTAGTTGATGTAGTTTCAAAGAAGTTTGGTGTAAAAACCAAATTATATACAAGGTGGAAGAGAATATAGTCCTTATCTACAGATACAATTATTATTATAAAGTTGCTAATTAACTTTTAATTATCGTGTCTATTTGATAAACAATTTAACTATATAAATATTTTTTATATTATCTGTGCTTATATCTTAAATTCCTACCAAGCGTATATGTGTTTCTGACAACTACAGAGGTGAAGGAAAAGAAGCAGCAATAAGATATATCTTGTGACTTTAACGGCATGTCAAATAGTCGGTTCGATTTTATATTTTAATGATTCGGTTTATCGATTTTTAATTTTTTAAATATATTAATTTAATAATAAATTAATAAGATATTTTTTTTATTGGTTTTTTATTTATTCAATAAGAAAATACTCATAAAATAAATATGTAACTTCTTTAATAATTTGACGCAATATGATGAGATATAGTAAAATCAACAAATTAATTGAGCATTTAAACTTAATAATATGTAATATTTGATCTCATATTTTAATTTACTTTCCACCAGGAGGGTTATATGTTAAAAATTAAGCAAACACATGACTTACGAGTATCGATTTAGTATTAAGTAATTTTAAATTATTAATATTTAATATTTATGAAGAAATAAGTAATAAATTATTGTAGTCTTAATGAGTTATCAATTTATTCGAGATTTTTAATCGAACGCTAACCAATAACTCGATTTTTTTTTAATATGAGATCATTACCAATCACTGTATATCATATGAGATCATTTATTTCAATCAGCAAACAAATGACATATAATATAAGATCAAAAAGAGTACCAGCTAAAAAAAGAATAAATAAAGGAAATTAAAGAAGAGGAATCAAAACAAAAAGGAAAACATCAGTAACAAATCTTAGTAAGATAATTAATATTATCACTCAGCATTACTAGCAGTGTTGGTGAATGGTGATGTTATATTGTGACATTATTATTATTAATTATTTAGAAATATTATTATTAGTATCACACAGCTGTAACGTAGGCTAAAAGGCAACTGTCATTTATTCTTTTAACGAGTAGAAAGTGAAGAATCCGTACAATTTAGCTTTATATATGAGCAAATGTTAGGAATCAACCAATGATATACTATATTAAATTTCAATATATATTGTTTTTTCGATCTTCATTTATATGATTCATTTTTGTTAGTCAATAACATATCCAATGAAATCCCACAAGTGAGATCTGAGGAGGATAAAATGCACACAAATTTTATCATTACCTCATAGAGATAAAGAAGTTATTTTCCAAAAATATCATATTTTTTAGTTAAACTAAACAAATATGTATGACTATAGTACTTAATGATTTAACTTTAAAAGTTCTTTTTATCCTTAAAATGATTTATAACCACACAGACATCTACAATATGACTTATTTTAGATCATAAGTTTCAAAAGTACTTCTTCCATTCATCTATACTTGACCAACAATATTTATCTAGTTTATGTAAAATCAATAGATAATTTTACTGATTCCTAATTTATTTTTATCATTAATTATGATCATTTTTCTATTACATTTTTCATAGCATTGTATTTATTATATCCAAAGGGTGATTTAGTAAAATTACTCGTCTGATTTACTGCTTCTTAATCCTGTTCCAAAGAGATGAGTAAAAATAGACGAAAAGAATATTTCTTCTTTAATTTTCATGTTAAGTCAATATATATATCACAAGGGTTTCTGGCTTTGACAATTATTGAGTTCATTAATTAAGACAACTTATACACTCAATATCCCGCGAGGGTGTGGTGTGTTTGGTATAAGGATGGAGAAAAATAACTTCTAGAAAGTATTTTAGTTGGTAGAAAATATTTTTTTGTGTGAAACAAAATTTCTAAGAAATAGAAAATAATTTTTAAAAGTAAATAAAGAAAATTTCATAAGTGACACTTCACATAATTATCCATATTCCACCTCCAAATGTATTTTACTTTATTCTTGCTCGAGCTGGATGATTAAATATTATGATGTCTAATTTCCTCAGGGTAGTTGCTATGCGAGCATATAAATAAGATGAATTTTGTTGTGGGTTCTCACCATCTGAATCAATTTTAAATAAAAAGTATCTCTCCATTCATTTCAATATCTCTAAACAGTGACAATTGTTTAATCTATTTGGAGTATTTATCTAAGTTATATAAAATACTTTTGAAAGTAGCCATAAATAAATTTGCCGAAAGGATAAATAGAATCATTTTTGCGAAAGCAAAGAATGTCGTGATCAGTAAAAGGTTGAAAATTATTTGACTTATCGGATATTGCTGTTTACTAGTCTCGACTGTAACAGATTCAACGTTAGTGAATTCTATAAAAATAATATCTTCCTTCAACATCGATGATAAGAAAAGAGCTAGAAAATATATTTCTTACTTACCTATCAAATATTAAAAAGTACGTAAACAACCCTTTTTGATTATTTTCTTAAAGAATATTATTTCTGATTAAAACTATTTTCCTTCATATCAAACACATCCTAAATCTCTTGTTAATCCATTATGTCTTAGAGTTATTTAAGCAATTTCCTCTGGACCAAAAAAAAAATCTCTTTTATCCATTGTTTCAATTTTTTCCTTTATCTTATTTTAATTCGTTTATGGAGCTTAATTTTTGAGATGAGGATTTTTCGAAAATAATCTCTCCATGAGATAGTGATAAAATCTGCCTAACATTTTACCTTCCTCAGACATCGCTCATAAAATTCCAGTAAGTTTGTTGTTGTAATTTAGCTCTTTCCAATTTCCATTATCTTAGGAACCCCAACATCACATATGTTTTCTTTTGTAATTACTTTGTATTAGTCAGCAGATTATATTCTTAAGCTAGTCTTTACAGCTCAGCATCAAGCTTAATTTACTTAAAAGTATAATTAAGACAAATTTCTTTGTTAACTTAATCAAGAATTATTTCTTTTAATTTAGGGAAATCATATCATGGTGGGGTCTTTTCATTTCTACATATACATACAATTAGCTAGTAATAAACTGTACATGTTTAACACCATCTAACACATTTTAGCTAAGTCACTAAGCCTAAATTAAAGTGCTGATTTTGCTAATATCTTGATAATGATTGCTTTAATGATGCTAGTTAGCACAATTATCAAGATACTAATAATATGTTTTTTAAAAAAAAATCTTAAATTATCATGAAACCTTAACTTCTCTACAATGACAATGTAAAATTTTTGTTACCCTATCTTGTTTCCTAAAAGATAACTATATATATAAAATAGTATATGAAAAAAAAAATTAAATAAGTATGTTTTTACGTTATATCTATAGTAGGTATTCATATCAAGTTACTTGTCATAAGGTTACACAAGTTCAAGCCTTGGAAACAACATATGACAAAAATGTAAGGTAAAGTTGCGTATAATAGACCCTTGTAGTCGGACCCTGTGTGTAGCGGGAGTTTTAGTACATCTATCTAGCCCTTTGTTTTACTTATTTACATTTTGAATAATTAAAATTTAGACTCTATCACGATCATTTTCTATTACAAAATTTCACTATAACAATCAAGTTTGTTTTGATTTGATTGTTGATACTCCTATTATGTTATATACTATATGTTCTCTATAACATCATTTTTTTACTATAGTTAAAAAATTATCTAAATTAGCAATATTGTTATAAAGTGTTAAAAAGAAAAGGTTAGGCAGTAATAAGTAGAAATAAGTTAAATCATAGTGGTAATAGGACAATTAAAGGAAGAAAACAAGAAGGAATAAGAAAAAGAGGAGCTAATATACTTTCCTTGGACCCATGCCATGTCTTCTTGGTACCCCATGATTTGATTTCCATCTTTCTCAGCTACAATTCTACTCAACTTTTTCTTCTTTCTTCCATAATTATCTTTTTAATCAACAATTTAATGAAATCCCAAGTTTGAAATTATCATAACTTGCTCTCTATATTTTAGAAAAAAGTGTCAACCTAGGTTGCACAATTTAGTATTTTCAAGTTATGATGTCAAATGATCAAATAATCGTCGAAGGAGGAGGAGGAGAAGGATCATCATCAAGATCATCAACCACCGTACTTCTACCACCATCTAAGGATCATCATAATCATCAGCTACCATCACCGCCTCAACTGAGCAGGTACGAGTCTCAAAAACGTCGTGATTGGAACACTTTTGGACAGTACTTGAAAAATCAAAGGCCGCCAGTTCCTTTATCCCAGTGCAACTATAACCACGTGTTAGAATTTCTCCGATACCTAGATCAATTCGGAAAAACTAAGGTGCATTTACACGGCTGCCCTTTTTTCGGGCAACCAGAACCTCCAGGACCTTGTACTTGTCCTCTTAGACAAGCATGGGGAAGTCTTGATGCACTTATTGGCAGGCTTAGAGCTGCCTATGAAGAAAATGGTGGCCTACCGGAGAATAATCCATTCGCGAGTGGCTCTATACGCGTTTATCTCAGAGAGGTAAGAGATTTTCAAGCTAAATCAAGAGGAATTTCCTATAAGAAGAAGAAGAAGAGGAAAATGCAAATGAAAGCTACTTCTAGTAATGCTCATGAGACAACAACAACTACCTTTCAATTCCAATCTTCTTGAATTTCAATTTGGCTTATGAAGGAGCAAAGCAAAAGGTAAAAATTGCTATGGTTTTATAATAAGGGGATTATTTGCTTTGTTTTTATCCAAATATGTCACAAGTTTTTTGATATCAGAGGCGAAATCGGAATTTTTTAGTTTATGAGTTTTGGATCAGACCATTGTTATTTCAGTTTACTTACATATATAAGATATGAGTCAAAGTTACTGAGTTTTATCTGACTCTGTAATATACCATGAAGATTAACTTCATGTTTGTGAACATCATGTTGAATATTAATTTATAGTTTAAAAGAATTTGCTTTGTGCTACATGGTCTAGATCTGACTCATCCTAGTAATTTTGGATTAGGAAATCCCTAGTAATCATAATTCACAACATCTAGTTTTAATTATAATTATATTTGCCGATGAATAAAAGAATAAATCGATTCAAACCTACTGACTCGAAATTTTGAAATCGTCAGTATATAGGGATCTACCCCAAATTCGAAACCCTAATCTTCTTCTAACTTATGGGTGAAAAAATTGGATTTTTACAGCAGGAAGAACTTTTTAAAACATTTCCGACTATCTACTATGGTCAATGATAATTGTCTCTTTCTTCTTCCTCTAGTATGTTTCACTCCGTTTTGATTCGACATAAAAAGAAATTATTTTTTTTCAAAACCTTATAATTTCGAATATATCATAAAATTTATGTGATTACAAAATTTTTAAAATTTATAATTTTAAATATATCATAATATTTGTGTTCTAGAAAAAAATTCTCATTTTTAAAAAATATAAGAATGCATCATTCTTTTGACCATATTAATAAGGAAATAATGTCAAGCAAAGTGGAGCAAGTATTTTTTTTTTCTTTTTTAGGGGTCTTGTAGCTAAGATTAAAATTGTAATCTTTGCTTGCTTTTGTCTAATCTCTCTCTTTTGAGATTCTGCAAGATTTTGTGCCTGCCATAGGTTCCCATTAAGTAAAATTACTGTGATTAATGGTTATACAAAACATGTATAGTATCTAAAAAAAATCTGCCTTTTGGTGTATTAATACATGTTAGATTTTAAACATCTAAGATCTCTTATTTACGAGGGTTTTCTGAAAACACTCTCTCTATTTCTTTAAGTTAGTGGTAATGTCTATGTATATTTTTCCCTCCCCATACTTCATTTGTGGAATTTCATTGGATATGTTGTTGTTGTTGTTGTTGTATTTACTAATGTGTGTATATATATATAGAAGATCACAAAATATTATAGGTATTATCTTTATATACACTCCAATATTAGGGTGCAAGTGATCCAGTCAGTAGCGTAGCCATATATAATGAAGAGTTGTACCTATATAGTGAAGGGTGATTGTAATTAGTTGAGCATATATCCGTGGTTGAAAAAATATTTAAAATATATCGATCACAAAATATTTTTCATACGTATATATTAATTCTTCAATATTCTTAACGAAATTTCGGATATTACCTCTAATACATCAGGTCATTTCAGCTGCAGTTAAAATTAGTGCTCTATAGTCATCTTCAACACTTTGCTATTGTAAGGTCGGTTTCTTAGAGAGGCCTATGTTATGTAATTTACCCTAAGATAAACATTGTATCTTGTAGTATAAAATAATTTAGTACATGAGAGGAGTGGTGGAGGGGGGGGGGGGTTTGGGGTGGGATGATCAAGGGACGAGGGTAGTAGCGGAGGCAAGATTTTTACTTAGAGAATTCAAAATACGAAGAACTGAACTCACTAACTAGTCGAAAAAGATTTGACATCTACTATATATGCATAAAAAGTAATTTTAACCAAATATAAATAGTGTAATTTTTTGTCGAAAGGGATTCAGATGAATACTCTAACTAGCTACAGGCTAGCTTGGCCACTGAGCAAGGGTTGGAGGCATTAGGTGCGCAAAGAGGAGATAATGAATTTGGAATATCACTTCCGAAATTTATTTCCTATTTAATTTCCTTTAGGGAAGTTGATTTCTCATTGGAGAATCTTAATAGTTCATTTGTTGGTTGTCCAGACTTTCAATTTGTTGATGCGGGTTTGATTCTTAATTAGTCACTTGCTTAGTTTTAGGGAATTTCTTCTCTTAGAAAAAATATTTTGACCAACCAAATATGAGAAAATTAGAAAATTATTTTTCCCTAGCACCAAACACACCCTTTGCTTAATGTCTATTTTGGCGTCTAATTATCATTGATTATCCTTCCTTAACAGCTTTGCCAATACAACGTGAAAAACTTACTTGATTGCTGGTAGAACATCTTCTTGAACAGATTATTAGGGTTGTTTCGTTAGGAGTGAGTTATCTTGGGATAATTTACTGTCATCGGATTAGTTATCACGCGATAAGTTATCCCACCATGTATATCGGATAACTTATTCATTACTAAGATATAAATGATGGATAAATAATTATGTGATTATGCCTAATATCTCCAACCAAACGCAGGATAAAATTCTACATTTTGTATAGATTATTATACCTTATACGTTACACCAAACGACTCCTTAGAATATTAATAAGGGTGTGTCTGCTACTAGAATATATTGTTTAGAAAATAAATTAATTTCTTATATCTTTGCTAGGTAAATAAAAAAATATCCTTCTAAAAATATTTGTATATTTAGTTAAACACTATGAGAAAATCTCTCCACCTAGATCATACTTATATTATTGTTGTTATTGTTCTATGAGAGAATGAAGGATGTGGGTGAGGTGTGAATGAAATTTGGCTAGGGGTTTATTCGAATCCATTTGATAAAAAATTATGCTTTCTTTGTTTCATTTTATGTGATACTTTTTTCGTTTTAATCCTTACTAAAAAGAATGTCACTATATAATTAGAATTGTAGAATTAATTTAACTTTAAAATTTTTCTTTTACCCTTAATGAAATGATTTTCAATCACACAAATATCTATGAATGACTTTAAATCACAAGTTTCAAAAGTTTTTCTTCTTTCTTAAACACCATGACACAAAATGAGACGGAAAGAGAGGGAGAATTATTTATATATAGTTAAAATAACTTTTTATGTATGTATATGTGTGTGTGTGTGCGTGTGTATATATATATATATATATATCGAACCCTTTATGACTAGTTCGTGTGCCTATTTCTTTAGATTTTAAATTCCCTTAATGAAAATTCTAACTCCACCACTAGATATAAAGGTGTGTTGGAAAGTGGGAGGAAATAAATAATAGTAACTACTATGGAATAAAATTTGTTTTTGAAAATAAAAAAAAGACTTTTCTAGTGAAAAATGTTATATCGATGACACATAATACTAGAGGTATGTTTGAACACGTGATATGAAAATTATGATTTAAAATCAAATCAATTTGAAGTTGAAGTTTTGTTTCATTTCTATATGTAATTTAGATTTTTAGTGGTACTTTTGAAAATCATAATCATGAAAATCCCATAAATAAAATTATCAAAATTTCTTCAATTATTCTTATAAAATCTTATCAAATGGGCAAATTATAGTTCATAAATAAGATTTTTGAATATTCTTATAAGGTACGGCATTGATAAATCACATATTGCACCATGTTCCTTTTATAAATAAATGTTTGCGACTACAAACTTTCAAATACACAATCATAAGAATCAACTATAACAATAGTAATAACTATTTATTCTTTAATAATAGAATCATTTCACATGGTAGGAACAGTCTCTCCGCATTGAACATGAGTCTCTTATCGTAATTTCAAATTATGATCTTAAATTGTATATCATACATTGATTCAAAATCATAATTTTATATCGCATATACAAACGCAAACTAATTATTTCTCTTTCTTATCCTCCAACACATCATATCCTCACCGTGACTCATACATGGCCCTCATCTCCACCACACCTTACTCCCAACCCTCCATATATAGTATTTACCTAAGTTTGAGACAATATTTCCTATTTATATAAAAAGACAAAAATATTTTAAAAAATTACAAAATAATATATTTTCCCTCCGACCAAACACACCCTAACCAAAAAAATAATTATTTCATCCAATTGTCCCAAATACAATTGTTCTAGCTATCTATTGCATCATACTCACAAGATTAACATAACCATTAGTCCGTGACCATTCCTTTATTTTCTCTTTTAGTAAAGCCAAATTGTTAACAAATTACAAAGCTATGTTTCATCATTAACTTCATTTTAGGTCCAAACATTATTTATAGAGTCAAATTCATTATTTCGATTCATAATTATCTAATATTATGCCTTCAAATTTTACTATTCAAACTTTAGTTATTTTTCTTTCTATTACTTTAAAAGTAGCTACTTCAGTCACTTGAATTTTAGATATTCCTTTTTACTTCTCATCAAACGAATGACATCTTTTTCTACTTTTTGATTTTATGGTAGAACATGCGAGGAACATTAAACATTTCACAATATTTATTATCTCAGATAAATAAAATTTGAATAAAGTAGAAAAATAACATTTTAAGATAATAACTACAGTATTAATTAATTTACCACCATATCAAAAATCAAATGCACCACCATCTTATTCATTGAAGGACTTTACTTGAGAATTCACAATCAGCTTATTTTTAGGGGATATTTAGACTTAGTTTGATCTACCATTTATTTTCTTCCACCACATAATTTTTCTTTTTGACAAATATATATTTTAAAAAAAAAGTAAGAAACACCATATCTAAGAATATTGAAATCTAGATATAGAGAGGTCCCACTTCCTTTCAACTTACATGGAATCTTTCCATTTATAAGGAATTAGGTTGACCTAGAATAATAGTATCTCCTTTAAGGTAGAATTTAGATATTTAAAAAGCTTTACTTGTAAATGACAAATTGAAAAAGTCTCTTGTGATCTCTTATAAGCCCTTTTTTTTTAAAAAAAAAAAAAAAGTCTTTTTTTTCTTTAATTTGACAATCATTTCATTTTAACCTCCCACCCAACATATTTAATATCATAAACTATTTGATACATTAAATTTATGACTACAAATAAACATGAAAATCTCTTTGATAATGCAATGGTGGGGTCAGGAGCGAAGCCACGTCATCTAAATTCCTTTTGGTGAAAAATTACATTATGTATATAAGATTAAAATAATTTTTTTATGTATACATAAAATAGATATCAAACTCTTTTCAATTAGTTTCTGTATTTACTTTTTTAAATTTTAAACTCCTTTAATTAAAATTTTGATTCTGCCTTTGAATAGAGAGGGACAACACTCATCATTTATACGAATCATAGTCACCCTTTTTGTCTTATTCTGTAAAAAAAATGATTGTACTATATTCTTTTACTACGTTGAGTCCCATCAAGGTAAATTACTAGGTAATTTTAACTTTTCAAAAAGCAATTATATAAAACATTAATGAGCATCCAACTTCATTGAAAAGTTTTTTTAAAAAAAATTGTGCTCGAAAAATATACTATCAAAATACTAAGAAAAATGTTCACAAAATTATTAGTGTATTTAATTTTCAAGTACATGAATAGTAGAATCTTTAAAATTTCTCTCTAACTCTAGAAAGAAAGTATTCTCTAATCTCTACAGTCGATTCAAATACTATTTGATAAATTGTTTTGAAGTTTGATTAATTTATATTTTAAGCAAAAAACTTATGGAATCATTATCCGACCCTAATTTACACTGTATATGTTGTTGTTGTTTGTTATCTAATGCTAATTAACATAAATTCGCTCTTATTTGTAAAATCATGAAATACATTATTGGATTATTACTTGATAGTGATTTTCCCTTGTATTCATGCTTGTGGCTATTGAAAATTTCTATCATGATTGGGATAAAAAGTATTCGAATTTTTGTTGTACAATCTCAAAAAATGTAAAATGTCATGAATTGCTTTACTGATTAAGCGTTCTAGTAACAATCATTTCATGTCTCTCGCTAAAAAAATATTTCAAACACAACAAGCAAACACATATATCTGCAACCTAGATACTAATAAAAAATATTATATTAAAATTAAAGTGTACCTAAACAATTAGATACCAATTTTCTGTGTTCTATTATAGTACGTACTATTTTGTTTTTATTTTATTTTTGATAAATATGTGTGCATAGTAACATGAAAATTATGTAGAAAATAAATGTGTGGGAAAATATTTTTTCTTTGTGGAAAAGAATATACACAAAATTGAAACTAAAGGTGCGACTTTAGTTGAAAAATATTAGATATGCAGTAATGACTTAAAAACTTAGTATATAATATGTACATAATTAATTAACCATTACCAATATATAGACAATAGACCAACCTACAACGATATCTTTGTTCATGACTATCTTAATGGAAATAGGGTAAAAAAGTTCCAATATATAGACAATAGACCAATCTACAACGATATTTTTGTTCATATCACCACTACAACGATATTTTTGTTCATATCACCAAGGATATATATGACCTTAGAAAGGAAGATATTGTGTATTATGGTAGAAGGCTAGTAGGGGCAGGATTGTAGGATTACTCATATCATTATATATTGTGTTGTTATTGGTCGTCATTTATTTTGCTACTTGTATTGTATTTATGAGTTTCTAATTGTTTTTCACTATATATAGTCATTTTTGTATTTAGTATTTAGTATTTTCTGCTTTTGAGACTGATATTGTCACACCCCGAGCCTACACCCTGGACGTGACGGGCACTCAAAAATCATTTCTGGTCTCAAGCGAACCACTTAGCCTGGCTAACTTACTCAGCAGACAAAGATACCGAAATGAACTAAAATAGGCTCAAAGTTTATGAACTTAAAAATAAACTGGTAAAGTGTACAACTTAACTCAACTTCAAAGAAATAACTTGATACAATATCTTTCTAGTCTACGAAACCTCTAAAGTACTAACTATGAATAAGGCACCGGAGTTAGGCTCATAGGTACTTCAACAAAAAAAGTGAATACAAATAGATGAAGACTCCCGAGCTCCTCTGGATGCTAAGAGGCCTCACCGACCGCTGATGAGGACTGTCCTACTGAGCATCTGCATCATAATACGATGCAACGCCAAAGACGTCAGTACGTGGAATGTACGGTATCTAAGATGGCCAAAAAGTAATAAAGATAGAATATTTACTTTAAAACTGCACCTAGATATAGCTTAACTAACAAAAATTTATCATGCATATAAACTATATACATATATTCTCAAACTTGTCAAAGTGCAACTCAATATAAAAAAAGCACTTACGGTAACACATTAATGAGCATAGCTAAATATATATAAAATATGATACTCAAAAATTTGGCTCTGTGCTTGGCTCAACTCAATCAAATATGCAACATAAATAAAGAAATATTTTAATAAAGAAATACTAAATCTCAATATGTAGAATAATAATCTTTACTTCTTGGAGTTTCTCTAACCGACAACCATCACTATGAGTTTCGTGATGATACAGCGTCTTGGCCATGCTGCCAGAGCCATCTCGTACTTTGCCGGGGTAGGGGACGAAGAACTAGGGGAGTGGATCCATCCCAAAACTGGTGTCATCTCCGTGGCAAGTGAGGAGTTGTACCTTGGTACAATCCTATCCTATGTTGGCTACAAGTTTATGAGTTCAAGTAATTAATTCTACTCTCACTCATATCTGTGCTCAATACTACTCTCAAATGACTCTTATATAGCTCATAACTTGAAAGAATATGAATTCTTAAAATCTGCTCTTTCAGGGACTTAGCCCATCTTTAACTTTTCTTAAACTTTTCTCAACTTGTTTTAAACTTTTCTTTATCTGAAAATGCTATTGTTACAAGTGTCTCAAAACATAACTTTATTACTCAGCTATCTTTCAAGTACAAAGGTTTAAATACTTCTTAAAACTTAGCTCAAAACTGTCTGAAATCATAGGCTTCTTGCTCCTCTATTCATAAAATACTCATAAAAATACTTTTTCTGGAGTTTAAAGTAAGGTATCAATCTTCATAGATTTCTATAGAAATTTTAGGGTTTAGCTAATCTAACACTTAAACATAGCATCTCAACTCAAGACTCCAATGCAATAGAAGAATTTAATAATTCTCATACTTTTCTCCGAAAAATAGCATAAACAAGAAAATTCCTCAAAATAAAGAAATCTTGTTGTAAACTATTGACTTGATATCTAGAAAAACTAGTAATTATGTAATGGAAAAATAATATATAAAGATTTTTGTAGGCCTTACATACCTGAGAATCAACTTTTTGGAAGAATTGGGAAGAATCTTGAAAGCCCTAATTACCGTTCTTGATTTTCTTTACGCTTGAGTTTTCTTGAGAGCGTTTTTGAAGAATGAAGGTGTAACATAAACATTTAGGACTTAAATTTGACTTAAAACCAACTAGTTTAGGATTATGGATGTGGGAAAGGTCGAAACTATCCTTCCCAATTAAAAGAAAAAAATCGGCTCGATTTTGTACTAGTGCGCGTCGCATACCAGTGTTAAATCACTGGTTTTCGCAAATTTTCAAATTTTCAAACTTTCAAACTTCGTCAAAATTTTGGAAAAAATCAAGCGTGATTCCACGTCCCTAGCGCGTCGTGAAAGGGGCATGGAAAGCTCACTGTTTTGCAATTTTTTTGAAAAAAAAATAATTTGAATCGGTCGCATAAAAATCGAGCCAAGACCATTTTCCGACTCAATTTTTTGCACTGATCGTAAACCAGTCTCGAATTTGCAAACGGAGCATGGGAAAAAGCGTTACGCGCAATATCAATTCTAGGGGTAATTTTGGTCTTTTCATTGGGTGTTATAGATATATTTGAATTGGGGATCTTCTGAAATAGTCCCTCTATCTCTATTAGATAGTGGTAAGATGTGTGTACATTCTACCCTCCCCAAATTTTACAAGTGGAATTTCACTTATTATCTTATTGTTGTAATTCATAAAACAATACAAAATACATAAAAAAATCAACTTATTTTTATAAAAAGTCTTTTTAGAAAAATATTTTTCTTCATACCAAGTGGACTAAAATCCTCTTTTAGCGGTGTTATAAGGAAAATCATCAAATATTTTGGGACATCAAAAATTATTGAGGCCATAATATTCTGTACACGTTATGCCATTTCATACTATTTTACGTGCCTCAAATAATTTAAGGAAAAGTACACAAAAATAGACATACTTTAAAATTATTTACTCTTAATAGACCTAATCTAAACTACTTACTTTTAATGGACCCATTACCCAAACTATTTACCTTTTTACCCACTTACCCCTTTTTATTTCGCGTGCTAATGTCATGCTGATGTCAGCATGAATACTGTGAAATATACTTTGGTGGTATATATACACCATAGTGGTATCAAATAGAATAAGCTCAGTCTTTTGTGATACTTTGGCGGTAATATAGATACCCAATTAGTATATATGATTTTTTAAAAAGAAATAAAAAAAAAATTTAAACTCTAAATTAGTAGAAAATATATTCTTTATATATTCTGTCGGTATATTTATACCATATCGGTATCACATAGGATTGAGTTTAATCATCTGTGATACCCTGTTGGTATATACCCTATTGGTATATCATACAAGTGTTGATGTCAGCGCGCGAATTTTAATATTATGGGGCAAAATTTTAATAGTATGGGAGTACAAAATGTAAAGGGGCATATGCATGTAAATAGTTTGATTTAAAGGGGTACAAACTTAGTTTTCCCAATAATTTTAGACTTATGAAATTAAGCAAGCATAGAAGATTCGACATATATAGTTTAACATATGCCAAGATTGGGAGACTCGAGGTCTAAGTGTCATGACCCGCCACCATTCTTGCACTAAGGAGAAGAATCTAGAGCCTCCAGGTTGTTTACGGAAGACTCGAGCAAATCAACTAGTGCCACACGGAGGTCTTAGTGGAAGTTCTAAGCCCATGACATAAGGCCCCATCTTGTAAATGAATATTAGATGTTATCATTGCGATAATGTATATCACGCATGTAGATATATAATATATATCATTGTCCATCACACATTCTTATAGATATATGCAATATACATGAGATACACAGATATAATGAAAGATATACACCAATATTTTGAAGGATATACAAAGATATACACTGCTCTAACATCAATTTTCTCATAACCTCTGATGCACGATCACTACAAAATCATCATAATTACAATTATCAATATCAAAAAGGAATTAACTATAAACTTTGTGACTAAATTGCCCCTAGCTAATTTAATTTTTTCATAATTCATCACTAAATAAAATTAATAATAAATTTTTTAAGGAAAAATTATGTAACTAGGCAAACATATGATATGTATTTACATTTTATACCACTATACTTTAAAAAAATTATAAGTTATAGCTATAATTAGGATTTTGTTGCTATAATTATGTTTTTATTGTTATTTTCTCTCTCCTCTCTTCCTGTCTCTCGCCTCTCTCCTCTCTCTCTCTCTTTGCAATTTCTTGCCAGATATACGATTACATATGTATACTAACTGCATATATACAATCATTTTGATAGATATACATATACAATTCGCCTCTCTACCCTCTCTCGCTCGTCTTTCTCCTCCCTCTCGATCTCGCTCGCCTCCCCTCTTCCCTCTCTCAATCTCGCTCCCCAGATATACAAATACATATGTATATTAGTTACACACATATAATTATTTGACAGATATACACATACAATTTGACAAAAATCTATATACAATTCGCCTCTCTCTCTATCTCGCTTGCCTCTCTCATCCCCCAAGTCACATAGCTAAAGTTATACCTTATTTGACTATATTAAATTTCAAACCTAAGCTATTTATGAAAATTCTCCTACCTGCCTCATCATATGACAAAGTATATATTATGTTTTCTTGTCAAATAGTTTTTGTTTTATTAATATAAAAATAAAATATATAAAAAATAAAGTCATTATCAGAAAGTGGTGAAGGTTAGTTGTAGTGGGCAAAATCACACCTCTACGGTTTAGACAGTTGCAAGATTCTTACACATTCTTTTTTGCTAATTTATTATTTTTGTGTTTAGTTAGGTTAAGATATAACAATTCTTTTATAATGATATTACAATCAAATGAATATTAATTTATTGTTATCAAATGTTAGCTCCCATCTTATATTGTTCACGTGCATTAATGTTGATTTTCTTATATCGTTTTGAATAAGTACTTGACGTCTTTATATAATTTTAGATGATATTTCCTCATTAAATAATTTTTGAGGTAAAGTTATGCAACGTATTATTTTTTTTATTAACTTTAAAAAAGAAGTTTTTGATTTGAATTGTAGAAAGAGAAAATTTTAGAAATAGTGGTAATTTAAGTACTAACTATCAATCATAGTTTAACGATATTTTAATCATTAATTATCCGTTATAGTTATAGTGTAATTTGACTAAGTAATAATAATTTACTTTTAAAAAAGATTGTGATACAATGTACAGTATCAATTTATTTTGTATCTATTATATATTAATTCTTTATGATTTTTTTGTATTTCTAGAGTTAAAAGTATAAAAAATACATCTAAATTATTCCAGTATTTTTTAGTCATGTTTGATCTTTTATATTTCAATTTATTCTCTTAATATAAGGTTATCTTGGTAAGAATTTTCATGAACTTGATATTTACATTAAATTAAATGATTTAATCTCACCAATTAAAAATTTCAGATGGACCATTTAATCATAGTTAAATGACACTAATATATACACACACACACACTTATCCTGCATTTTTTGATTTTATGTAAGAATAAAATATAAATAAAAAATTTAAGATTTTACTTTTAATCCAACAATTTTGTTTGAGCTGCTCCTGATAATTTTCTTAGCACACTTGTAAAATAAAGTAAGTTATATTCCTCAGACTTTTGATTTTTGTGAAATGAAGAAAATCTTGATAGTGAATATTTTTTTTTTAAATAGATCTTATGATATGTTATTCCAAATAGGAGTGAGTTTTGAATATTATTTTAAAACAATTATAAAAAATTGTAGTTACACATGTAAAGATTCTATTGATTTGAGATAAATGAATAAAGATGTATCCACTTTAATATTCTCATTAATATGAGGAGATATAAGTAAAGATGATCCCACACACGTTGATCCAAACATCATAATTAATTAATTATATCTATTAAACAAATGAACTTTTAACAATTAAAAAGATTAAGTGAAATTTTCTCTATAAACTATACCTATGCATGGACTGATCTTGCACTTAAAAGTATGAATTCACATAAATTCAATAATTTTTATTCATATCTTGTACTTGTGCTAAGAAATTTACAAAATATTTACAAATATTTAATTATAACTTATGTTAAATTGAGATTATTGTAGAATGTTAACCCTTTTGACCATTCATGTAACATCCCATAAAATTACTAAAACGCCCCTAAACTATATTGTGTGCACAACACGTCTTTCCAAGCTCTGATGGGAAATTTGAGATCGGATTTGCGATCAGTGCGAAAAATTAGTTGGAAAATGGTCTCAACTCGGCTTTAACGCGAAAAAACGCGAATTATTTTTTTCAAAGAGAACCTAAACAGTGAGATTTCTGTGCCCCTTCAAGACGCGGAGAGGACGCGGAACCACACTTATAGTTTTTCAAAAATTTGATGAAAGTCGAGAATCTGTGAAAAATTGAAAAAAAAACCACTAGTGCGCTTCATGCACTAGTGTACGAGGGAGCAGTTTTTTTTCTTTTAATTCGGGAAGGGCAATTTCGTCCTTCCCGATATATTTTTACATCCCCAGGTCAGTTTTTAAAATGTATCTTCGTACAAAAGGGTTTTAAACCCATAAATCTTCTAAGGTTTCTACGCTAATTCTAAGAGAGAAGAAGGAAAGACAAGTGAGGGTTTCATAGGAGATTCAAAATTCCTTGAAGATTCGTCATTCCCAGGTATGTAAAGGCTACCCAAAAACATAGAATTAAACTTCCATGTGCCAATGTAGAGTTGGGATGAAAGATTCATGTCTAGAAGGCTTGATTTAGGAATTTGTTGAAAGTTCTTGAATAATTGCTAAATTCTTGGATATTATCTTGAGTTCTTGTTTTCTTTCTTTAAACTATATTTTTGTATCTTAATTTGATGATAAAGTTTAAAACTTACTGTATATGTTCTTTATAATGTGATTGTAACTTGATCATTAAAAATTGCTCTCTGTGGAGACTTGAATAATGAGTTTAGGGGGATGTCTAGAACCTTCAATAGCTGAAAGTGATGTCTGATTGAGTCTGAGTCTTAAGTTGAGTGTTTGATGACGGTAATAGCTGACATTATTGCTGATAGAGTTGAATGGGTGTAATTCCCTTAGATTGGATAGATAATATTGCCTGTAGAGCTTGGGCGATGAGAGTTCTTGATGGATTGATGGATTTATGAGCATGTTGAGTCCTGGGAGGAGTATTAGCACCAAAATGGGTAAGAATGAGTCCCACTTGAACCCATTAACTACATGGCCAGCATAGGAGAGGATTGGACAGTGAAAACGGATTTTCCTTTGTCCCGAAAGGGGACTTGACACACTTTTGGATCCACTGACGAACTCGTCCTATATCTCGGGAAGATACTGAATAGATGTGGCAACGACGTCTCTTCGTTGTATCACTACCGGCTCATAGGTAGTGGTTGTTGGTTATTGAAACTCCTATGATAGGTTTTATGATGATAGAACTCCGATATGATGTGATTATTTGATGTTTGATGGATAGCGAAGTGATAGAGTTTGGTCCTTACTCTGAGGTGAGGGTGAGTGATTGATGAGGGATTGTACATTATTTTTCTTTTACTTTAGCCCTTTTTACATATAGTACATTTACGAACTAACGCTCTTCTGGCCGCTGCATTGTTTTATGATGCAAATTCGATAGTCCGAGGACTTCAGTAGCCCGATCGTTGAGGTTTAGAGCTCTCTATTCCAGACAGTGGTGAGTCCTCCCCTGCATTCGAAGGATGTTTATTTTCTTTTGATTTTTAGTCTTTTATTTCGTCTCAGACAATAATATAGAAGCTTCATAAACGTAGACATTGATGTTGATGTTGATGTCGAGGGTTCTCTTCCCTCTTGCTTTCTTTCTTTATATTGAGATTTTCGTTATTCATTCTATTTCCCTATGATAGACTGATATTGATAGTATGAGTCCACATATAGAGTAGTATTTATCATCATTATGTTACTTTCTTCCGCTGATGAATGAATTGAATGATGACAATGAGACTAGGTGGTCCGGTTAGGGACCAGCAATAGTCTCCGAGTGTCAGTCACTTCTAGGGTACCTTCCCGAGGCGTGACAATTCAAATTCCACTTGAACCCTTAGAAGAAGACATAGGGATCAAAACATGAATAATGAAAGCATCTAGTATAAGTAATATTTCTTTAATTTTTTCTAATTTTTAAAAAGTAAAAGTATGATGCCACATTATTGTACATAATTGAGTCACTAATCAAAAGAATTTGTCTTTTTTTAATTTTATACACTTTATTTTTCTTAATTATGGATTATTTACTCAAGTGTATCAAAATTTTAAATGATATCTAAATAGATTGGTGGTTATAGAATTAATGAGAATTGAGAAGGGGGTAGTTAATAATTGAACTTGAAACAACCCTCTTATAAAAATTTACACAAGAATAAGTAATTAAATAGTAATTTCTTTTTATTGATTTAAAGCATTAAAAGGCGATCTAAATAATAATATTTATATGGATAGAAAATCAGTATTCGATGAAATAATTAACACGCACACACACATATGTATATATATTGATTCAAATATCATTATCATGATTAAAAAATAAAAAATCAAATTAAAAATCATATTTCATGTTTCTTAAAGAAGAAAAACATGCCTTTGTATTAAAAGGTAAGTGTGTCACTCCTCGTTTACTAAAGTTTTTTTTTTTTTAATCTTTTTGTGCCCTAATTTTCTTTCTCAACAGGGTTTGGCAACTTACAACATAGTTATAGCTTAACAAATGCACATGTATATATTTTGCTTTTTCACTCAATATCGAATATTTATATTAACGCTCGAGTAAATTTATAAATGTTATTGGAGATGAGATATTTCGTAATAGTGCATGTGTATAACAATATTATACTTCTATTTTCTTTTCTCGACTTGATTGAAATGGTATATATTGTCTATAGAATTGAACAATTTCTTAAAATGTAACAATGCATATATATACTTACAATATGATATTTTATAATTACATAAATATGTTATGCCTAATTTTTGTGCTAAACTCTATATTCATGCTTCACATGAGTTAGAAGTTCGATTTCGAAATTTTATGAACAAATATACTTTTTAAAATTTAATTCAAAAAAATTATCATCAAATATCACCTAATATTATGCTTAAATGGTTATTGTGGGGTCCACACCCATTTAAAAGGAAGGCAAATTGCCTTACAATTTGGTCAAAAAGGGCAGGAAAAGGAATTGCAAGCAAATTGCAATTCTGCTTGCAAT
>JAPFFP010000012.1:5183527-5206048 GCA_026153255.1 Solanum medicagineum | reverse complement strand
CAGCCATTGTTGAACCTGCCATTGTTGAACAAAGCAGTCAATTCAATAATGGCTGCTAATGGCTGGACTTCTTCAATCATGTCCATAAATAACTCATAATGCTGCATTTTTTTCTGAGACTAGGATATTTTATTTTAAGTTCTTCTCATTGCATACATTGATCTTTCACTATACAAATAACATTTGCAGTTATGGTTTAAGAAGCAAACGGTACCTGTTATCGTACCTTTGATTTCAAAAGTAGCAACAGAGTAATAAATGCTCAAATATTCAATATGTTATATGATGATTTGCCCCGTCTCCTCGTAATCTCTTCAAAATTGACAAAAGAGGATCTCAAAAGGTAAATATCTTCTATTTTCAACTCTGAGATTGTAGCTTCGAATCTGAACAGAAAAAAGAAAAAATTATCTCCGCAAAATAGCTCATAATGCTGCTGCTAAAGGCTGAGCATTCAGTCGGTTTGGTTCGATTTGTGAAATTCGGTCTGATTTTTTAATTTTTGATTTGAGAAAAATATAAATTGAAATTGAATTAAAATAAATTTGGTTCAGTTCGATTTTTAATTTTGTTTTGGTTTAATTTTTTGATTTTTATATCATTTCTGACTCCTTTTTTTTTTACGAAAAGTAGATTTTGATTCGGTGAAAAGTGAAAATTATTATGTCAAATCAAGATTCATTACGTGATTACGTCTTCCTATTATACAAGATGAAAATTACTCTTGAGTGACTAGAATTATTATACTCTATATACGTGGGGTGTTTGGAAATGATCGACACTAATTTGAGAAACACAAGGAAGATAACAAGAAAAACACCAAAAAGGAGACGGACTAATACATATAATATAGTAGATGAAAGCAATGAGGAGTAGACAGAAACAAACAGGTAATAGGATTCAAGCCAGAGATGCACACACAAGTTAACTGTATTTATGAAAGATGTCAAATTAACTGTGAACAGAGATGTCAAAATCAAATGGCTTGAAAGCCAACAAGACACAGACACTTTTGCTACCCCTTAGCTTCCTCAATAGTACTAATTAACATCATTCATTCTAAGGAGAAAATGAATAATCACACGATTCAATTATTCAAATTAGCCATTCTAGCGAGAAAATAACTCAAGCAAGCTGAAATCACAATTGTAGATATCTATTTGAAGCAACTTAAAGCATTATTTAAAATCAACTAGCTGAGAAAGAGCCAAATACCATCAAACAGAAATATTTACATTAAAAATTAGATAAACAAAATCCCTAATTAGTGAAAGCAATTAAAATCCGAATATCAACATTAAACTTCCCTTTCACATCTGTATATGTCATCCATACAATTTCATCCATAAATACTAGTTTGAGAAACACAAGAAAGATAACAAGAAAAACATCAAAAAGAGAGAAACCAATACATAATGTAACAGATGAAAGCAATAAAGAGCAGACAAAAAAGAACAGGTAATAGGATTCAAGCTAGAGATACGCACACAAACTAACTGCACTTTTGTAGAGATATTAAACTAACTATGAACAAAGATATCAAAGTCAAATGGCTTGAAAGCCAACAAGACACAGACACTTTTACAACCCTTTAGTTTCTTCAATAGTACTAATTAACATCATTCATTCTAAGGAGAAAATGAATGATCACACAATTCAATTATTCAAATCAGTCATTTTAAGGAGAAAATGACTCAAGCAAGCTGGAATCACAATTGTAGATATCTATTTGAAGCAACTTAAAACACAATGTAAAATCAACTAACTGAGAAAGAGCCAAATACCATCAAACAGAAATATTTACAGTAAATTAGATAAACAGAATCTCTAATTAGTGAGAGCAATTAAAATCCAAATATCAACATTAAAGTTTCCTTCCAGATTAATATATACCATCCATACAATTCCATCCATAAATACTAATTTGAGAAACACAAGGAAGATAGCAAGAAAAACATCAAAAGGAGAGAGACTAATACATAATGTAGCAGATGAAAGTAATGAGGGTAGACAAAAACGAATAGGTAATAGGATTCAAGCCAAAGGTGCGTACACAAGCTAACTGCACTTTTGCAGAGATGTCAAACTAACTGTGAACAAAGATGTCAAAATCAAATGACTTGAAAGCCAACAAGACACAAACACTTTTGTAGCCCCTTAGCTTCTTCAATAGTACTAACATCATCCATTCTAAGGAGAAAATGAATAACCACACAATTCAATTATTTAAATCAGCCATTTTAAGGAGAAAATGACTCAAGTAAGCTAGAATCATAATTATAGATATCTATTTGAAGCAATTTAAAGCATAATGTAAAATCAACTAGCTGAGAAAGAGCTAAATACCATCAAACAGAAAATATTTACCTTAAATTAGATAAACAGAATCAATAATTAGTGAAAGCAATTAAAATTCAAATATCAACCCTTCCAAATTAGTATGTGCCATCCATAAATGCTAATGTGGATTATAAATGAAGTTCAGAACGACAACTATGCACCAGACTACTAATTATGGAGTCACTGATTCACTAAGACAAAGTTTACAAATAAAAGGGCATTTGATGTTAGCTAACACAATAACATTTGATGTTAGCCAACACAGACATACAATATTTAAGTCCACATTCTCAACAGTTATCAACAACAATACAAAACAAGAGCCAAGGAACATGTCCCGATCTGTTATGCCAGAAAGAACCTACATAAATCATCATGAGAAGAACAATTAACAGATAAAGTTAGAGTAGGAACAGACTCCTTTTATTATCTGAAGGAGAAGCATTAATAGATGGGGGAAAAAATTCAGATTCAACAGCAATATCTAGAAACAACATTTGCAGTTTTCAATTTTCAATTTTCACTATAGCAATTAACAACATCTAATCTATAAGTATGCTCGAAAAAAAATGAAACTTCTACACATATAATATAGTTCAATTGAACAACAAAAATGATGCACGGAATCTAATAATGCCCAGAACAAGAAAAAATCAATTTGATTTTTTTCATCAGAGACTAGAACCTTTTATTCTGAGTTCTGCTCATTGCATACTCCGATCCTCCAATATACAAATGACATTTACAACTATGATTTAAGCAGCAAATGATATTCCTTTTCTCATATCTTTAAATTCAGAAATATCAGTAGAAAATCAAAAAATTACTCAATTTCATACATCTGAAAGAATAACAATAATTTAAAACTCACTAAAACATAAATAACTTTCCTTTGATATTCTACAATACATCCATTTTGATGCAACTTTTTTGCATAATTTTATCATATTTATGAGCTAAAGATGCATGATCACACCTCCTCAGGACTGGGTTGTTAGCATTGGGCTATCTTAGAAAGCCCAAAAGCAAAGCCAATCCACATTATATCATCCTTTCTTAATATAAAAATGCTAGGGTTTGCTCAGAATTGGGATTTAGGGTTTTAAGCTCCATTGTTTTCTTTACTGTAAAAAAAGATGGACATGATGAAGAAGAGAAAGCTCGAGGACAACGGTGGCGTCGATGATGTTCCCATTGCTAGTAGGCTTTCAATCGAAGATGCCCGGAAGATTCTCGAATCTGTTACACCTGAACAAATGTTAGAAATCCTACAAAACGCCATCGTTCGTCATCCTGACGTTCTTGATCAGGTACGAGTAATCGCCGATCGTGATACTACTCAAAGAAAGCTCTTCGTTCGTGGGCTTGGCTGGGAAACGACCACTGAGAAGATCAGGTCAATTTTTGGGAATTACGGTGAGTTAGAAGAAGCTGTTGTTATTCTTGATAAAACTACTGGGAAGAGTAAGGGTTATGGATTTGTTACTTTTAAGCATGTTGATGGAGCTTTACTTGCGTTAAAGGAACCGAGTAAAAAGATTGATGGTCGAATGACGGTTACTCAGCTTGCTTCTGCTGGGATTCAAGGTGGACATGGCGGTGGTAGTTCAAATAATCCGGTGGATGTGTCGTTGAGGAAGATTTATGTATCTAATGTGCCGTATGATATGCAATCTGAGAGGATTTTACAGCATTTTTTGATGTATGGGGAGATAGAGGAAGGACCCTTAGGGTTTGATAAGGCAACTGGGAAGTCAAAAGGGTATGCTTTGTTTGTGTACAAGACAGCGGAGGCGGCACAGGCTTCTTTGGTGGATCCTGTTAAGAATATTGATGGGTATCAGTTGAACTGTAAGCTGGCTATAGAGGGGAAGAAAAAGCCAGGCCCTGGAGGAGTTCAGGTCCAAACAGATATGTGTGGTGATCCGATGGGTCATGGGCAATATGGTGCGCCTGGTGGGATTACTGGTTATGGTGGATTTTCAGGGCATTCATCATATGGTGGGCATGGACATGGTCCCAATTCAGGGTTGGGTAGTGGAAATGGTATAGGGGTGGGTGGTCCTGGTGGTTCATCTTTTGGGAGCCAATCTGGCGGGTACGGTTCAGGGATTGGTGGCCCATATGGTGGGGGTTCTCATTATGGTGGGCCTGGTTCAGCTGGATATGGTGGGTTGACTGGTGGTGCTACTGCTGGCGGTGGTTATAGCGGCACTGGGGCATTGGGAGCTGCTGCTGGTGGATTACCTGGGGCTGCTAGTGCATTAGGTAGTGCTGGCCGTGGATCTTCAATGTATGGGGTACCCCCAAGCTCAACCGGGATGCCAGCTGGAGATTATCCACCACAGGGTTCTCATTATGGTTCTCTACATCAACCTCACGGGCTACAAAACCAAGGCCCTGGGGCATCAGCTCCACCCAGAGTTGCACCTGGGGCTATGTACCAGGGGATGCATTCATATTACTGAGGTAGATTTCTTCCTTCCACTTTTACATAATTGTTGTTGGTGATCTGTGCTCTGTGGTGCTATCAGGTTTGGTTGATCTTGGACTTCTGGTCACTTCTGTTAGTATTTTTATTTGTCCGCCCGATCCTTATCCATCTGTGTGCCTTGCATTCTGCCTGTTGAATATTCTTGCTTGAAAATGTTGGATGTAGTTTTAATAAAACATTTCTGTACCTGCCGGTAAAGTAGGCTGAATTTTTAATGAGTTTTGGTGAAACATGCTTGCTTATTGACTTATTCTATGATCTTGTTGTGGATATACTTAATGTTCACCAATCTCTTCTATTAAAGCTTTTACCAAGTAAGACTAGGTGTGATAAAACGAGAAAAGCTTAGAGGAAGGAAAGAAACACTGAAGAAGTTCCCTTAATGTAGTTCTGGAGTTTGTTTTATGGCAGTATGGTTGATTCACGTATGTTTGGGTTTTTTGGTTTTTGAAATTTGTGGAATGCGTCTTGATTATGTATGTAGGTTTTAGAGTGGCATTTTGCCTTAGATATAGGACCATACATCATTGAATACCCTTGTAAATGGAATTCTATTTGCCTCTCCCCTTTCTTTATTTTTGTGCTATCTATATCTCAACCCATGGGCTTAGTTCAAGTAGCAAAGGCTGAGGGACTTGTGACTTAGGAGCTTGGTCACAGGTTCAGCCCTATGCAAACTAAGCTCGGTATTTAAGTGGAGAAGGGTAGCGGATTGGGGCCATTATCCTATTGAGTTTCTAAAATTGGGGTTAGCCTAGATGAACCCTGACGGGTTGGTCCAAAATGGTTAAACCTTGGGCAAAAATGCCAGAAGGTCACAGGATCGAATCCCCAGGGCCACTGGTGTGTTACCTGGTCGTGTGTCAGGGGCCCGTGGAATAATAGTCGGGTCCGCAAAGCGGGCACCAGACACCACGGTTATCACAAAAAAAAAATTGGGGTTAGCCTAGATGGATTTTTCCGTCAAAAAAACTAGGTACCCATAATCCCTTCCCTCAAATTCTCAGCATGTCTGAGTAACATGCTTTCAGGGATGTATAGGTTTTACCAACTGGAAATTGTAGTTTTGCCTTTTCTTCTTTTTCTGCTGGATTTATCTGTCATTGTCTATGCTCGTTCAGCTTTAAAACGATGTGAATTCTTTGTTTGAAGTTGTTATTATTGTCCTTGTTTTTCTGGTTCTCTCTTCTTTCTTTTGGTTGTGGGTGTAGGGAGAGGCGAGACGCAAGTCTGATGTGTGTTGTGCAAGTTGTCTTTTTGCTGTCTTTCAACTTGTTATTTATGAAAGTGTCTGCAGAGGTGTCAATCTGTAGAAGTGATCTGTGTGGAAATTGGGCAGGACAGATGTCTCAATTAAGAATACCCTTCTTTTCCTAGTATTTCAACAATCAAAAATACCTTTCATTTTCCTAGTTTTTCGAGTGAGGGTACTTCTTCACAGGAGAGGAAGCCATAACTGGAGGGGCTTACTATTGCTGCAAATGTTTGACAGTGATGGCAAACTCGTTATATGTTGAGTTTCTATGAAGTGCATGTTCACCAAATATCATGGGTCAATGTCTTGTTGGAGTTGGCTCCTACATGAATAATATTATAGTAAATAAATGCATGAAAACTTTCTTTTTCTTTTCTTCCTAGACTAGATTATTGGACAGAAAGGATACTGACAATTCATATATCTTCTGCAGATCGGATACTGATGATTCATACATCTTCTGTGATTCATATGGTTGCTCTTCCTAGTTGTTGTTTAACCTGAAAGCTTCTGAAGTTTTTATTGTCTCTGGAATTTGTCATCTTAGTGCTAATTTACAGGTCTTTTTCATACTCGGTTTACCGTTTCTCCTTAGAAAGTTTCTCTGAAACAAAAAGTCCTCTAAAGAAAAATTACAGCAGCACATTGGAAATCCCTAGGTTACCAAGAGAGAAGGGCATGCTCTCTAAGAAGAACATAGTTACCTATCCAAATAGAGAAGAGAACGATGTGCCATGTGAGAATGTTATCCTGCATCAACTTGGAGGCTAGGGTGTCTTCCACATCATCTTTGTTGGATATTACTTGTTTTCTTTCATTGCTTGGGAAATTTTTGGTTTGAGAACACCTTACAACAATCAAGAATTCATGCAATCTGATAGTCCAAGATCATCTCTTTATTTTTTCTCCATCTCCACGTAAATTATCTAGATTTATTAGATTGTGATTGTTATTGTGATGTTGTCCATCTTCTAATGCATTATTATTGATTCCAGATTGATTAGACTGATTGTTGTTCTTCTTCTTCTTCCATATAGCGTTTGTGATGTTGTCTGTGTTTTGATAGATTGTTCTTAATCCCAGATTGATTCTCTCTGTAATTGTACTGTGCTTTTGCGATGCGGTGAAGGTTTAACTACTGTCATGTTCCTTTCTTTTGATTTCACTTTAAGATTCGTCTTATTTTCTGATGTGGAATGATCTATTGAGTTGTGAATGGATGTTTGATTCAGGTGTTTTGACAACTTGGTGCAGCTGCTTTTAGTGGTTCTGGATGAATGGTGGTGTTTATAAGTCTGGTTTGATGGTTTTGATTTGCTATCTGCTTTGGATTCTGCATTTGACCATTTACTGATGTCCTACATTGTGGTAGTCAGGCTGTTTCTTTCTTCAGGAGGCCTTGTGCTTTTTGGGGTTGTAGTTGAAGTTTGTATTTGAATATAAATATAGTAATGTCTTTTATGCTTTTGAGCCTTAGAAATGATGTGGTGTATTGAAAACAACTTTTATTGCTGTTGAAGCTGCTTAAACTAGTTTCTTATGGTATTTGGAAGACCTGAATCTAGAATTTTTCTTTTGTGCCTTTTTTCTTTTGCTAGTTACTTCATTCTGTTTTATGTGATGGAAGCATTAGTTTTATGCATGCCCAATTGTCTGCCTGGTTGTCCAATATATGTTGGTCAATTATTTTTGATATTTGAGAGGCTGATGTGGAAGGATGAGTTTGATTAATTGGTATTGGGCGACTGTCTCGATTATAATTGATTGCATTTGTGAACTGGATGGGAGTGACATTTGATTCCCTCATTTTGAATTTTATGAGTGTCTCCCAAGTTGTGCCTGGCTAAATTGTATTTTACTTGTTTCTTGCTTGGCTATTTTAGGATTTGAATAACCTTGGGTTATGGCTCTTAGGAAACAACCTCTTTACCTCTGTGAGGTAGTGGTAAGGTCTGTGTACATTTCACCCTCCACTGGGTATGTTGTTGTTTAATAACCCTGGGTTATATGATGGCGTATAGAAGGCCGACAATACCTCTCTAAAGTTGAATTTTGGATGCAATCTTGTTGAAAATACTTTTGTTTAGGATACATCTATTATTGAATGAAAGTGAGTTCCTTTGGCAATGTAATTTAGTGATTGATATAAATGGGGACTTCACTTGTAATTCACTTGATGTATACAAAATGAAGAAGTTTGTACAAAAGTGTAGTTACTGATCACTCTTGTGATCTATACTTACTGGTTTATTTTTGAACTCCAAAAGTTAAAAAAAGATGATATTTTAATGGTTGTCGCAAAATAAACATGATCTTCTAATATGGACAAGTTAGTTATCAATCCTTATATTAGGTTTCCTGATGGCTTCTCTTATAACGGGATACCTGAGTGCTAGAGGAGCCACGTTTCACTCTTTACTTCTGTTTTTCTTCCTAAATTCCAGCTTAAAGAGAAGATGCCATTTTCCCACCAACTCTTCTGGCATCACCAATGAATTCAAAAACAATTCATACTGTACTATCTGGCAGTGGAAAATATCTTCTTTTGACCTTTTTAACATATAGCGTGGGCTAACATAAGTTAATTTTCTGGTGGAGGCTTTCTTGTTTAGGTATATGGCTTGTGTATACTAGGTTTTCCTTCAACTTAATAAAATTATTTTAGCTTATTATCAATAGACGAGGGTTTCACCTTTGTGACGAGGGTTTTTCGGAAACAGCCTCTCCATCTCTGTGAGGTAGTGGTAAGGTCTGGACACATTTCTACCATTCCTAGACCCCACCTGTGGAATTCCGCTGGGTATGTTGTTATCAATAGAAACATGAGGTATTTTTCCCTTTTCTCAAATTTCTCCATCATAGGGATGGTTCCCACACCGCAAGCCAATCATAGAATGCATATAGTCATTCCTCCATTCTTGGCTTATTAAGGTGTCTTAGTATGTTAATATATGTTGCTTGAATCTTAGAAAATTTAGCTGTGTGTGTCGGATCTTGATAACAATCACATCAAGACCTGAAGAACTTGATAAAGAAAATTAAGAATTTAAAAGAAATTGACGAAGCTTAAAATAAAATTTAAAAATGAAAAAGAACTGAAAATAAAGAAAGATAAATTCAAGAATGTGTTTCTCGAATCCAGTAACAGATGAAGCGATTCAAGAAATAATCTTGAATTTCAAGACGGTTAAATCTTGAAAAGCATTCAAACAATTAGCCTTTGGTAGGTATCAAATGCAAGAATTAGATTATAGATCCTGGTCCTCCCTAGAGTGAGAAGGAACAATGATAACCCATGAATTGAATACCTAAAATGCTTAAATGATAGCATTTTAGGAAGCTCGACTCTATTCAAGGACAAGAATGAAGCTTTGGAAGCTCCCAAGAAGGCTATTAAAAAGATCTCAAGGGGAGGAGTCGCCAGACTTTCTTCTTTTGAACAGAAGTAGATGTGGCCAAATCATATAAAGTTACACTTTTAGTGCTTCATATGAACATAGTTGAATAGAGATGAAGAGAGGCCATAATGATTTAGTATCTCATGTAGGCACTTTGATGGTGAAGGAGGTGAATAGTGGCTCTTGCTCACCGGATCAAAGAGATGTTGGGTCTAATATATAACTCTGGGAAGAGCTCTTATGAGTGGTTTTACAATTTGATGATGTTAATCACAGCTTGGGTTGAAGGACTCATACTTATGATACCCTTCCAGATAACCTACTTATTTCATCTTTAAGCTAAATCTCAAGAATTTAGATTGTAGGAGTCAAACCTGTGCTTTTGTTGTTTATTAATATCTCCTTTTTTAAGAGGAATGGCGGCATGGGGAGGACCTAAGTAAAGGAAGTCATAAATTCGTTAATAACCTTGCTTTTTAGTGTACATGCTCCACAGTAGAATGTTTTTATCCTTTCACCCCCACCACAGATCACCTCATCTTGCCTTTGCAGGTTAGTTTTTATAATTTCTACTTTGCATTTGGTAGAGTTGCACAGTTAGTGTGGGTGGGATAAGATGGTGCTTCCCCACATACTAGCTTCTTTTTTCTTTTGTGGGTGTACTCTTTTTTCCTCTTTATTTGATCTCACTGAGGACATGACCTTAGATAGAAAAGAGTGAAGGTCGCTAATTAGAGTAGCAGGCTGATAGGCCAGTAAGGTTGATATCTGGTCTTGGGATATAGGAGGGTAGTACGATTAGTCGTGTCCTTGTATCCTGTGATGTCGTTACCTGTCTCATATTATTATTTGCTTTTCGTTATTAGTCGTTCTTTCTTGTTTTTCTTTTCTTTTTTTCTTTTTCCCGTATCTAGTTTATTCTGTTTATGGGTTTCTGAGATGAGGATTTCCCAAAAACAGCCTCTCTACCTCTATGAGGTGAGGTAGTGGTAAGGGGTGTGTACATTTTTACCATCCCCAAACCCTACTTGTGGGGTTCCACAGGATTTGTTGTTGTTGGGTGTACTCTGTTGAAAAGCCGACACTCTTCATTACTTTTTGAAGATGTGATGAAAATTGGTGATTATTGATTAACCTAACATGCATATTGGAATGGAAGTGCTTCTTGGTTGCAAAATTAAACCCTCTTATCAGTATTTGTAGGTGTGAGAATTGGATTAAGTCTGCATGTATATTGGAATATTGAGTGGGGTGTGTCTTGTAAATAATTTTGATTTCGATGCCCAACTTGTTTGGGAGTGAGTGGTGGTGGTTGTCCATGCTGGATTCTTTTGTGATGAATTTTTACATTGTCATGAGTTTGTCTCAAGTAGATTGTTGTCTTTCATAATTCTCCCTTTTTTAAGGCGAGGACTATTTGTTTGTTTGTCAGATGCGTCTGTTGTGAGCTGCAGTTGAAAATGTGGATGCTATAATCTGTTTGTATGGCGAGTACCTATACTTGCATACGTTCATGATGGTATGTTCACGATTTGGCCTGAGACTGTCTCGGGCTCTTTTGATTGCTGTTTGGTTGTTTAAGATGTCATTATATTTTCTTGGTTCAAGTTGTGTCTGGGTATTCATCATTCTTGGTTTAAGTTTTTGCTGCACCAAAACAGAAAGATTGGATGAGACATTTTTGTACATCAAATGAATATGAATCTGTAAGCTTTACTTTTCAGACTTGGCTTTGCATTGTTGTCATTAGCTATTCTTGTATTTATATTTTTAATTATTTTAAACATTGGACAAACATCAAATAATACATTTATGGCATGTATATAAAAATTTAATTCGTGATTAAGCTATGCTTATACTATTTATCATCGTTATTAAGTATATACATATGGTGAAGCACATCTTGATGTTTATATATAATTAATACTAGTTAGGAAGCAGAAAATGCCCGAGAGAAGTCTTACAAAAATGTTTTTTTTTTTCATTTTAAGTTGAATCATGTTTATATATATATACAGGTGCTTTTTGGCAAATTAGAGGTTGAAAATGTGATTAGCGCGAAAATTATGGAAAAATGATCGTAGTTAATTTATAGAGCAATTGAAGTAAACGATAAATTAACTTATCGTGTATCTATACTTAATATGATCTCACTATTATTTACAGGATTAGAAATAGGAAAATTTTTGAATTTAAGTGCCTAAAATGCATTGCGACGCGGACTTGGTGTTGTCGGAGTTTTGCTTTTTGAAAATGATTTTTTAATAAAATGAAAAGAAAATAATTTAATATTTGTTGGAAGAGTGGAATGAAAACATATTTTTAAAGAGTTGAGTGATAGTATATAACTTGACTGGTCAAATTTAATGATGTTTATACACCTAATTTTTGAAGTAAATGTATAAATAAGTCTTCAAAGTGGCTATAACTCTCCCAAGTTTCCAATATGTTCCGTATAAGGTATCAGCCTCTGACTTGTTAGATGAAATTTCGTTATGTGATTAAATACTCCCATTATTCATTTTTAAATTAAATGAGCTTTGATCGATGTATTTTTTAAAGTTATTAAGTTCGGGTCCATGCCAATATTATACAAATATAACCATTGAAAAATTTATCATTTCATTCGATGTCCATTGCTTGCTCTTATATCGTTCATAACTAAAGCCTAACATAAGAAAATTTCTATGAATGATTACGGTAATCTTGCAGCAAGATTGCATATAACAATTCATTCCATGTATCAGGTACTCCTGGTAAGCACCAGTGTATACAATCAGCATAAATCTTTGGCTCTGATCTCTCTTCTTTAGTCAAGAGTTTTCCCCTCCTTTCACCAAACACAGAAGTGTGACCATCTTTTCTGTACTCGGACAACTGAGTAATATTCAGAAAACGCACATCGACTCGCTGTTTTTCAATGACATCTTTCAAGATTGCCATGATTTCAAGATTTGAACCAGTTCCCCAGTAGGGTCCTTCTATTGGTTGTGTCTCGTTAAAGCAGTTTCCATCCATTCCGCGTTTCCATTCCCAGTTCCTGCACAGTGGTTCCACTCTTATTAATGACTCGAAGTTGTGGAGGAAATCTTGAGTAATGAGTATAGCCTCACCATAAATGTGTTGGGGACATGGTTGCGAAGAAGACCTTTTGCTTTTGTGGATTAATGCTCGACTCTATCCAATTCGCCCAAGTTTCTAACGCCAATTTATATGCTGTTGTTACAGTATATTCTCGAACATTTTCAGGAGAACCATATCTGCAGAAACAGAAGAGAGGTGCTACAACTGCTGTAATTTTGTATGGTTTAACTTGTATACATCTACATTACAATACAATTTAATGTTTTTTCGAAAAGGGTACTTACGTTGCATTGATGAAAGGTTTATGCATCCACCACACGTAGCTTTCGAAAACCAAAATGTCAACTCCTTCCCAAAGCTTGCTATGCTTTTTTACAGAGTCAAGCTTAACTAGTCGCTTCATTACAGTATGATTAGTTGCATGATCTGATATGGATTCAACCATGAAAGGAGCCCAGTAATACTCAATCGATGTGTTGAATTCCTGCAACATGAAAACACAAAAGTTTGCAATTTAAGGTGATATATACCATTAACGAATGATGTGAACTGTCACTTTTCGGTCATGACTTTGGAAAATAGCCATTGTCCTGAAAGTTTCAAATTCTATAAATGAAACTCGACTACTCATATATATGCAGACTTTTCACTTGTAGAAGTTGAAACTCCAGGACAATGGCTTTTTTCCAATTGCAGGGGTTGAATTGTGATCTATCTTGGAGAAAAATAGCCAGTGTTTAAGGAGTTTCAAATCCCACCTATAACACTTTTATAGAATTAATTCAAGTTAATAAGAAATTAGCACCTCAATTGTGAAAATCTTTCTGGGAGGAACTCTTTTAATGGAATGTTCACCATCTGCAATCACTGATTGAACAAGACAGACCATCGACTCAAACATGCCTCTCTGTATGGAGTCTCCGATAAACATGAGTCTTTTGTCTCTCAACATCTCCAGCATCTTCAAAGCATTGAACCTGATGAACAAACATTGGTGTTGTAAACTAAAACCTGGATAGCTATATGTAAAATTGCCTCGAAAATAGTACCATGAAAAATATGTTCTTAACAGTTGATATCATTAAAGTTAACCGTGTGTATATATATACCTTGGCAAATTACAACCATGAGGCTGCCATCTCCAATTCTGATACAAAGAATCAGGCCTTCCATTTCTTCGACAAGTAACTTGTTTGACCAAATAAGGACAAGTATCTTCTCTATAAAGTGGATATGTTACATTGTCCCAAACCCAATTTCCTTCAAATACATTGCAACTTTCATCAATGATCTCATTTTCAGAAACATTTATTGGCACTCTAAGAAACTTATTTCGCCTAGAAACACTTGATTGCCATAGAAATTGGAATTGGTTATTTTTCAAGTTATCAAGTAAAAATCTCACAGTTCCAAGAAGAAAAAGGGAGACTAATGCAAGAGGAAAAAGAAAAAGGATCCTACGATCCTGTGGTGGTTGTGTTGTCATATTGGTGGATTAGTAGGAGTAGTATCAAGATTAAGCAGTGTAAAATAGGAAGAAATGAATGCCTTGTAATTTAAGCATAGTTTGGAAGTGTTACTGGGTAACTACTGGTTGGTGATATGGTGAGTTAGGTACATCAAGAGCCTTGAAAAAGGTTTAAGCAGGATGCCCCATGGCATGCCAGTTAACTTTTTTCCTTGAAGTAACTGGTAAAGTTGCTGCCATGTGACCATGAGGTCACGGGTTCAAGGAAACAACCTCTGGCAGAAATGCAAGATAAGGCTTCATAGTGCATACAATAGACCCTTCGGATTGGGCCCATCTGCGGACCCTGCATATAGCAGGAGCTTAGTGCATCGCGCTTGTCCTTTAAGAGGTGAAAAAAGCAAAATACAAAACTTTGGTGACTTATTTATTTAGATATGTATTTTACATCGTAAACTCATATTTTTTTAGAGAAATATCTTTTGTGGAAAGTTTGAGTGCTCATCTAAGGTTGGACAGATGGAGAGGAGGGTGGAAGGATATGTAGAAATTGGTTAATAAATAAGGGTTGAAATTATATATCTTGTTAGTGTAAAAGATTATTCATACTATGAAGTCAGTCACGTAAAAGATATCCATAGGCAAGTTTCCTTAATATGAGAATTGAAATTTTAAAATAAGACAAGTTATCTACTATAACATGTAAAAGTGACATAATAGCATAAAAATTCCTTACACCGACAATAATACAAGTTTATAGTAATAAAAATTCAATACATAAACACCCCCTCAATTATTTACACTCTCAAGATGAAAAAAGGATGAATTAATTTTTTAGCTTTTAAGTATTTATTTCATTTAATTAATTTTTACCTTTTTAGCATTTATTTCTCTTTTTTTTTTTACTTTCTTATTTCTTGACGGTTTCTTTCTAATGATTTATTTTGTTCTTCCTTGTTCATATTCCAACCAAGAGATTTTCTTTCTTAATGTATCTTTAGTTTTTCATAATAGTCTCATTAGATCATACATCTTCCTTGGTATCTCCCGATAATAGGTAGAAGTATAGACTAACACATTCTGGGGCTACGAAAACAGTAACTATTAAATTGCTAGCACCGTATAAAATTATTTCCCCTAGAGTAGTTGTTAATACGAATAAGAGAAACTATGTTATAGCCGTTTCTATACATTCAATGTACTCAACAGATTGAGGAATACATAGAGTTGAACATAGTTAATTAAGAAATTAAAGGATTTCGTTGAGAATCTAGGTTTTTCTTCAAAAAGGTAAACCTGAACTCTAGGAATGGATGGATGGAATCTTCCTCTCTCGGCACCGGCTAATAATGTGTGTTGCCATGGGGAAGAGAGCTCATATACCATTCCTGAAGGCACATATGGCTAGGAAGGAACATTACAGGCACTATTAAAGTCGGAAAAACCAGCAAGTTGTCGTTCAGGAGGAAATCCAGAGTGGATCTGAATCCAATGGAACAGTTACTCAGCCAACTGAATTGGGGAAAGTAACCCTAGGTTCAGATCTGAAAGTCCAGGAAGCATCTAGTATGCATAAGGGTTGTGTTTTTGACAGTTGATTGTGTGTTTCTTGGTGGTATTTGTTTAGCTGTTTAGCAAGCATTATTGCCAGTCAACCTCATCCTGATCATAAGGAGAGGTTCACTATGACGGGGTACTTTTTTCCCCTTAATGAAAAAATGAAATACATATGGGAGTGCTTTATCGAAGGATTGATATTAGAGAAAAAATCCTATATTTCTTATCCAAGACCCCCTTACCTTGGGATAAGTTTTGAATAAATAATTCCTCAAAGTCATTGCTAGTACATTTACAGTTACTGCTATACCTGATATTTAGTGCGCACAACCTGGGGACAATGGTGTTCTGAGGCCAATTATATACATCCAGCACCAGGTAAGATGTGTAGTCTATGAACCACGGCAGGTGGAGAGCCATGCAACTAAAGCTCCAGAAGCCCGGGTAAGACATGAGGATTGATATTCTATGTCCACTTCCATTGTTTGTATTAATGATATCGGACTGAATTGTTAATACATGCATTGCTAAATTGTTGTGTATGCATCGACTACCAGCGGTTTCTAAGGACTTTCCCTGGATAGGCTAGGAAAGCGAGTCGATGATCTTCCCGAGTCCTTTAGACTCAAAGTTATTGCATGTGCGCACATACCGGAGGCAGGAATTCAACCGTTGATTAGTGACTCCAGTTAGTTGCCAGTCCTGTTAGGTTGAGGTGAGTTGACACTAAGACCATAGATGCAACTTCATCTGTTACAGTGGCAGAGCCAACATTTTCGTCAAGGGTGTTCATACTTTTAGAATATAGGATGGTGATTTTTGTATCAAAGATGTTCAACAGATATATATCAAAATATCTATATTTAATCTATATATTCGAAAAAGTTTTCCGATGCAGGATGTTCATCTGACCATCCTTGGATGAATATAGTTCCACCCCTGATCTGTTACACTTATATTCGGTTTATTTCTTTTCTTTTATTGAGCTGGATGTCGAATCAACTGTACCCAGATTCTAGTGCTCCATGACTTGATTTTAGTTTGGGTTGACACTTGACTGTGTGTTGTTGGGTGCCCTGTCATGGCCTAAAACCAATTGGGGTCGTGTCAAAGATGCTGTGATACTCTTAATGATGTGAGGCCTTTAGGAAAAAATGTGTACTTGGCCAAAAGCAAACAATATCACACTATTTCAGAATATATTTGGGATGGGCTGCTAGCAAAGTTGACTTTCTTATTTTAGTGTTTCGAGATTGGATGATGGCAGCTAGCAGAGTTGACTATTCTTAGTTTAACTATCATTTTCGTTACTAGTATAAGGCACATTAATGTACTAATAAAGAACTCTTTTCATCAGACATGTCATTATCTCATTTTTAATCTTAAAAGGTTCGAGAAAGACGGCTAGAAGAGTTGACTCTTCTTTATTATGATGATAAATAAACATTACCCTTCATACCATTTGCCCTTAAGAGGGACATGGAAGACACTAATGCAGAAAGGGGCGGAGCCAGCATTTTCGTCAAGGGTGTTCATATTTTTAGAACATTGGTGGATGATTTTTGTATCAAGGGTATTCAACAATTGATATATATCAAAATATCTATATTTAACCTATATATTCGAAAAAAATTTCTAACGAATGATGTTCATTTGATCACTCTTAGATGAATGTTGCTCCGCTCCCAAAATGCAGAATGCACATGAACCAAAGTCTATGTATAAAAGAAAATGGTAATAAACTAACTAGAGTTGTATAAAAAATATACAAATTTAAGCACCCAGTGTATGGTCTGCCTACATTTTACCCTTCCAAGATTCCACTGGATATGTTGTTGTTGTAAGCACCTGGTGTGATCTAGTAGTCAATAAATTAGGTTAAAAACTAGGAGGTTTTACATTCAAATTCCCGTACAGATAGAAAAACAAAAACATCTGGTGATTTCTTCTCGTTTATCCCAACCTTTGGTGGACGGAATTACCTGTTGCTAGTGGAAGGTAACATGACCATACACAAAAAGTAATACAACAACAACAACATACCCAATGAGATTTCACAAGTGGGGCAGGTAAAATATAGGCAGATCTTGCCACTACCTAACCCTCGTTTCAAAGGTACACACAGGGTAATAAAAAAATAAAATTTAGCACGTTATTAAAGGCATAAGCCTTAATTGCTGCTGCAAAATCATGAATTTGGTGAATAATTAATTTATCTATGTTATAAATACACAATCATGATCAGCAGATTAGCAAAAAATAAAACAAAATGAAGAAACTTACCTTACTAATTTTGAACATAATTATGTTTGCAATAGGCAACTGTGGTGGCCCTTTAATCTCTCGTCTCTACTTCATCCATGGCGGTCAAAGAATTTGGCTCTCCAGTTGGTTACAAACAATTGCCTGTCCCTTAATCCTCATCCCTATATCCATCTCCTATTTTCACCGCCGGAAAATCGAAGGTCCAGCAACCAAAATCCTCTCCATAACTCGTCGAGAATTCATCGGATCTACCGGGGTCGGAATCATCGCCGGTCTCGACGGTTACTTAATCTCATGGGGACCCGCAAAACTACCCGTCTCAACTTCCTCTCTCATCAACGCGACTCAACTCGCGTTCACCGCACTCTTCGCTGTAGTTATAGTAAAGCAGAAATTGACGGCGTATTCGAAGTTGTCTGTTGCTCTGTTGATAACCGGAGCTGCAACTTTAGCACTCCGAGGGAACGGCGACCGGCCGGCCGGCGTGTCTGGTAAGGAGTATTTATTGGGGTTTGTGATGACGGTTTTGGGCGCGGTTTGTTTTGGGCTAATGCTATCGCTTATTGAGTTGATTTACATAAAGGCAAAGAAAGCTGTTAGTTATACTATGGTGTTGGAGATTCAGATGATAATTGGTGTTTCTGCTACTGTTTTCTGCACCATTGGAATGATTCTTAACAAGGATTTTCAGGTATCCCTCTCCTTTTTATCCTCTAATATATACTTTTATTCATTTTTTCCCATATTCACTTATAAATTACATTGAATATATGTGAAGTTGTGTTTGAATATATATTTTAATTTTAAAAAATTTAAATTATGTCAAATGAAAGTGAAATTTCTCCATTTGATTTTTGAAAACTTAAGATATTTGGAGATCATATTTTCAAAACTCAATCAAATTATTATTAAATAGATATTTAAAAATAAATATATTTAAAGATTTAATTTAAAATTTTATGATCAAACGTTAGTGTAACAAATAATAATATTGACTATATTTTGTGTTAGTCCAACTTCTTCATGTATGACTGTTAAAATGTTTCGAAAAAATAAGTTTTTAAAAATTATCCTTTATGACTTGACTCATTCCTTAAAAAAATGATAAATAAAATAGTAACTTTAGCAAAGCATCTCTAATTATTACATGCGTTGTTTAAATGTTAGAAAATAAATATTATTTGGAATAAAAGTAAAATAGATATAAAATGATAAATTATCTTTTAATTTTTAAATTAGACGAATATAAATGAATATTTATTTATTTAATATAGTAGACAGATAAAAATGAGTTTCACTTCCAAGCTTTTCCTCTTTTAAAATAAAACTTAATGACCTTGCATATGAATGGTTAGATTATGTTGAATTTTTGAGCCTCGCTTGCTTTGTGGTTTAAAAATATTGCGTTGAAGTTTAACAAGTTTTGCTCATGAAACACGTAAAATTAAAAGTTCAAGATTACATACCTCAACACTCCGGACCCCAATCATCACATTCTCACCCCATTATATTTTTCTAACATAATATGTTAAATATAATTTTACAAACAAAATTCAAGGATAATAGATTGTGTGTAAATTTTATTCTTATTTTGCACAATAAAGATATTTTAATTTATCAGATATATAAAAATAAGCTAAAAATACACTTAGCTTTTAAATATTTTTCAAAAATGAATAACCAAAACATATCTGAAACATTCTAGGGCTACAAAGATAGTTATTAAATCGTTAGCACCGCATAAAAAACATTTCCCCTGTAGTAGCTGTTAATACGAATAAGAGAAAGATTAACATTTGATTTGACAGGCAATTCCAAGGGAGGCAAGTCAATATAAGGTTGGAGAAGCTAAATATTATTTGGTACTAGTATGGTGTGCCATTATTTGGCAATTAGCATTGCTGGGATTAGTTGGAGTCATTTTCTATTCTTCATCTTTGCTCTCTGGAATTATAGGGGCTTTCTTACTTCCTGTCCTTGAAATTTTAGCAATAATTTTATTTCATGAAAAATTTCAAGTTGAAAAAGGAATAGCTATTTTTTTAGCTATCTGTGGATTTGTTTCTTATTTCTATGGTGAAATTGAGGAGAGCAAGAAGGAGAAACGAGATCATTTTATGGATGATCATCACTTAAATTTTACTGTATTGCATCAAAACGATTAGATTATTTTTATAATAAAAAGTCATTCGACTTTATCTAAGAGTTATTAAAAGTCATTGGAATATATTTTGTAACCAAAAGTTCATTCACTCTACTTAATTGTTAAAGAAAGTCATTAGGAGGAGAAAGAAAAGAGAGAGATACACAATCAGCTGCAAAGTTAAGTTTTCGGTTAATGAGTTTAAATCTAAAAAAGCAACATATGAATTGGATAAAAGAAATTCGACATTTATTCTATATAGATACAAAATAATTTTAATTATGTATAAAAAATATAATTTTTAATTAAAGGGGGTCAGAATGAAACTCCTAGAAATAAGATTGCTCTACCCCTAAATACAATGATAGCATGGACATAATATTATTTATAAGATATTTATGTAAAATTTAACAATTTAGTGGATCCATGTAATACTAATTAAGAAACATCAGTGACTTTTTTTGTCATAAAAAATATTTAATTACTTTGATCTGATAAAATAAAAACATAGAAAAAGTATTTGACTGCTTCTTACATACAATTACAACGACCATAATGAAATTGACCACAGGAAGCAGGAGAAAAACAAGAATAAAATATCCCAACAACTAAAATGAAACGAATAACACATATTTGTGTAGTAATACGATTTGAAATGCTAAGGCTCGAAGATCTTTGATACATGAAATAAGATTTTAAGATTTTTCATGTCCGTTTTAACAATCAAGGCATTCTTGATTTAATTAAAAATCAACTCAAATAGAAAATTGTCACGCCCAAAGTCCCGTTAAGGCGAACTGGCACCCGTTGCCGATAAGGTTCGGGAGAACCAACCTGTATCCATGCGCTTTCTATATATATTATAAGAGAGTTCTTCATTCAACATGTCTTTAAGAAAGTAAACAGTAATAACAAGCAAAAGGAAATGCATATGGCTAGGCCGTTGGGGCCACGTTGTCTAAAGTAGGAGACATGATCACACTTTAATTTACATAGCCTACAAAGCCTCTAGATAAGAAAAAGTATCTGATAAGGGTCGGGACAGACCCCGCCTCGACTAACTATACAATACAAAAATATATGCTCTAAACACACAAAGCCTAAGCAACTTGGAGCTTGGTAACAACAGCTGGATATCCTATACTCATACTGGGGAGATTTACTAGCACTTGTACCTGCAACATGAAATGTAGGTCCCCCGTAAGGGATGTCAGTACGAGATAATGTACTGACTATGTAAGGTAGGAAATACTGTATATGAACTAACAACTCAAATGAAACTATGCACTAGTGTAGGATAAGAGATCACCCTTAGTCATACTGTGGGATCATGTATTTTATGTTCTTCTTATTACTTTACCTTTACCGTATAATCTGTGCATAACATGTAATACAACTGACCAGCTGATCAGTGGTAAATCTATATCGGGATCGGCCCTGGCTAGGTTTTTCCTTTCACCCCTTGAGCTACCCCCCATGATAGGATCGACCCTGGCTAGGTGATTCTTCCACCCCTTGGGTTACCATCCATCAATAGGTAATATACTTTATCTTTCAATTACTTTTGAGATGATTCTTTTAGTGGTTGTAATATTGGAGTTGTAGGACTGTAGATACAACATATGACATGTAAATAATCACAAAAGACAATACCACCATGAAAGGAGTAGCTTACACAAATAATGAAATGCATAGGAGGTAGAACAACACATGAACTTTATTTAGTAGAACGAACTCGTATATCTTGGTATCCAAGTATGTATGCAGATTTGAAGATGACTATGTATGGGAGAATATGAACATGTGAAAGAGTTGAGACACGATTAATAGTTGTGTCGGAGTTGGTAAGTGTCTTTATGTGCCAAGGAGGGATCTATGTTTCATACTAAATAATATGAAATCAAGTAGCCTTACATACCTCACTGTATGACCTCGCTATTACCTCGAGATAACCTTCCCTTCCTCCAAATATTTATCTACAACATAGTAGGTGATAAAACTAGCATTAGCAGCTAATAGATACATCTTAGCAGCCCAATCTCATAAATAAACAACATACGGGGAGCAAGCGGATAATTATAAACCCGAGTGTATTCTTCAACCTTTCCACCCCTAATCGTATTTTCAAATACACATTCTCATATACATACTATGTGCAGCCTGTTTTAGAGCCATAACAGTCTTACAACAGCCCACAAGGCACAACACATAACAATTCTACACAACATACAAATAGGCGACATAACGTTACATCCCTTCACTACATTTTGACGTCGACAATTCCAAACCTGTTTCAACTTTAACCACAGTCCCCACCATATATACACATAAAACCAGTCCTAAAATAGTTCAAAAATAGTACTCAAAATAGGTGGATGACGTGAGATCATATGTCACAACCCAACCCAGGGGTCGTGATTAGTGCCGATTGGGCACCCATACAATACCAAACCAAATTCCCAATTATATTAGCTAAGGAATCTACCAAAATTTCGGCAGAGTTTCCTCTGTTTTACT
>JAPFFP010000012.1:5163431-5183427 GCA_026153255.1 Solanum medicagineum | reverse complement strand
AAGTATTCTTACTTAACTTTACCCTCAAGGTGTAGGGCTTCTCCAAGAACCCTAAAAGTCTCTTGTGGCTGCTTGTATAGTCAAGAAAGAGTTGAGAGAGAACTTGCAAAACAATCTGATTTTTTTTGTTCAAGTTAAAATGACTTATGGGAGCTGTTTTAAACTCTTTTTAAAGGGGGATTTTGGCCGACCTACTAAGACATTTTTAGCCTTACTTTATTAAGCTGGTGATGCAGCTTTTTGCCCATTTCACTTGGGTCTTATTGGGTTCAAATTGGTTGGGCCTTGGCTGCCCACTTTTCCCTTATCTCTTTACTTAGTTTTGACCCAATTCACCAAGTAAGTTTTTATTGTACTTGGGTCCTTTCTCTATTATTCTTGGGCTGAAAATATAGTCCATTTGTGATGGTAAAACATGGTCTAAAGTTACACCCTTAACACGGACTTTATTTATAATCTGATTTGGACAAATTCGACGTCGGTCCTTGTCTCCGTTTAGCTAGCAAATTTAAGCTAAACAAGTAGGTGACTCACTTGTTAGCTTCCTAAGTCCTACAAGAACCTCACTTCTTTCATTTTATTTAAGGTTGTGATATCCTCAATTATGACTTAAAACTTCTTTACACTCGACCCTCTTCAGCGTTAGACATACATATCACCCTCAAATTTGAGATTCAAGCATTTTTTAAAAATTGACGCTAATTTGAAAAGCGATATCATATTTTATTTGCTTAGTACTAGTATTGTAAGATGTGGAGTGTTACAAAAATTAACTCAATGGATTATCTTTAAATTTTTAAAAATTGAAAATATTATAATTATTAGGACTTACTAGTACTTCTACATAATTTTAAACTATTTCAAATTATTTAAAGATTTTATCTTTAGGTTCACAATCAAAATTAAAATTGACTTTTAAAATCTAAACGCTAGATAGAGTAATTCAACTAAGTGATAAATGTCCTTTTATGAATTTTTTCTTAAAAAATAAATTTTGGACCATGGATTCAATCTCATTGATAACACATCAAAATAAGGTCAATACAACATCAAAGTTCAAAGAGTAAAAGAAAATCTGAATCTGATCTAAAATGGATAGCTTAGATATATAAAACACGATTTTACAAAGTGGGATTTTTTAAATAGTTTCTTAGACTCTTCATCTCCTCGGCTTCTTTGCCGAGTAGGATGTTTTTGTGGAATGTGAACTTAAACTTCCGCCATCTTTGGATGATAAATTTTCTTCACGTTATTGATGCATCCATTCCTATGTTCATCTTTCAAAGGTTTATCATCCACTTTTTTCCTTCTTATTCAGCCTTGAGCTTCCAACTTCTGACTCACTACTTGCAGGCGACTCATCGTGATATGAATGTAAAAGGAGCTTCTACCATGGGTATGATTGTTAAAGATCTACATAAGAGTTCCTATCTTCTTTACCTATTTTACATCTTCTTCTTTTGTCTCTGTCCTTTTTTTCAATTGACGTCAAAGATCTGTGTAAGAGTAACATATATTATTTAAAAATATTATAAATTTTTTTATAAATTATAATAATTAACACCGTCAAAGTTTAAAAAGCACACAAAATTAGGTTCACCTTATTTTAGCAATGACACATAAGTTGGGATAAAAAACTAACATATACTATCAACTATTATATAAAAAATATGTATAAATCATAATGGTTAACAACTTTAAATGTTTTAAAAATCATATTATAAAATTGATCGACCGTCCAAATTTTATCTATATTATATAAGTTGAGACCAAAAAAAAAAATCAATTCGGACCGTGCAAGTACGAGTGCACATGTCTAGTAAAATATAGGGAAAACTAATCACATACCCGTTTGAAGTAAACTATTTACATTCATATACTCTTAACATTTATGTCTCTTAATCAATTATAATTAATTACCCTCTAGTTTGTTTACTATAAAAATTCGCACACTGATGTAATCGATAGGTTATCAATATATCAGTAAAGTATTAATTCAGTCTTGTATGATATCGATATGGTATCAATATAACGATGGAGTATCACAGATATATCATCAATATATCGACAGAATATTACAAATCATATATTTTTCTACTAATATAGAATTTAATAATTTTCTTTTAATTATTTTTAAAAAGAGCCCAATCCGATATGATATCGATAAACTATCAATATACCAGATTATTATAAGAGAATAAACACAGTCCTATATAATATTGATATGATATCAATATATTGACAAGTATCATAGAAGATTAGTTCATAACAACTATCGTTGTGCCGATGTCACGGTGAAAAAAAATGAAAAATGTAAGGGAAGAAGATAAATAATTTGGATAGCAAATTTATTTATATTTAGAATAAATAAAATAATTTAAGTTGGGTTGAATTTAAATAAATAAATAATTTTATAATTGAGTCTTTTTACTTAGTTTTTCTAAAATATTCGCGCAAAACTCGTAAGGAGACTAGTAAGTGAAAACGTTGCAAAATCCAAAGGCTCTCTCAGTTTAGGAAATGATAAACACCATCGGGACGGGAGGCGTTCGAATTAGCAGCTATCTCCGGCTTCCGTATACGGCGGAGACGCTTCTCCTCCATCCCAACCTGGACTTCTTCCACCGCCGGAGCCTCCGCCGCAGCCGCCTCTTCACCTCTTGCTCTGTCTCCTCTGCCAAGGAGAAAGTTATTGTCATTTCAGGACCTACAGGTGCCGGCAAAAGTAAGCTAGCATTAGAGCTTGCTAAGAGACTCAATGGTGAAATCATCAGCGCTGACTCTGTCCAGGTTATTGACCTCAGAGATTGCTTATTGCTTCGTTTGGTTAGTTAGAAAACTTAGATTACTAGTACACAAAGAATAAAATTGAAAGTACTAAAACTTTTAACTTAAATGAAATAACAGGAATTATGAAAAACTTGTCAATGCTGTTATAACTGAATGCAGGACGGAACTAGGTAGGGACGAGGGATCCTAGAAAATTACATTGTTTCATAGATGGTTAAAATTATTTTTATGTATATATGTGTGTGTATATGTATAGAGTAGTTGTTGCACCTTGGATGGCTTATTCGTGCATTGGCTTTTTCAAATTTTGAATCCTCATAACTCCTGACTGAATGGTGTTTGTTGAAATTCAGTTGATTTATACTTGAGGCATGTTTTTTTAGCACAATTTATTTGTTCTCTGGCTTTATAGGTGTATCAAGGGCTTGATGTCGGATCAGCGAAGCCTTCCCTTAGTGAAAGAAAGGTATTGCTTCAACACATTTGAAATTATGTTTTGCTAATTTTAGCATGTTTATGACCTGATTTCTTGTGGCATGCTTTGCGTTTTTTTAGGTTCTGCATAATTTTGGTTCTTTTGGTTTCAGGTTTGGATGTGTATTGAGTGACTTACTTCTGGAGCTTCACTACTACCTGTTGTTCTGTCTGAGGAACACAGGATACTTTTTGAATTTTGATAGAAACATGTGTCAGAGTACTGCCATGACGAGTGCCTTTTTTTTCCTGTGTGGTTTGCAGGAAGTAGTACATCATCTGGTTGACATATTGCATCCATCCGAAGGTATTTCTGTCTAAATTAGATGGTCTGAAGCAATGAAACGATAGTTTCCATGAATTTAAATAGCTGTGCAGCAGTACATCCCTTCACTCAATGAAGCATGATCTGTGCCCTCTACATTGTCATAAATCGTAATTTGGTGCATATTTTTGTCAGTGCTAGTCATGACCAATAAAAGCCCTCTGCTTTCCATTTTTGTGGAACATCCAGAACTTAAAATCAATGAAGGGAACACATCAAAATTCCTCAATTTGTTGAACTCAAATCAACCATTATATCTTTTACTTGATGACCAAGTTCCAAAGTACTAAAATGTCTGATTTATATTGTAAATAATGTGAATTCTTTCCAAACTACTTAAAAGTTTAATGAGAGTTAACAAATATTTGCTTCTCTTGCTAATTTTATTTTCACATCCGGACTTGACAAAGCCTTTGTATTATTCCCTATTCAGCATGAGATAACTTCTTCAATTATTTTTTTGGAAGGTCTGTATAATTTTCAACAATGAACTAACACTTCACCTTTGTTTATTTATGCTCAAGGAATTTGCGATGTTTATTCAAATTGTTGAGAATTTGAGATTGAATCACTGGTATCTATAACTTTGGACTAACACAACAATCCAAACTCGCACGGTGATCAAGAGTCCTTTTTCTAGGGAACCTGTGTCGGTTGGGCTGGGCGGGGCTGTAATTTGAAGTGAAATTCCATTGTCGGATTTGCTCATATTTAGTAAACTTTATGGTCCTATATGATGTGCCCTTGAACTTTTTGTTCTTCAATGCTAATGCATAGTTTTTTCTCCTTTTCTTTTGGATATGTCATCAGATTATTCAGCTGGACAATTTTTTGATGACGCTAGGCAAACTACCAGAGATATACTTGATAGGGGCCGTGTTCCAATAGTAGCGGGTGGTACTGGATTATATCTGCGGTGGTATGTGTAGAATATTACAGCTCACACTTGAAAGATTCTGGTTAGATTGAGGACACATTTCAAACCAAAGCTAAACTTTTTGGTTGCAACTTGTTTAACAAGAAGATTCATTCTGTAAAAACTACTGACTGTGAGAGAGCAAGAATGAGCTTATGCTAATAAGTTATGTTGAGATATGTCTATTTACAAGCTTTATTATACTTAGAAATGAAGCTTACATATATATCTTGAAACTGTTGATAAAAGTTGATCTTGGGTGTACAAGAATTCAGTTTTCATGCCGTCTTTACAATTTGAGTCACTTAACCTAAAGGGCCTCTAACTTACATAATAAATTCTGTCCAATGTTTAAGGTTTATATATGGGAAGCCAAATGTTCCAATACCCTCTCGAGAGATTATTTCAGAAGTCGACTCAGAGCTTTCAAGTTTACAGAATGATGAAGATTGGGATGCTGCTGTTCAGTTGTTGGTTAAAGCTGGTGATCCTGGTGTGCAGTGTTTACCAGCAAATAATTGGTATCGCTTGCGTCGCAGGCTTGAAATTATTAAGGTAATTATTGACAAAAGTGTAACTTTCACCTGAGATCGCTCCGAGTTTAACCTCTTCTTTGTAAGCTAGATCACGTGTTGTATGAGTTGGTGGGACATTAGAGATTTCTGTGTTATGATTATGGTTTGTCACTTACCGATGTGGTTGCTGGGAGAATCTCTGTTTTCTTCTCAACTATTGATGTGCTTGTAGAGAGAACTTCTATTGCTTTTATATGAAAAAACGAAATATGCTTTTTGGCTTGTAGTCTAAAAGTTGTTGGTAAAGTGAACAGATTGGTAAAGTTGTTGCCATGTGTCCAAGAGATCACGGGTTCAAGCCTTGGAAACAGCCTTTGGCAGCAATGCAAGGTAAGACTGCATACAATAGACCCTTGTGGTCGGGCCCTTGGACCTTGCGCATAGTGGGAGTTTAGTGCACCAGGCTTGCCTTTTTTACTTTTTGGCTTGAAGTCTACTGGGTCACCTCCATGAGCTTTTGAAGTACCATATAATTCTTTCAGAGAACATCTCAATTTGTCTTCTTTTCAACTATTGATGTGCTTGTAGAGAACTTCTATTGTTTTATAAAGAGCTCTTTGTGGTTATGAAATAGTTGAGAATGGATTGAGATGTGCACAACTGTCTAGTCCATAATGTCGCAGTCTGTTCAGTTTATCTTACTATGAAAAGACTTCATATACTTTTTGGCATGCAGTCTACTGGGTCACCTCAATCAGCTTTTGAAGTACCATATAATTCTTTCAGAGAACAGCTCGATTCAGGTGAAACAGATGGTGCTGATGTCAAGAGTTCTGCTGACAAATTGCAGCAGAATAAAATAAAGGATTTGGAGTATGATTTTCTTTGTTATTTCCTTTCCACCAACAGGCTGGATCTCTATAGATCAATTGATTTTCGGTGTGAAGATATGCTTTTAGGTAAAAGATCAATGAAATATTTATGATTAATTTGCTTTGTTTTTATATTCTTTCAAGGTCTTAGAACTCTTCATCATATTATTACTTCTTGAATTAATCTACCTGTAAAAATTATCATCTCAAAGTATGCAGCGTGATGTTGTGCTTTTCCTTATCGTTATTCACAAGCCTTCTAGGAAGAACATCCTTTTCCACTTTAAGATTTTTGCTGTTATCATGATACCTAGGGCTAATTATCTACTTCTCTTCCTGTCCTCCTCCTTTTCATAACATTTTGGTAAGACTGGATGAAGTAATTTTGATCCTTTCTTTCTCACATTTTGTAATGATTGGATGAAGTAATTCATCCTTTCTTTCTCTTTCTTCATAGTCTTGATATCATCTAAGTATATGCATTTCAGAGAATTTCTGCTGAAGAGCTTATTTAAAAAAGGGTTTCTTCTGAACAACTGGAGAAACATTTTACTTGGAAATTGGATAGTGAACTGTGAGCAATTCAAATAAGTATCAGTGCGTTTGACTAAGTGGAGAGTAGTTGATGGTTTGTTAAGCAATGAATTGGTGACCTAGAGTCAGATTTTGTTTGGCACCATGGAAATTGGATAGTGAACTGTGAGCAATTCAAAAGTATCAGTGGCATTATGGTATCATTTTGTTAATAAAGGTTAATTCTTCTTATAAGAGTTAACTAGGGTTCTTTGATTTTGTAGTTCCTTGAGATACCAATCTTTGCTTCAACTAAAAAAGAATCTCTCTTTGAAATAAGTGCTCTCCGTTTTTGTTCCTTAACAACTTAGGTAGAATACCTAGATCCTAATTTATTCATTATGATGGTGGCTTTCTGCAGAAATAGATGGAATACTATCTGAGGCAAAGTGGCTTCTTGATATTGGTCTTTTGCCGAACTCAAATCCGGCTACTCGAGCAATCGGTTACCGACAAGTATATTTTGCATCCCTATAACTTGAACACCATTAATTACTTTATTCCCTGACATGCGTTTGTGCAAAATCTTTTAGGCAATGGAATACCTTCTAAGATGTAGAGAAAATGGAGGATGGAGTTCTGCTGGGGACTTCTATGGATTTTTATCTGAGTTCCAGAAAGAATCACGGTATTTTACTTTAGTGTGACTATGTAAATGTCTTAAATGGTGATGAGCTTTGTTGTTCTCGGTTTCCTTGTATATATGATATGAATGTAGAGAAAACAGTTGTCTTATTGTGTGATAAAATAAAATTTTTCGAAATGTTATCTTTCAATAAAATGGCCTTGTAGTACGAACCGTCAAGGTCCCCTTAACTGAAGCGTGTTTAGTGTGATGGAAATTATTTAATGGAAAATGTTTTTCATGGAAGATTATTTTCCCAGAAAATGTTTTCTCGTGTTTGGTTTGTGAGTGAAAATAATTTTGGAAGAATACATATCAAAGACTAATAATAATTTTAGCAAATTGGATAGTGTTTTACCGAATTTGAGTAATAAAGATTAATATTAATGTCTTAGCAAAAGTGTTGGTTGGTGCAAGTGATATGAAATTAAAAGTTAAAGATAATTCCAAGGAAAATGGCTTTCCGCCCATAAGTGAGTAAAGTCATCCCCCATCCCCACCCCCTAGTAACCAAGCACTAGTATATGACTTTCTTATGAAAATGTCCTTCCTAGAAAATGACTTCTGTCATAACAAACACTTCCTATATTATTTCACATATTAAGACAACCTTTCTTTCTTGACATTTAAAAATGTAGTATTTATCTGCAATTTTTTTCTCTAGCATCACAGTTTAGCTCTGGATGCTTATATGTTGTAGTCCTTGTATGCGGATTTGCATGGGTCAGCAGAAAATTCCACAACTATTCCTGATAGAATTTTAATTATGTATCCGCTGTCACTGTTAAAAACAACTTTCTACTTAATCCTCTCTTTCTTGTCTGCTGAGCAAGCCGCAGTTCTTGATACTTTGTTACTTGTTAAGATGAGAAGAGAGAAGTATGAATGATTGTGTATGCAAATGTGAGGAACGCCTGGTATTGCTGCCTAAATTGGTCCACTCTTACTCATCTGGCCCCTTTCCTAGATTTGGGAGCTTTCAGTACTGATTTTCTTGATTTGATTGGAGTGTATATAGCATTATTTCGTAGCAGTAGTATTAGCACTATTCTAGTAGTTTCTTGTTATTCAATTTCGGTTATCACCTGTCTTTTCGTTACTCCAGTTAATGTATTATTTTGTTATCATTATTATTCTTTCTTTTGTTTGTTGTGTAATGCTCTCCATTTCACATTATTTCATTGTTGTTACTTTTCCCATAGCTGTATCCCCTTTTTGAAAATGTTTAAGCCAAGAAACAATGTCTCTATCTCTATGAGGTAGGGATAAACTCTCTTACACTCTTATCCTCCTAGATCCCACTTGTGGGATTACACTGGGTATGCTGTTGTTGTCGACAATATTATTTCTTGTAAGTTATAAGCTGTTTGACTGATTCTTGTGCAGGAATTTTGCAAAAAGGCAAATGATATGGTTTCGTAATGAACAGATCTATGAGTGGATAGATGCTTCTAGACCTTTGGTATGCCATTTCTGTTCTGTAAGGAATTGTTGTGCCTCTCTCTTTGTTGAATAGAACTTTATTAAGTTGGACATTTCTCTTCATTCTGGATGCAGTAGCTGAGTTTTCTCCTGATTTATAACATGATTCCTTTTATTGACACTATGATATGCATACAGTCAAACATGCATTATTTATATGTGGATATGTTCAATATCTCTTTGGGTATGCCATGACTGGTATCTGTGCTGTGTCATTCTGACTATGAAAGGTTGATTTTGGAAGTTTCAGAACAATAATGGATCCTTTTCAGAGCAACAATTACCCCAGTGTGGGAAGATTCTCTTTCAAATTGTTTTCTTCTTTTATTCATAGAGCTACTATCAGTTTCACAATGACTTCCTTTAATTTTAGATGATTATTCTTGCTTCGAGATTTCTCTTTTTCCAAAAGCATTGCTTGAGGGCAAATATAGGCGGTGACAATTAGTTGCAAGCATAATAGGGATTCTTTGACTTGGAGTTGGAATGTGACAATTTTCAGTTTTCCCCTTTCCAAGGAAAATGTCTGTTATCTTTCGCCTTCATGTGCAGAAGCAGCTGTTTTCCCCCCATGAAAAATTGTTCAATGTTACCTTTTGTTAGGCCTCATCTCTCAGTAGCATGAGCCATGAAGCTCTTCCATGTTTTACTGTTTGACGTCTGAAAATGGCATTTACAGGAAAAGGTGCTTAGCTTCATATGTGATTCATATAACAGTCGGGATGGCCATCTCCAGATGCCTGAGTCACTTCGTATGCTGAAAGATATAAGAGATCGCCGTCAAGTTAAAGAATTGAAGGCCTATTGTACAAAAAACATGTATGAACTTGAAATATAAAAACAAAAATCTTCACTCATTTTGTCCTGACCTGAAATCTCCATATGTGAAGGCATTTCATTGGGCGTGAAGATTGTGTGGATGTTCTGGACTGGATAAAGAAGATTTATGGCCAACCAACTGAGTCTCTTTGTTAACCAACACCTGAAGGGCTTTGTCTTTGACTTTGAGTTGTCAAATATCAAAACATCCAAAAAAGTTGTTCTCGTTGTTATTGAGGTTGGGTTATGCAGATGATTACAACTTTTTTTGGTATTTTGATTTGGTTCGAGCTGTGAAATTGGTTGCGCCAGGGTGGCTTGACTACATTACACTTCCTTGGAGCGTGGCCCTTCATCTGATGTTTACCGATGTCAAACAGCTGGAGATGTCAATCTGCATCTGGGAAATTTTGTTCATGTCGGATTCTGTACAAGAAGTCTATTTGCCAGATAATCATACATTTTCCACATGCTGGATATTCATTTCAAGTGTCTCGCTCACATTAACACATCGCTGGCATCCTACTCCGATGCCAAATTTGTGACCTTTTTATGGGAGCCAGATCTGTTTATTTGCAGCTCTTCTATATAATAAATTCACAAGTTTTTAAGTATTTTCTTCATTGAAATACTCACAATTATACTGGCTGCAGATTTTTTGGACATGGGCATTAAACCAAGGACAAACGGAAGGGTAGATATCAGAAACTGTTTGCTTTTGTGTCTCACACAATTGATACAGGTTTTGTGTGAAGTTCTCTTTTTGTTTCACTAGTTGGTGGACTCAAAAGTTTGTACCAAAAAAGTGTAAAGAATTGGTTTCACCAACTTGAAAAAAGTATAACTTGCGTTTGTTGCGTAAGGCAAAAAAAAAAAAAAAAGTTCTCGAATATCAGATAGATGGTGAGCCTTTTTTTACCTTTAGTCTAAAGATGAGAACTTGGTTCTCTCGGAAAGCATGCTCGACGATATCTGCAGAGAATATTCAACTCCTATTAATGATTTTTTTTTTTAAAAAAATTAATTTATGTGGTGGTGTTTGGAAGAACACAAAATTTAAGAGAGAGATTTAAAATTTAATTGTAATGTTCTTGGGTTTAGCTCGAATGACAGAAGGGTGGAAGATTTGTGGTTAGGTTATAGGTTCAGGCCCCCATAGAATGACATATATATATTGAAACGTATAAATAAATCAAAGATAAATAATAATACATTTAGGCGATGATAATTTGTGGTTAAGGTTATAGGTTAAAGTCTCACACCATGATAGATTTTTCTTTTGTCTTTTTAAAAACTAATAATAAAAGAATGACACATACATATAAATAAATCAAAGAAAAATAATAAGACACATTTAGATAATGAGACGAGATAAAAAAATTCAATGAATTTCATAATTTTATTTTTTATCTCACCAATTAAATATAAATAAAATAATTTTACTTGTTACTTTAAAAATTACGAATATCAAACTAAACTTATTAAATCAAGGGTTTTAAGATGGACATAGTCAATACTCCTTCCATTTACTTCTTTTAAGCGTTTTACTCAAAATTTACATATTAATATAAGTATTTTATTTATTACAAAAGTAATTAATATAACAGATAAAATAGTATGTAAAAATAAAAAATTATTTTTGAAATATTATAATTAAAAAATAATAAAAATGAAGGGAAGAAGAAAATTTTGGGGTCCAACTCCTCGAAGTACACGAATCTATCGCTATATAAATTAGTATACTGTAGTCGGCTTCACGCTACTCAACACTCCATTTGAACGATTCTCTCATTTTCTTCGCGTTTTTCTCCGCCATATCTTTTTTCTTTCTTCACAAACCAAAATGAGGACATCCATGTTGACATCTCTGGCTCGCCGAACATCTACCTCCGGAACGTCGTATCTCACGCGCCGGGGATTCGCATCAGAATCTGCGCCGGACAGGAAAGTAGCTATTTTAGGTGCAGCAGGAGGGATCGGGCAGCCTCTGTCACTTCTCATGAAGTTGAACCCTTTAGTTTCCAGACTTGCACTCTATGATATTGCCGGAACTCCTGGTGTTGCCGCTGATGTTAGCCACATCAACACCAGATCTGAGGTTAATTTTACTTTTTCTGGCGTGTTATTGCTGTAAATTTCGTTTCTGCTCTTTACATTGATTGTTTATGGTGTTGAGATAGTGCTCTTTTGTTCGAGTTGTTTTTCTGCTGTAATTCTTTGTCAAGTTACTTTTTATCTGATTTATAACCTCTCAATTTCTCGTTTCTAGGGTTTTTCGGTAATATTTCATGTTTTATGCTCTTAGTGATGAATGTGTGGTTCTCAATTTCTTAAGTTGTAGAATTTTAACTGCGACTTGATCTCAGTTTTTTTGGTTGATTTCTCATTGCTTCTTTTGTTTCAACGAAAGATAAAGTACTTGATAATTTTAAAATGAAATGGACTCAAATACACAGTGATATCTAAATGATTTATATAATTGACTCCTGCAGTTAGAGATTAAGGTATAGTTAATTACATTGCCTGATGTTCTTATTACTTTATAGTCAATGTACAAACTTTTCTCAAAATATATATGGAGAAATAATAAGTCAGAATTGGTTAACTGAATAAGTGATCTAATATAATTTTTTTCTTTTCTGATATATGTGCTCTTATCAACTATTACTAACGCTTGTAATGTTATTATACACTAGTAGATTTGGTATACCTACATGATAAATGTGATATTGTGAATACTGAGAGTAAGAGTGAAAATCAAACACTAAACAACTAATATAGAATTTGGTTAGGGTTTATTTTAAAAAATATGGATTCCCTGAAAGACCTGTAACCTTTTACCTAATGATGCAACCCTCTGCACAATAAGCCACACAATGGAATACTTTTAATCACACTTGTCTCACCTGCAATCCACAAACTAAATGACCTCAGTGTCTGATGCCTATTCCTTGCAGTTCCTTGACCATCATTTATTCCTGGATTTTTGCAGGTTTTGGGTTTTGCAGGAGAAGAACAGCTAGGGAAGGCTTTGGAGGGAGCTGATGTTGTCATTATTCCAGCTGGTGTACCACGAAAGCCTGGTATGACCCGTGATGATCTGTTCAACATTAATGCTGGTATTGTTAAGTCCCTTTGCACAGCCATCGCAAAGTTTTGCCCTCATGTAAGTACCCATATTGGTTTGCATACGAGTTTAGATGTTGGAATAACAAAAACTGATTTTTCCTCTTTCCTTTACCTCGACCCAAATTTCTCTCCGAAAGGCACTTGTCAATATGATCAGCAACCCTGTGAATTCCACTGTCCCAATTGCATCTGAGGTGTTCAAGAAGGCTGGAACCTATGATGAGAAGAGACTCTTTGGAGTGACCACACTTGACGTTGTCAGGGCAAAGACTTTCTATGCTGGAAAGGCTAAAGTTAATGTTGCTGGTATGCATCATAGTGATTTCCAGCTTTTGATTTGCTTCTGTTTAGTTGTATTAAACTGTCAATTCATGTTAAGTTCTTATTCACTACTTAAAATTTTGTTGCAAATGTTCCAGATGTCAATGTCCCCGTTGTTGGTGGTCACGCTGGCATAACTATCCTCCCCTTGTTTTCCCAAGTAATCTTTCTGTTCGTTTGTTTTATCTAGGTTATTTAAAAATTATGTTTACCTTGTGTTGACTCATAAGAAAAGATTAATTCTACCTTGTAACTTTACTAATTCTCGTCGTTTTGCTTCTCTAAATGTTGCAATAGGCTACTCCAAGTGCAAACTTGTCAAGTGAAGAAATTGAGGCACTCACCAAGCGCACCCAAGATGGTGGCACTGAAGTTGTGGAGGCCAAGGCTGGAAAGGGTTCTGCCACCCTCTCGATGGCGTATGTTTCCATTCATTCTCTCTTATTTAAGTTTCAATGTTTTCATGAAAGGTTCTCAGTTTGGTGGCAAGAACTTTCTGGTACTGACAAGGATCAGCTGCATAAGAGTCTGCTTCTAACAAGAGAGAAATTTTTGTAAAGAGGGTCTAGAGTTGCTTGGCGACTAGGTTTCTACTCTAGACTTCAACAAGCTTTATCAAAGCGATAATACTCTCACTTTTTGACCATATCTCCTTTATTAGGACCTTTAAAAAAGAAAGACGTACTAAACCTGGAAATAATTTGAGAAACTTTCCATTTTACCCTGGATGAGAAGCTTTGACAGTTGCACAAATGTTATGACATGTTTAAGAGCACAAGTCCCGATTCTTTTCTTTCTTAAGCACTCTCTGCACAATCAAATAAGTTCACGTAAATGAAAATGGAGTGAATATATTGACAGGTTTTCACAATATTAATAGACAACATGATGATGATCACACCAACCTTTTTCTGCATGTGTCATCATATGCCACAGCTGGAAAATAAACACATGCTGCATAGTGGCCAAGGTTGTGCAATCTTGGTAATGTCTTGAATGTAAAGTTTCTTTGCACCTAGTATTGAAGTGAACTACTCGTCAAAAAAGAAAAAAAATTGAAGAGAATTTGCTCCACTCAGTATATTGGTAGAAGATATGGTTATAAAAAATAGGAAGACTTCGTTTTTTGCTGGTGGTCCGATACACCTTATTTGCATATCTTTCTTTGTGTGGTTACTGGGTTTGAGCACTTTGGTTCACTTCTGCAGCTATGCTGGTGCCATCTTCGCGGATGCTTGCTTGAAGGGACTGAATGGGGTTCCAGATGTTGTAGAGTGTTCATTCGTGCAGTCAACTGTGACAGACTTGCCATTCTTTGCATCCAAGGTAATGATATCCTCTTCTAACCTAAGTGGTGCTTGGGTGCTTATTTGCTATAGAACACATTTGTCTTGCCAATACTCTATTTTGCATCTTTATAGAGGGATCTTTATTTTCCATCCGTCGATGACATTATTTTCAACTGTGAGAATAATTGGATGATCCCTAGAGCAATGGTTGTATTAAATGGGAGATTGAGGACGTAAGAAAAGATAAAAACTACCAAAATTTGATTTCCTAGGACATGAAGTCTGCTTCGTTCTTTCTATTCAGTCTGTTATGTGAGTTTATTGACAGTCTGCATTCTTCCAAACATGGTCACTTTCAAAATGTTGCACTTATGTGTTGAGGGTACCACCAATGGAATGTGTACGGCCTTGCAAAAGTTGGTACTTTGTCATCTATGAACTAAAGACAAATAGGAATTTCATTATGGAACTGTTTTGTGGCGAATAAAATTATGTCTCACGTGATATGAATTCTCTGTTCTGATCTTATATTTTACTGCAACTAGTTCGGAGTATAGATTTAGTCGATTGGTTAATATGATAAGTCTCCTCTTGTTGGTTTTTGTGCTTCTTATTTGACACTTGTCTCAACTTTTTCAGGTGAGACTTGGTAAAAATGGTGTGGAGGAAGTCCTAGGATTAGGCGCACTTTCAGACTACGAGAAACAAGGACTTGAAGCTCTTAAACCAGAGCTGAAATCGTCCATCGAGAAAGGAATCAAATTTGCCAACGCTAATTAAAAAAAACGATACTTTGAAATTTCATTTTTGGATACATTTGAGTGATTGAGTTAATCTTTCCTTGCTGCCTGAGGCATTAGATTTTTAGCTTTTTATAATCCGAGATAGCAAGAGATGTTAGATGTTACCATATATTTGTAGAAAATAATCATTGGCAGACTTGTGATGGGTGCATTTTCCTTTAATAATCTACAAAGTTGTGAACCTTACATATGTGAAATGTCAAGTTGCGTATAGGGGTGTCTGGTTGATCAAAATTTGAAACATTTTCTTCTCTAGGCTATATGCAAAATATCGGTTTAGTTAATAAATTGAATTGGGAAAAACACTATCTGATTCATCCTATTGAGTTAATGGTTTTTAATTGATTTTGTTCTATGTATTGGGTGATTGGTTTGGTTTTTGGTCATGTGATCTTTCGTTTTTGGGTCGGTTATAATCAAGAAGATTACATTAAAATTATTATTTTTCTCTTAATTTTATAAAAATGATTTTAATATTTTACCAATACTATTTTTAAAATTTCGGTGTTAAAGTTGAAGACAAAATAAACTAGCCTCGTTGCCTTTGTATTGTGATACTCTTTTCACCTTGACATAGATTACTTAAGGCAGATAATTAATATTATTTTAATAATTGTTGCAGGAGTCAGTACAAGGAATTCGAATAGTTCTCTTTTGAACAAATGTGATTAATACAGAACTTACCATATATATAATTATATGAGTAATTTTCTTATGGATTAAATAAAAAATTGGATTAATTAAAAATAAAAAATAAATTGTAAAAAATTGATAATAAATACTGGGCTCGCAGTTTAGCTTGTTTATAAATTGAAAAATGATAAATTGAGCTGATAATAGATAAAATTAGACTAAACCAATTGATATAAACCCTTATCGTTAGAAAATAAATTTCTTAAAAATGATTAAGAAAATATAACTTCTCTAGTAAAAGTAGGTAGGAAAAATAAGTTCCAAGAAGTATTATTTTATATTAACAGTGTCTTTTTTATTCACTAACACATTTTTTATTTTCATTTCTTTATCATAATAACCATCTTGCTCTATTTCACTTTATTTAAATTATACATAAGTATTTTAAAATAATACATTTTATTTACCTATCGAACAAAAGAAAAATAGAAAAGTTACTTAAAAAATATTTTGTCTTCAAACCGAAACACACCCCAGGTTTTTATGAGCTTTACATCATGTACATGCTTTAGGTCGGCCCTCTCACGCCATAATTCAAGGGAAGTCACAATGTGCTTTTTTATTTATTTATTTAATAAATTCTAGAGAGTTGAAGGCCTTTAAAATAGTAATAAAATATGAAAAGTTAGTTTTTTATTTCAAATAGAAACATTTTTAAAATTTGATCTGACGTAAATAATTATGTTTTTTTATTAGTTTTCTAAGGTATCTCCACAGCTGAAAGCAATCCTCCATTCCACGGTCAGCACGCCAAACGGTAGGTAACTGGCCACAGGGTTTTTTCCATTCACCAGAGGTGGGGATCGAATCTCCAATCTCTTGCTTAAAGGGTGAGGTGCTGAACCACCACACCAATCCTTGTGGTTAACATAAAAATAAATAGTTATGCTAATATTGATAAAAGTATTTTTACTTATCAACTTGTCAATATAAATCGGTGTTACACTTTTGAAAGTTATATTTTATGTTTATGGTGTATGTTTAAAGTCTCCCTATTATGTTCTAAAATTGGGAGAATTTCGGAAAAATACATCTAATTTATATGGTAAAAATACAGTTCAAAATTAGTATAGTAATCTTTCTTCCACTATTTCATATTTTCTTGTAATAATGTTTAAAATGTTTGGTACATAATATTTAATTTAATTTTTTAATAAAAATATTTAAAGATTTTATATACAATATCAAATGCTCAATATACAACATTATAAGATGTGTTTATACACCTATCTACAATACAATATAAAAACTAATTACTTCCTCTTTCTTCTTTGAATTCTAACACCAGATTCATTCAAAATACGTCAAAAATTAAATCAAATCACTAACTTCGTCTTCACAACATAATCTCAACATGCTTATTATAATACATAAGAATAATTCTAAGAGCAAAAAATGAAAATAATTGAATAAGGTAAAACATGAGCCATTTTGATCCGATACATTTGAGGCGAGTGTTTTTTTAAAACATCCTCTCTATCTCACGAGGCAGTGATAAAACTTGCATATACTTTATTTTTTTCGCACCCCACTTATTTATGAAATTTCACTAATATATTGTTATTGTTATAGTAGAGTATTAAAAAAAAGAATCACTAGGTACAGTTTATGCTCTATAAGACATTAGTTTTAAAGCATTAATTATACCTTAAGAAAGTAAAATCATAAAAATAAATAATATCGACTTCTTTAGGCCAGTATTAATATAATATATATTTTATTACTTGATCGACTTCTCGAGGATGGAAATATAATAATATAAACACACAATATATAAAATCGACCTAATGTAGTTGAAGAATAAAATAAAATAAATTAATGAGTTACTAGTTTAAAATTAAAATCGATCAAATTTTTTTCGACCTCAGCTTAAAAGTCGATACATAATTAGTCGATAATTTTTAGAATACTGACCTTAGGAAGTTGATTGTAATGACCTAATCCCGTCGTTATGGGTAGGTCAATGGGGAAGGAGATTAGGCCACAAAATTTTCAAGTAGTAAGTTGAAAATTTTCAACCTAGGCCAGAACTGAACAAAATTTGAGTCATGTGAGGTCTAGCGCGATCTGATAATTAATGGATTAAGGGCTGATTTATAAGTTTGATCTTTTGAGTTCACAGTCAAGATAATAAGAAGTTCGTAAAACTTTATGGAATTGAATTCGGGCGTGTAGAACTCCGATATTGATCTTGGTGCAAGGATATAATTCGGAATACCATGATTTACGGGTGTGTTGTAAAATGAGGACTTGAGATGCGAGTCATGAAGTTTCTATCTACATATAACCTACCACGACGGGATGGATCCTGCTTTGGCCGTGCAGCCACGGTGAGACACTCGTGAATTTTAAGTTTGAAAAGTCCCAAATATATTTTTATTTCTGTCACTTTGTCCATGAGAGACCAGAAGTGACCTAGGTCAGTTTTTCTTCAATTTTTCACCTATTTCGTCAACAAAGATAAGTCATTCGTTCCTCTAACTTATAAATCGATTTCTAGACCTTAGAATCTAGGAGAGTTGTTATAGAGGAAGATCTTGCCTTCAATTAATGGTGGAAAAAAGTCCTAGTTGGGGGAGATGATCATAAAATTGGTCAAGGATTAGAATTTTGACATAATTCAGATAATTTAGGCAATTTTCTTTTTTATTAATTATTGTATTTCACTAATTGTTTATACTAAGAACGAGCTAAGATTTTGAAAAAGGAGAAAAACTCTAATTCTATAGAGCTTCAAGGCTTGTTTCGAGGTAGGTGATGTTTTAATATTTCAACACGTTATTGGATCGGGTGTCACATTCCAACACAATTTATTTGGTGTGGATCCCCATGAGCGGATTATTGTTGCTTGTTGCATCGAGACTGACAATCATAGACTTGATATATTGAGCATTAATTGTGAACATGTTGCTCTTTTTGGATATGTATGATTACTATGGCACAGTTATTTGTCATATATTTTGCTTATTGAAATAGTCACGATGCTCCTATCAATACATTTTTATTATGTGTACTGATACTGTACTTGCTCTTTTCTTTGTTGAGTACAAGACATCTTTAGGCGGCTGTTGATATTCCTCAGTTAAGAGATCAGTGATGTACCAAGTTCAAGGGTGAGCCAACTTGTCCAGACTACCATGGATTCGTTCCTTTTCTTAGTTCACTTGTTTTCGGGCTTAGACACTTAATTTGTTTATTTATGTTTTATGAAGTAGCATCCCTTATCCTAATCTTTTAGATTGAATTTTGGTATAATGACTTGGAGAGTTAGTATGAATAGTTTCTTATTTGAATTTATGAATACTCAACTTAAATTTGCTTCCGTAATTATAAATGCTAATTTTGTTTAGTTGAGGTATGGTGTTGATTCTTCTACTTAAGGAATAGTTTTTATGAAACTCATGACCTATTCGAAGTCATGACATTGATATTCTGATCTTAATAGTTTTAGTATTGAAAGTTACTGGCATAAATATACAAAATATATGGGGAAAAACACTTCATTAATACACATTTATATAATAAAAATAGAGAGATATAACATGATGCACTTTTCTAACCCTAATAGAATTTTAATAACAAATTTTTTCTTTCGGGTGATTCGATGATAATTTTTTTTACACCAATTATACATATAGCTTAACATTTTTAGGAAAAAAAATTAAAAATTTAACAATAAAAAATTAATTCAATTTTTATAACTCTTTCACTTCATTAATCTCTTTTTCAACAGAGCTGCTGACAAATTTTTTTTGGATGGAAAGTAGTTTAAAGTTTTTTTATTTTTGCTGATTTAAATAATCAGAATTTTATAAAATGAAATGTCAAAGCAGCATGTTCATTATTAGTTCACATATATTTTATAGCTTCTTTTAGTTGACTATCAAAATCTATTTCATTTGTTGTTTTTAGGATATATAGTAAAGTTTTTTTAGATATATAGCAAATCTTTAATTGATTTAAAAATTTTAAATTATACGACTTCTTATACACTTCAAATAAGAATGAATTAGATAACTAAAATTTAAGATGATTCTACATATTAAAAAAATAATTTAATGATTATTATGTATAATATTAAAGTAAAAAACAACGTTATTTCACATTTTTTATCAATTAAGATTCTTATAATATAAATTATATTTTTTATTCGAATTATTCAAAATAATCATAATTTTCCATATATTTAGGACCTTAAAATTAACTAAAATTGTGTGTATTAAATTCTTTTTTATTTGGAATAATTATGCAATTGAATAGGTTAAAGATATGGATTCTCTGGAGGAGCAAATGAATTGATTAATGTATTAGAATATAAGGCAGCTTAATAGAATAAAAGGTATAAAGTGAATTTTTTTAAAAATAATTTA
>JAPFFP010000012.1:5130480-5163331 GCA_026153255.1 Solanum medicagineum | reverse complement strand
AAGATAGGGTGTTGTGGTTTAACGTTGGTCTAGGTGCCTAGTCGGCACCAGTCACGGCCCCTGGGGTTGGGTCGTGACAGGTGGCGTTTTTGGGGAACCTTTAGGTTGATTTCCGGCTGATTTTGGAGGCTATTGTGGGGGTTTTAAGTCGCTGATTTGTGTTGTTGTTGGCTGTGTTTTTGGGTCTTTTTTTGGGTGGATTTGTATGGTTTTTGCCTGCTAGGGCAGCAGTGGTTGTGGGTGGTTTAGGGGCTGCATTTTTGGAACTGAAACAGGGGTCGTTTAGGGGTTTTTTCAGGTGGGATTTGGTGACTATTTCGCGGACTGATTTGGCGACGAGAAATGGGGTTTTAGGTGGCATTTTGGTGCTGGTTCGTGATGGTGTTTTCATGGGCTAAGAGGCTGATTTCATGCTTTGTTTGATGGCGTTTGGGCAGAATTTTGGAGGTGATTTGAGGGTGTCAATGGAGGTCTTCAGGCGAGCTTTTGGACGGTTTTCAAAAGGAGAAACAGTGGTTTTCAATGGTTGATTGGGTGGTTTCAATGTTGGGGAAGAAGGGTCTGGTGGTGGTGGTGGAAATGGGAGCTCCCATGGGTGTTGTTTTCGGCGGGTTAAGGGGCGGCGATTGAGATGAGCAACGATGGGGGAGAGAGAGAGAGAGAGAGTTGGGGCAGCTGAGTGTAAAAAGTGGAGAAGAGAGGGGATTTTCCGGCGAGGTGAGGGAAAGGGGGAGAGGGGCTACCGGAGCTCCAGCGAACTCTTCGCGGGAGAAGAAAATAAATAGTGAAACCTCCAAAAAGTCTAAAAATTATTAAATTCTAATCTTAATATTACTCATCCACCCCCTAATAATATACACATTTCATGTCAAAATCTAACGGGCTAGAAAGATAATTGGTCCAAATTATGGGTCAATTGGATATATGCGTATAATTATATCTAAACAGGAAAAATAAATTATCATATTGCGTTAAAATTTAAAATTAAACTAATTAAAATTATAATATTATAAAAATAAGAGCAATTATAAAAAAAAATTAATCTAAAATCGCCCAAAAGTATTTTAAGCTAATTAAAAATATAAACATAAAAAATAAGAATTTTCGAAGTGTCGGGCCAAAATTGGGTGTCAACAGTTTTTCTTTTTGAAATAGATGGAGTATTCCATCTTGACAAAAATGATTTGAGAATAAGTAATTTATCTATATCTGCACTATATTAAAAGCGTGAAGACTTGTAGAAATATTGTTAGAACTTTTTACCCTTTTGTTAGAAAACCCTTAGGAATGATTTCGACTGTCAAATATTTTGTTAATAAAAGTGTATAGCATAACAAATTTAAAAATAAAAAAAAATTAGTAAAATTATGTTGGAAACATTAAACTACTCCTTTTATATTTAGAAATCTTTTGTTACATTAAATTTTACTCAATTAACTATTTTTATTCTAATTATTCAATTGAATTGATTTTCTTGTATTTATCTTTTTCACAATAGACTAAACTATTTCATTAAACTAATTATATTTATTTCATTTTTTTACATGAATACTGTATTTATTTAATGACAAAGTACTATTTATATATACTTTTTAAATAGACGTGCCACATACTTGCAAAGCATGTGTCCTGAACTAGTTAATACTAAGAACAAGAATAAAACATGAAAAAAAATCTATTTTTAAACTATTACTAGATAAATAAAAATAAACAAAGAGAATATTTTTTTCAAGCATTGTATAATATTCTGAATAATTTCCTTAATACGGATCAAAGAAAATACATATTTTATAAATTACGTAATATAAAATATTTTTAACACTCGCTACAAAATATAACGTCTTTGATAGAAAGGATGACAACTCAGTTAAGTGAGAAGAAACCAAAATAGAAGTATGTCATTGCACGTTTGCCAAGCATCTGACGTGGCACCGCCACGACAGGCGCGTGTCAGAAACACATGAAGTATTTATTTATTGATTTGAATTTGAAAGTTCAATAATAGGCAACTTATTATTTATTTCTAAGTCCTAACTGTAAGGACTTTCTACATAATTCAAATAAGGAATATTTCACACCCAAAATATAAGAAAAATAATTAATCACTATTATATTTAGTGTAAATCTAATTTTAAAATGGTTAAAAAAATAAACAACAATTCATTAAATGCTCCGTGCTTTTAATATAACACTAGTTTTAGTTTATATGTATGTACCACGTCAATTTAAAAATTATATATAAATAGTACCTTTTCATTGGTTACTATTCACTTAATTTGACTATCCTCGTGCTTATTTTACTAACTTTTATTATTTTTTGACGATTCACTTTACTTATCTCATTTTTCTATTAGGGATGTTATGTTTTGTAGCGATTGTTGAAAGTAATTTATGTTAGTGTATGTGCTTTGCACATATGTGCCACGTTAATTTAAAAAATTGTATTGTATATAAGTAGTACCTTGTCAATAAATAAAAACAATGTAAATAAAATTAAAAATATATAATTAGTTTAATGCAATAATTTAGTCTATTGTGAAACGGCAAATATGAGAAAATCAATTCAATTGCTTATAATATAGATATATTAATAATTTTTTAATACATGAAGTAATAATTTAGAGTTGAATAATTAGAATAAAATAATTAACTGAGTAAAATTTATTGTAATAAAAGATTCCTCAATATAAAAGAATTAGCATAATGTTTTCAACGTGATTTTACTGATTTTGTTTTCTTTTTAAATTTGTTATACTATATACTTTTATTAACAAAATATTTGATGGTCAAAATTATTCCTAAAGATTTTTAACGAAAGAATAAAAAGTTCAAATAACATTTCTAATGGTTTTCACGCTTTTAATATAATATAGATAGATATAGATAGATTACTTATTTCTCAAATCATTTTTGTCAAGATAGAATACTCCATCTGTTTAAAAAGAATAACTTATTTTCCTTTTTAGTCTGTTTAAAAAAAATTAGTTTTCTTTTTTAGTCTATTTAAAAAAAAAATGACCCTATTTTGATTTTTACTGATCGAATTTGACTAGCCTCGTGCTTGCTTCACTAACTTTTATTATTTCCTTACGAATCACTTTGGTTGTCACGATTTAAAATAAAATACAACTTAATGAAAAGATACTATTTATATATAATTTTTAAATTGATGTGGCACATACGTGCAAAGTACGTACGCTGAACTAGTTAATACTAATTAAATGATTCTCAGCTATACAAATATTTAAGAATCATTTTAAATCACAAGTTTTAAAAGTTTTTTTCAAATACTGTGTCAAGTCAAAGGGTTCCACATAAAATGAAACGGTGGGAGTAATATATCTATAATATAAACAGTTGAATTGTTTTTTTCTTCTTTGTTGTTTCACAATAGACTAAATTATTCCACCAAACTAATATTATTTATTTTTTTATATGAATATTACATTTATTTAATGAAAAGGTACTATTTATACATAACTTTTAAATTGACATGACACATACGTGCAAAGAACGTACCTGAACTAGTTAATAATAAGGACAAGAATAAAACATGAAAAATCTATTTTTGAATAACTAGATAAATAAAAATAAATAAATAAAAATATTTTTTTAAGCATTATATCATATCCTAAACAATTTGATTAATCTAAATCAAAGAACATATAAATTAAATCATATCTTCATATATTATATACAAATTATGTAACGAAAAATACTTTCAACTGTAGTGTGTCATTGCACGTTTTCCCTAACCACTGACGTGGCACAGGACGAACACCGCCACGGCAAGCGCGTGTCCAAACCAATATAAAAAGGAGAAACATAGGAAATATTTATTTATTGATCTGAAAGTTCAATAATAATTGCAAATTATTATTTTTAAGTCCTAACTGTAAGGACTTTCTACATAATTCAAATAAAGAATATTTCAATAAAAATGTAAGAAAAATAATTAAATCACTATTATATTTAATGTAAAATCTGTTATAAAATGGTTAAAAAAGATGAAGGATAATTTATTAAACATTAAACACTTTATGTTTTTAATATAACACTAATTTTATCGCATGTGCGTTTGCACATGTATATTGAGTCAAAAATGCATGCATATTATTATTAAATAATAATATTATTTAAGCATAGTTTTAAACCACTACTTTTTGCATGAAAGAATATAGTGGATTTTTATATATATCGTGTGTGAAAATTTATATGATTGTAAATTAGACGAATAATTTAGGCTAAGTTTTAAATAACTAATTTTATACAAAAGTACAGTATTTTGTTATGTGCTACCCTCTCAATCTAGACTTCACGTTCAAAACTTCACTGGATATGTTATTGTTGCAGCAAACGCTATGAAGAATCTTAAACAATCCTTTTTTTAAGTCCTACCTGCTTCACATGCAAGTAAACTTAAAGTTGCTCAACATGTTCATAAATATAAAACTTTCTCAAGACTTCCTCGTCTTTGACATGTAATGTGTAAATATAAACACTAAGCAACAAAATAAGTAAAGCAAAGGCAACAAAAAATGTCTGAAAGTAAATGGTTTTGAATACCATACTCAGTTCTATTATTAAATAGAGAAATATTGAAATGAAATGTAATATATTTGATATATATATATGTATTTGCACTGTTAAGAATTAATAACATGTATGTTAATATTCAATGTAATATGTTAGGATGATATATGAAGAGAATATAACATACACAATAACGTATCAATAAAAATTTCACAAGTGGAGATTGAGGAGAGAAAAATATATATAGACCTTACCTTTACCTCATAGACAAACTTTTAATATAAGAAACATAATGTTATCATCACTTAAAACATCAATTATTCTTCTAATATGAACCACAATTATTAAATAGGAAAAGCAAATAGAAACTAAGTAATTTACTTTTTATTAACATGTATTAACATTCTTTTGTGAAAAATTTTGTATTTATTTTTCCCTTTTTCAACTGTTGAATTAGGTTTTAGACCTAACTCACACTCCAAAAGCTAGCTCAAAGGGAGGAGGATTGCCTAAGCCTTATAAGGAATCCATCCATCTCATTAACCACCAATGTGAGACTTTTCGTCTCAACATCAACTTGTAATATCGTAAGAAATGTTCCTACTATTAACATATCTTTAAAAATTTAATTTGATAGTGAGTCAACTTGAAGTATGTCCAAAAAGAAATATTGCTAATAGATTTTTAGGTTAAAGAAGTATGTTCAAAAGAAAATAGGGTTAAAACTCATTATTAACGGTAAAAAGATTATTCAATATTTGAAGAAAATTTCTATCAATCAATAATGTTTAAATTCACTTTTTTCTTGACAATTATTTTTTTGCGAAGATGTTATGGACATTTCTAACAGTGCATAAATACTAAGTTAATCAATATTTCATGTTCGTCAATTATTCATATAAATCTTAACAAATATAAAATCTTGAGGTTGAACTTGTGTGTTGAAGTGGTATTTAATATTATATTTTAAATCTTGAACTGAATTTTAAGTAGAAACATAGAAAATATTAAACTCAACCCTTATTTTAATAAAAGATCTCATATCCGATTTCATGCGTGACTCGTAAAATCCATACATGCTAAATAAATATTCATACATACAATTAATTTTGCTCGAATAAATATATAAATTAACAATAATTCATATCCAATTTTTGTGTTTCTAAGAAAAAATCATTTACTGTCCAAATTAGGTCACAAAATCAGTAGAGAAAATGGTCATTAATGTATGAAGATTGAAGTATTTTGGCCCCTTGACATATACCACTTAGGAAAAAATAGTCCATTAACGTATGCTTCTTCGATTCTTTTTAATTATTATAGTCATTTTAACTGATTATATTTTAAAATGTATTATTTTATCATACTGAATATAAAAAAATTATAATATATTTTTTATATAGTTTTTAAAAATCTAAAATTTTATTTTAAAATATCAAATTAATATAAATATATTTTAAGCGATATTACATTATTCATTTCTTTTTTCCTTTTTCTACAATTTTTAACTCATAAATCATGCACTCTCAGTTTGACTTTTCATTTCAACTTCTCGTACACTTTTAATAATTTATGTCATCAAACTTTTAAGATTTGATTATTGTAAAAGTATTTATTTTTTATAACGCCTTTTGAAAAGATCTTCTAGAAAGCAACAATTTATATTTAGTTAATTAATTTGAATTTTCTTTTTATAGAATAAAGTCATGATAGCTTGTGCTTGTCCCAATATTACCAAAATACTTTTGTGAAAAATCACTTCTTTCAAATATACTTATATTTTCATAAATGTAGATGTTATACATCAAGTTCTTATTCATCCTCTAGACCACTTTATTTGTTGTTCTTATATTTAAAATAAATGGTAATCATCAATTAAATAAAATATATTTTTATTTATTAATTGTTCTCTTTAATAATAGACATTACGTAGTTAACATAGAAAATCTAAGAAGAGCATATAGACATATTCTAATAAAGATATGATAATCGAAAACCTACAAATTTTTTAAAAGAGTGTGTGAATGTTACTCCCTCTAGCCCATATAATTATGTGAATTATTGAATTTTTTTTTCATAATTTAAAATAGGAAAATTATTGAAAGTCCAAGAAAATTGTTGAAACTTTTTTTCCCTCCCATATTTATTATTCTTTTCTAAATTAAAAGAATAATTTAGCAATAATTAAAAAGATAATAGTGAAAAATAACTTTTAATTTATGTACTTAGTTATTCTTTTAAGGAATGTGTGATATCTTAACAATTCATTTAATATAAACTAGAGGGAGTATTATGCAACATTATACTTGAAAAAAAGATTATATATCTGTCCCATAAAAGCCTAGTTAAACTTGACATCGAGTTTAAAAAAATAATAATTTTTTTTGATCTTGTGGTCTTAGACTAAAGTTATGTCAAATATATCAAAGTATTTTTAAATCTTGTAGCCTTAAACATGCCACATGAAAATTAAAATTAAAATGTTACCAAAAAATAAACGAGTCATTCTTTGTTAACAAATGACAAAAGGAGAATAAATTTTTCTTAAAATAAACTAAAAAGAAAAATAAGTTATTCTTTTTGAATAATTTGAAAAATAAGTAATTAATACTAAGGATACGAATAAAACATGACAAACAATTTTTTCCTCAATATATTAAAAATGACAATTAAAATTGAAAAAAATAATCTATTCTTGAATTACCAGATAAATAAAAATAAAAAACAACAACAACAACATACCCAGTGAAATCTCACAAGTGGGGTCTGGGGAGGGTATAATATACACAGGCCTTACCACTACCTCATAGAAGTAGAGAGGCTGTTTCCTGGGAACTCTCATCTCAAAACTCATAAGCAGAAAGAACTAGATATGACAAAAAGGAAAGGGAAGGGGGAGGGAACAGAAAGAATGACTAATAATGAATAACACATGACAGTGTGTAAATATGATAAAACTAACACATAATACGACAGATAATGAGAATACATGAAAAAAACAAAGAGAATAATTTTTTTAAGCATTATATCATATCCTAAACAATTCGCTTTAATTTTTTTAAGCATTATATCATATCCTAAACAATTCGCTTAATATGGACTAAAGAAAAAACAAGTTAACTCATGTCTTTATACAAAATATACAATTTACATAATGTAAAATACTTTCAATAATCGCTAGAAAACATAATGTCCCCAATAGAAAACGTAACAAGCTAAGTAAAGTGGTTCGAAGGAAAGTAATAAAACTTAGCGGATCAAGCACGAGGATAGTCAAGTTAAGTAAATAGAAACTAAAAAATAAGTCATTCTTTTTTAAATAGACGAAAAAGGAAATTAAGTACTTCATCTGTCTTATTTTATGTGACACCATTTCCTTTTTGGTCCATTCCAAAAAGAATATCACCTTATTCTAATTGGAAACAAATTTGGCTTTAAAATTTCCCTTTTATCTTTAATGAAATGAATCTCAACTACACAAATTTTAGACCACAAGTTTTAAATTTTTTTCCTTAAAAAGCGTGCCAAATCAAAGGGTACTACATAAAATATGATGGAGGGAGTAATTTTTTTTTTTTAAACAGACTAAAAAAGAAAAATAAGTTATTCTTTTTGAAACAAATAGAGTATTCCATCTTGACAAAAATGATTTGGAAAATAAGTAATTATTGCATTAAACAAATATATATTCATGAATATTTGTATTTATTTAATGACAAGATACTACTCATATATATTTTTTAAATTGACGTGCTACGCACGTGCAAAACACGTACACTGCACTAGTTAATTAACAAGGATAAAAATAAAACGTGAAAAATCTATTTTTGAACTTTTAAATAAATAAAAATGAATTTTTTTTTTCCAAGCATTATATCATATCATAAACAATTCTCTTAATACGGACTAAAAAAATATAAATTAAATCATATTTTCAACAAAATATAACATATTTGATAAAAAGCGTGACTACCCGGTGAAAGTAAGCACAAAAGTATAAAGTGGGAAGAAAACAAAACAGTAGTCTGTCAGTGCACATTTTCCCAAGACACCTGACGTGGCAACAAGACAGACACCGCCACGCCAAGCGCGTGTCTGAAACAATATAAAAAGGAACAGCAGAGGAAGTATAACGTACGTAGAAAACAAAGCGAGTAATAGTTTTTTTTCGGAGATCCGACCCGAAACACTCTGCTCTCTCTCTCAACAGGTAATCATCTTGTTTCTCTCTCTTCTGTTAAGCTCCGCCCCCAATTTTTTTAACCCTAATTTTATTCTATTCTTCCCCAAATTATTTTAATTTTAATTTTTTTTTGTAATTTTTGTAATTTTTACTATTTTATTATTATTTGGAAAAACCCTAGTTCCGTACCGGTTTTGATTTTCTGAAACTTGAATCCATTTTTGTTGAAGATCTGTTCGAGCTAGGGTTGTTAAGATTAATGGGGTTCTGAGGAACCCTAAATTTTTGGTTTTTTTGTTTTTGGTGTTTTGAAGATGTTACGGTGATTTTGGTGGATTTTTTTCCAGGTTTCATGTATGGCTTCACATGCCGACGATTTGAATTTTAACGAAAGGTTAAGGTGGGGAAGCCCTATTAAGGTTTATACCCGGAAGCGTAGAAGGAACCAGGAGAATGAGGATCCGATCAACATCGTTACTGCCGCCGCGGCGGAGATCGATGAGGATGGGGAAAAAAATGGTCGGGGGCCATCTTCCGAGCCCGTAGAGGCTGGGGAACGGGAATCTGGGGGTGAATTACTGAAACGTCAGGAGGAGGCGGCGGAATTTCAATTGAGAGATTCTTCGCCTCGGAATTTGGGATTGGAAGATGGGAGGGATGGGGACCAGGTAGAATTGAGAAATGATGGACAAGGGCAGGAAGATGCCCTTGGATCAGAGGCTGGTTTAGAAGGTAGAGATGTGGCTGAGGGTGGGGGAGGCCCGGTTGTGGAGCCGAATAATGGTGGGGAAGTTGGGGGTGAAGAGGCTGCCATAGCGAGTTGTAGGGGTGGATCAACTAGAGGGCATGGTGGGCCGGGTGGGACAGTTAAGCCTGTAATTTCTAGGGTTCATGATAAACTTAGGATTAATATAGCGGGAGCGACATCAAGAAATGAGATTAGGGATGTTAGGAGGAAGTTAAAGGGTGAGCTTGATCAGATTAGGAGTTTAGCTGTGAAGCTTGAAGCTAAGGAGCTTCAGCTGACCAGAGATAAGACTAGTACTAATGTTGGTAGGATTACCGCTCTTCCTAGTGGTGCTGTTAATTCTTATAATCAGCCACAATATATCGATAATGGTATGGTGAATAGTAGGTCTTTAGTGCGAGGGAATTCAGAGGTGGGTTTGGTGGGGCACCCTGGATCGAGACCATTCCAGCGACCAAGGATTGCGGTTGTGGAAAACAATAATGGAGGTGCTGAATGTGTGGAGAAGGAGAAGGAGAAGAGGACACCAAAGGCCAATCAGTATTACCCTAATTCCGAATTCCTACTTGGGAAGGATAGGCTGCCTCTGGAAAGCAATAGAAAAAAGTCAAATGGTGGTGGGAGGAAGCACCGTGGTGAGTCGGAGCAGGGTTATCCATTTGGATTTGGCTTTGGCTTTGATAAGCACAGAAATCAGGTGTTTAAGAGATGCACCACCCTGCTTCAGAGGTTGATGAAGCACAAGCATGGTTGGGTGTTTAATGAGCCAGTGAATGTCGAGGCTCTTGGGCTGCATGATTATCATGATATAATCAAGCATCCAATGGATTTGGGCACTATTAAGGCTAAGCTATCTCGAAATTTGTACAAGTCTCCCAGGGAGTTTGCTGAGGATGTAAGACTTGTCTTTCGTAATGCCATGACTTATAATCCTAAAGGGCATGATGTTCATGTTATGTCGGAACAGTTGTTAAAGATTTTTGAAGATAAGTGGGCAGTTATAGAGGCCGACTTCAATCCAGATTGGAGGAATCAAATGTATCATGATGCAGGTTTGCCTACCCCGCCTTCAAGAAAGGCGCCTCACCCTCCCCCCTTTGCCCGTGCTTCTGTAACTTCTCATGCAGCTCCACCTGCTTCCCAAGCAAGGAGATTGGATAGGTCTGAGTCAATGACTGGACCAGCTGATTCCAGGTTCAAGCCATCGCGCACAGGTCATGTTGGTAGGCCACCAGTTCCTAAGAAGCCTAAAGCTAATGATGTGAATAAAAGGGATATGACCTATGAAGAAAAACAGAAACTCAGCACGCTTCTTCAGAGTCTGCCTACAGAAAAGCTTGATGCTGTTGTTCAGATTATTAAGAAGAGGAACTTAACATTTGATCAACATGGTGAAGAGATTGAAATAGACATAGACATTGTTGATGTGGAAACCCTCTGGGAGCTTGACAGGTTTGTTACCAATTACAAAAAGAACTTAAGCAAGCAGAAGAGAAAGACTGAACTTGCTCTTCAAGCCAGAGGAGGTGCAAGGACTGCCCCAGTTATGGTGAGCTTTGATCTAGAAATCCCTCTCTTTTCCTTCTCCACCCTCTTTTTTACATTTTTGTTTGGTAGGAATTTCTTAATTTGTGGCATCTCTTTACAGAATTCTGCTCCTATGGTTGCTGGTGCGCTGAACAGCAATACTGGTAAGCGTCTAATACATGTGACTATTTCCCAGATTGGTATCAAGGTTCATGCTCTCGGTGGAAAATACTCGTAGAACATGGTTCTGTATTTCTTTTTTAAACTTGATTAGGTGAAAATAACAGTACTACTCTTGCTACAAATGCAGAAGCTGGAAGACAGATGGATAATGCAAGTAGGTCTACTAGTTCAAGCAGTTCTAGCAGCGATTCTGGGTCATCCTCAAGTGGTAAGTACTGATTATCTTTTGCATGTTTCATCTTTTAGTGCACCATAATTTTCGCATGTTTAATTTTATTGATTTTGCAGCCAGTAGTTCACTGCATGTGTCTGATATCTTTTGCTCTTGCCTTTCAGATTCTGATAGTGATAGTTCCTCCGGATCTGGATCAGAAGCGGGCCGTTGATCGAAAGGCCGCTTAGCGCAGGTGAGTCAGTTATCCAACTTTCTTTCTTATTTCTTGCGGACTTGCATTTTTTTGTGTGTGTGGTTAGTTTAACTCTTGCAAAATTCTCTTGCGCATGCTGTTGATTAAATCATTGAAGGTTGACATATGGTGGTTTGGGCCAGGAAGGGACTTAATTTGATGGTTTATGCGACGTTAGGCCTTAAAGAAGAAGTCAGAAGTTCCTGAAAATGATTAAGCTTGATCCTATTTAGCACAAAAATATTGTCATACCATCTTAGTTAGTACATTAATGGTATTACCAAATTATTTACAAAGTTGGAAAATTATGTGATTGCATTGTTCGTGTAAGATTGATGTGTTTGTGACAGAAGTCTTGTCTTCTCATACTCGGTTTGAATATTATTTGATTTTTCAATTTTCTATCTATGCTTGCTTAGGTTAGCTTCGAATTCACCTGGTCTATAAATCAGGTGAAATGATAATTAGAAATGATAATAAGATATGGCTAAGTCATTCTTTCTCTGGGTAGAAAATGATTTCGTGCATCCAAATATTGTGTGTGAGTACACAGCTAATAGTGTATGCTCGCTCAGTTATTCTGGACTGCTTTTTGGGGCTCAAGTGCTATGTGCATCTTTATTGAATTTTCTCTTAACACTGTTTACGATGTTTCTTCTCTATATCTCATGAGAAGTTCTAAAGAATTTTGTGTGTCTTATACTTCTGCAGGAATTCTTCATGGAGGTCTTTAGCTGTGTACTCATCTGAAGGTTCCAACATGAAGGTTCTTTATGGTTGAAGGATGGTTGCAATCAAGAACTTGTAGTTTTTATCATGGCAGTTAAACATCAATAGTCATCTCTATACAAGTGTTATTGGTTTAGGGTAGTTATGTGAGAGATGTAGCAGCACCTGTAAATTGCTGAGGATGCTCATCCCTGTTTTACTTATACATGTTCTGGGGATTTTCATTCGCGTCGTTGCATGCAGTTAGAGTAGCTAGGTATATGCTTGTGCGACGTCTTGCAGCTGGACCCGGTTGTAGTTGTAGAAACCAAGTATGGTGGTAGGATTGCATATTGTAAAAAATTATCAGGGATGTTAGGAGAAAATGATGATGGGTGTTGTGTAAATATTTGCCCATTCATTTTCCGGGCGCCATTTTGCAATGAATTTATATGTATTTTCCCCTGATTCGATCCGTCGTCTTGTATGTCTGAAAGTGCTTCTGTACTGTATATGTTGGTCTTTAGACTTAGACTTGATAGATTGAATCCTGAGGGATCTTGGTTGATTTTCCGAAAATATAGATAGTTATGTTTATATGTTCTCCTCTTGTTATGTCTCGCTTATGGGTTTTTGAGACGAGGATTTTCGAAACTCACCTCTCTACTCCTATGAGGTAGTGGTAAGGTCTGTTATATTTTTATGTTCCTCAGACTCCACTTGTGGAATTTCATTAGATATGTTGTTATTTTTCTTGTTATGGTCTATGAAAGTTCACAAGAGTTGTGGTACATGATTTTTTAGCATATGATTTTTAATGCACTTTTAGACTATAGTCCAGTAACAAAAATTTGTCGACTAACTGCCTCATGCGGTGATGAACTTTCTTCTGGTTCAAAATTGTGCACGAGACTTTCATCTCAATTTTACATATATATATATATATATATATATATATATATTTTGTAATTATATCTTTTGAATTGCGGGTTGTTGGGTCTTACATGTTTATCTATGAAACAAGAGCATCCCATCGTGTTAGAAATAATGTTACAGACATTTGTGTTTAATGTATCTCTAGACTTCACTTGTGTTGGGGCAAAGTTAATAAAAGTTCGAGACGATTTTTCACTTAGATAGTTTAATTAAGTCTGAACACTTGACACTTGTCGTAGGGTTCAACTATATCATTTTGATATCTTTTTTACGATTGCATAGGTTTTTTTTTTTACTTTTTTTTGGTTTTCTAAAAGCTGTGAGTTTTTCTGGATCAAGTGTAACGTAGGATTTTTTATTTTGAGAATAGTATTTTATTGCGTGTATTAAATAGTTAATGTTTTCTTTTACTCAAAAGTGTCGCACGTAATTAGTCATTTGCTGCTTTGCCAATTGTCAGAAAAAAGTCCAATAAAACAGTTTCTGAGTAGGTTGAGAGTTTAATAAATTTTTAATTTAATTAAGGTGTTTAGGTGAAAGATCATGACATTTTTTTTTCTTAAAACACTTTTATAATATTGACCCAAGCATAGGTTATTGCTTTATCAGTAAAACATTTTTTAAAAATTAATTAATTAGACATAAATTATTATTCTTTGATTATATTTTTTTTCCAAAAAGCATTTAGGAAAACAAATGCTTTTAAAATAATCATATCTTAAAAGTTTGATCAAATAAACTAACTAAAGAGTATGACAAGTTAAAAAGTGAAATTGAAAGTGCAAGATTTATGAATTTAAAATTGGAGAAAAAGAAGAAAAGATTTGTGAGTGAATATGCAAATCCCACCTAATATACATTTTCAAATCAATATTTTAATATTTACAACGCTAATTCAATATGTTTTTTTTGTCTACAAGATCAAATAAAATGTTACCATTCACATGGCACCTAAACAAGTCTTCACTTGTCCACTGCACCATAAAAATAAACTCAACGGAAGTATCAAGAATGCCGCATAAATCTCTAAGATGGATAAATAATATTTTCTCTGTCTCAATTTATGTGATAAATATTTTTCTGAAGTGCAACAACAACATATCCAATAAAATTCAATTAAGTCGTGCCTAAAGAGGGTAGCATGTACGTAAATCTTATCATTACTCGAGGATAGTACACATTTTTTTTTAAAAGTATGTCACAAAAATATATCACCTTTTTGATAATTATAAAAAACTTAATTTACTTAATAATAATATACCTTATGTGGAGAAAGCTCTCTTCTCTTTCCTACCGACAAAACCCTAACACGACAAATAATCTACAATATGCTAATCGGTTGAAACCCTAGAATTGTCTCATGCAGGACCCTAATTCTACAAATCCTACCCTAACGATCACAATGAAACTTGTTCTTCTCTTTCCTACCGGCAAAATCCTAACACGACAAATAATCTACACTGTACAGTATGCTAATCAGTTAAAATTCTAGAATCGCCTCATGCAGAACCCTAACGATAAATATTCTACCTTAACGATCTCAATGAAACTTGTTAATTTTTTATTATTATTATTTTTTTTTGGTAATGAAACTTGTTAATTACTTAACTTTTATAGTGAACTATATATACATCAAGTGGTCGGGAAAAAGAAAAAAGAAAGGATGAATATTATTGAGAATCTCCAACATGACGTTACTAGCAAGTTCACATAAAGAATTATCTAAATATAGAAGAATTACATACCATAGTATAAATTCTATGCAATATAAAAGTAGATTGTTAAATTATTTAACTAGGAATCAATATGTCTTGATTAGGTTATCATTGTTGAAAGTATTTGTTAATTAATCTCACATTAAAAGCAACATACTCTATTAAGGCTAAGGATATATACTCAATATACCATACTGGCATAAGATTTGAAGTCATGAATTATAAGCATCATATACTCTACTTGATCTGTTCATCTCATCATAGTATCTCTTCGCAACAAATTTTCGTAATGCGGAAAATTCACTGCAATCAAAATAAATAATATAAAAAATAATTTTATTGATGAATTTTTAATGAGTACATCTCATTATTCTCTTGATTCTTCTCTCTTAATGTGTTTTCGTAATTTTAAGGTCGGTAATAGTGTATTTTTCAGGGTCGATAATAATATATTTTTCAAATGTTGGATGATTTAGACCTCTTTGAGATGCGTTTGATTTTCGGAAATGTCGGCAACACTTCGTCGTTTCAAGTCGATCTCTGAGAAGAACTATGTTGACCACCCTCCAAAGAATTATGTAGTGGGTCTTGTAGCTTCTTTTTTTTTTTTCCGAATGCTTGTCCTCTGAAAATTATGTAACCCTCCTATTTATAGTTGTAGGAGGGAGACGATCCAAATTAAACATGAATGAACTATTTTGTCTTTTTCTAATTGGTTCATGTAAGTCATCAAACTTATCACAAATACCATGTGATAAGGTTGTTTTTTGATTGGTTGTTAAACTTTGATCAGGATTGCCGCATCACTTGAACACATGACATCCTTATTGACTAGAGCTGTCAATACGGGCCGGTCCACCCCATCCGGGCTAGCCCTTACATCCGGGCTGACCCCTTTTTTTATGAGCTAGAAAATAGCTAGCCCATCCCATTGATACGTGGGCCGCGGGCCTTGTCGGGCCCCCACATTTTTATTCTTATATTTTTTAATAAAAAATTAAATTAAATTATAATTTAAATATATTAAAATAAATAGCAACATGACAATATTACATAATTATTAGTATTACTATTACTCCCTCTTCCCTCTGTCTATCTTTACTTGTCCACTATACTCTTTTGATATGTATCCAACAATACTTGTCCACTCTATGAAATCAAAATATAATTTCAAAATAATGTTTAGTTTATCCTTATCAATAATTATAGTAGTTATTTTCTTGTTATATTTTCCAAAGGCATTATAATTAATTCAAAAGATGATGTAGTAAAATAACCCATATCATTTACCATTTTTTAATCCCTGTGCTAAATCAATAAGTGACAAGTAAAGATGGACAGAGGTAATACATATTATAAAAACATAAAGTGTATCTAAGTTTAATATGTAAAAAATTTTAAATTAAATTGAACTTGGACTCTTATTATTTTTAATACTCTTTTTATTTTTATTTTTAATTATTTTTTTATTCGGCCCATGGGCTGGCTCACCCCACATTGCAAAAGCCCCACAAATCAGCATGCTTATTCAGACCAGGCTAAAAAACTCATTTTTTAAATGGGCTCCAAAAATCGTAGTCAAGCTCTGCTAAATCATGAGTTAGGCCAGGCCGACCCAACAGGCCTAGCCTATATGGACGGCTCTATTGTTGGTCTTGAACTTGATTGAGATGCCAAGTCACCTTGACACGTGGCATGAACTTGGGCCTCAAGATAAGATGAATCTTGGACTTCAATTAATAAGATGGACTCGAATTAATAAGATGGACTATTTCAATTGTGAAGGCCAAATTAATTATTCAATCCAAATAAATATGAATTTAAATCCAACAAAAATTTTTGTGTCTATGTAAGATAGTTTTTATGCCTACATCAATACATGTAGTTTCATGACATCAAATGAAAACATGTACAAAGCCAAGCTCGATAAACTCAAGAGCTCCCAAAACACTTACATCTATCAACCAATTCGATCTTCATAGCTAAATCCTCTTGCAATTCATGGTAATTAACAAATAAAATCATCTCTAAAAATTCATCAAATTCTATTTCAATATGTAAGGATTTTCAAGAACGATAATCACAATTTTGTAAAATTATGACAAATAGAACTTAAATAATTTACAATACAAGAAATGGTACAATCCCAAATCCACTCAACCCCACAAGCTAGGATTCGCATTAAACCCTATTCGAAAATCAATTCAACAATATAAATGGTAGGAAAAAGCCTTTAGACTTTATTCCTTCCGCTTTAATGTATGTATTGAATTGAGCAAGTTTAAGTTTACTTGTCTTGGCGGGTTAGGCAAGTGCCATCACACCCATTTTTGGATCGTGACATATAGATTTTTCATCAATTTTTTTTCATAATTTCAGGGAAGTTACGCTGAGGCTGAACCTACTTCACCAATAGATGTATAAGAGAATCATCGAGTGGCAGCAAGACGAATCACCAAGAGAACATTTAGATTATTATTATTATTGCAAAATCACTTATTTTTTGAATTTAAAGTACTATTGTCTTACATACAACGGGTTTTAACTTAAATTTGTAATGTGGGAATTAAATTTATGATTTTTATTGTTATTTTTAATGCAATTTAATTAATGATTTATAAGTTGTTCTTATATTATTATACATATTTGCTCTAATTCAATCATAACTGTCATCTTGATAATTGATTTGTGAAATTGATTGAATCATAAAAAATTAGTTGTGGCATTTATGAACTCCCACAAATTAAGATATTTAGTTATAAACTGCCATTAATATTTAAGAAAAAATTGAAATCCTATGGGTGAGGGTCTAAAACTACCAAAAATGAAGCTCCAAAAACAGCAACAATCTCAAAAATTATTTGTGGCATTTTTGTATTGTAATTGTAGCATTTTTATAAAACTGCCGCAGTAATGCTCGTGACAACTCTAACTGTGTCGGCTTTCCAAATCGCCACAAACAACAATTTTTTTTTTTGTGTGTGTGTGAGGGATTCGAAGAAGTTATCACGGACGAGCCACATGCAGGAAAACTTGCACGTATGGTTTTGGCCACCACAATCTTATCCATTTCTTATAGTGATAGGTTACTGATTTTAGAGCAAAAACGATGGGCTTTTAATCTAGAATGGATGGAAAAAGACTGAAATGTCCTTGCTTTAAAACTAAAAATAAAAAACTGTGATGGAGTGAGTCCGCGATGTGGACTTGTTTCTTTTCAGTTTATTTTCTTTTGAAACACATAAAATTTATTCACGACTTGCGTTTATTGAATCAAAGCATAAATCGCATTCATGGAGTGTGTTTTATTCATAATAGTGTAAATCGCACATGTGGCATATGTTTTATGAACAAAGTGTAAAAATGAACTACACTGGGGTAGATCTGGGGTGCACACTTGTCACACACTCGTCTAGATAAGCAATTTTATCCCGAAAACTTATCTTTCGAATCTTTTGACCAAAACTTACATTGACATCATTTGTGAACATATTTTGAACCTCTTTTTTATATTCCAACTCGATTTTAGATATAACGATTTGGGATGCTACACTTTGATCTGATTTTATTTTAGCAAAGATAAACGTGTTATACGCTATTCCAATAACAAAATTTACATAGATAATAAGGACATAGTAAACCACACATATATAGAAAGAGTAACAAGTTACCAATTTTTGCTCAATATATCAATTTCAAAATGTCAAATCTCAAATACATTAGTCTACAATGGTCCTCATATGAGATGCATACCTAAATAATTAGCATGTCACGATGTGATACTTGATCGTGACATCCGATCTAATAATATATCGAAGCATGACATCTGATCTAAAAGCTGATAATTGATCTAATAATGTGTCAAAATATGACACCATCTATAATCACAATGAATATTTTACAACTTGTACCAAAAAATAACAGGTTAACTCTATGCAATTTGATCACATGTAGCATTTTATTAGCTTCTTCTTTCTATTATTTTCGATTCACATACATACATGTACGTAATACTAACGACATAGTTAGGAAGCACATATAACACAAAGAAAATTCAAACCATCAACTACGTCGAAACAAGCCTTAAAATTTTTTTTATTGAAAGTGTAGCTTTCCCCTTTTCCAATGCTTTGCCTCCTTTTTGGTCTAATAATAACAAAAATTATAAAAAATCAAAGAACAATGGTCTAAAAGTACCCAGATTATATCAAAATCCTAACCGTTAGCCATTTTCATGATCATCTCCTTCAACTAGGATGACTTTTCCACCTTAATTTCAGGCTAATACCTTCTCCTAAAAGATTTCTCCTAGATTTTAAGGTCTAGGTCTAATTACAACTTAGAGGAATGATTAACTTACCTTTTACGAAAAAGTAGGTGGAAAACTAATCTGTAGGTCGCTTCTAGTCTCTCAAGAACGAAGTGGAGAAATAAAAATAATTTTAGGACTTTTTTTAACTTAAATTCGTGATTGCCCTGCCATGACGGGTTGCATGGATATAAAAACTTAGAATTTGTATCCCAAATCTCCATTTCGCAACAAACCCTCAAACCATGATGTTTTATAATCATTTTGCGGCAAGATCAATTTTGAGAGTTCTACTCGCTCGAATTCGATTTCATAAAGTTGTATATACTTCTTATTGTCTTGGCTATCAACTCAAAAGATCAAACTCATAATCTAAACCCCAAACCATTATCGAATCACCCCCAAATGTCACCTTAATAAGATTTCGTGCAAATTTGACCTAGATCCCAAAATTTCAAGTTACTATTCTAAAATTTTCTTGACTCAAAGTCTTCCCCATTGGTTTATCTATAGTAAGAGGAGCATGTTACAATTAACACCGAATTATTCATTTTCACGTTCTCATACTCAAAAATCTAACAAGTGGGGTAGGGTGAAAAGAAAAAGTGAATTAAAGGGCAAAATGAAATAGATTGAATACATGCATGTCCATTAAAGTTAGTTTTATCACATGTGCATGCGTGTATTCCAATAATAAAAACTTACACGAGCATATCTATAGGAAGCCGTCGGCAAATAGACAACAATCTTGCTAGTTTGGCTTGTTAGATAGGTTAATTCTCAAATAAAATAAGTGTGAAAAAAACTTGGAAAAGGCAAATCTACAATAACAATGATTGATATTGGGGGTGTAAGCTCAATTGATAAATGAGTTTTTTTATTTAGAGTTTATTTAACTAATATGCATCGTTGGTGTAATTTTTCTAAAAATGAAAGTACTTGGAAATTTTACTTGTAACAAGCTATAAAGATTCCTGAGTAGTAGGCCTCACTATGACTCATATAGGTGGACTTGTAACAAGAAACAGAGAGCCAAATTTTGGACCAAAAAATTGAAGGTCTAGACTACGAGAAGAGCATGCGAGTCACAGTTCAAGCAACGACTCATACCAGTGGGTCGTACCAGTTGAATCCAAAATGCCAAGTACCAGATACAAGACCCCGATTACGACTCGTAGGTCATCCTACTAGTCGTACCTGCAAGGCGTGCCAGCTGCCAGCTGTCTTTTCTGTGTAATTTTTAGGGTTAATTTTGTAACTACAATAAATACTTTAAGTTAGGTTTTATTTTAGAGATCCCAGACTTGAATACTGAATATTGTCTTTGAATATTCTCTCTAGAATATTTTAGGGTTTTAGCATAGATTTTCATTTTCTCTTGGAAAACCCACTTTTGGGGAGTGCAAATCCTACTTTGTATTCATTCTCAATCTATCAAGCTTGTGGTTTGCAATTTGTAGTGTATCACTCTTCATTGTTTTGGTAAAACTCTCAACTATGTCTTGTATTTGCATCTTTGTTGGTTTTGCCTTAGCTATGAGTAGCTAACCACCCACAACTTGGGGTTGTGGGAACCATAGGTAGTTGATTTGAGATGACGTAGATTTATTGCATTTCTATGATTATAGTTTTGCATGTATTGTCTATTTCCCTTCATTTTGATTGTTGTTTAGTGGTGGCCAACACTAAACCCTGCCTACTATCACGATCCCGACCAAGGTGGTGACGAATAGGAAAGGGGGAGTAGATGAGAGGATTCAATTGATGTGTTCTCGTCTAATCAACCAAACCTGACCAAAGGGAGGTTGACTGGGACAATAGGTAATGGTTAGTTGGCACACCATGGTTGTCGACCAAGCGCCATAGTGAAATTCGACCTTCACCTTCACAAAAGGGCCGGAAGAACCTAAGTTAACGTCCTGCACGCGAAGTTCTAATTGTAGTTATGTTGTCTAGGGTAATCAAGTCAACGAACCATCGGGAACACAATTTCAAAGTTGTCCCTAAAATTTGAGTGTTTCCTCGCATAGTAGCATAGTGTTATTTTATTTCTATTTCCAAATTGTAACCCCCCCCCCCCCCACTAATTTAATGATTAGTTATAGATACTCGAAATGATTAATAGTGAATTTTTGTAGACAATCCCCGTATTCCCTATGGATTCGACCCTAACCTTCGGTTAGGTTAATTGCTGACAGCAATCGCTTTCTTATAGGAGCGTGAACATCATCACCCCTCCCGCCGCAGGCCACCTGCGCCTCTTGCCGGGCTAGTTGCAGACCCACTCATATGATTTTTCAGGTAAGTTGCGCCAGAGCCCCCTGCAACGTCAGAATCCATGAGCTAACATCACAGAAAACTGCAAAAATCATCTATTTCCTGTTCCTTGGCCCATAAAATCCTACCAAGCATCTCCCGCCGCCGTCGAGCTACCTGGGCCTCTTGCCGGGATCTTTGTGGAGCCACTCGTATGATTTTTCGAGAAAGTTGCACCTGTGCCCCCTACAGCGTCAGAATCTGTGGGCTAACACCCACAAAAATTTTCCAAAATCGCTTGTTTCCTGTTCCTTGGCCCATAAAATCCTATAAGGCGTCCCCCACCGTCGTCGGGCTACCTGAGCCTCTTGCCGGTCTCGTTTCGGACCTATCCATATGATTTTTCGGTAAAGTTGTGTTGGAGCCTGCTGCAGCACCAGATCTATGGGCTAACACCCACAGAAAACTACCGAAATCGTCTGTTTCCTATTCCTTGGCCTATAAAATCCTACCCGGCATCCCCCGCCAAAGTCGGGCCACCTGGACCTCTTGCCGGGCTCGTTACTGACCCACTCGTATGTTTTTTCGAAAAAATTTGCGTCGGAGCCCCTGCAGCGCCAGAAACCATGGGCTAACACCCATAGAAAACTGTCTAAATCACATGTTTCCTGTTCCTTGGCCCGTAAAATCCTACCAGGCGTCCCCCGCCGCCTTCGGGCCACCTAGGCCTCTTTTCGGGCTCGTTGCGGACACACTCATATGATTTTTCAGAATATTGCATCAGAGCCCCTTGTAGCGCCAGAACCCATGGGCTAACACCCACAGAAAACTACCAAAATCGCCTATTTCCTGTTCTTTGGCCTATAAAATTCTACCAAGTATCCCCCGTCGTCGTCGGGCCAACTAGGTCTCTTGCCGGGATCGTTGCAGACATACTTGTATGATATTTTGGGAAAGTTGTGCCAGAGCGCCCAGCAACACCAGAATCTGTGAGCTAACACCCACAAAAAACTACCGAAATCGTTTATTTCCTGTTCCTTGGCCCATAAAATCCTACCAAGCATTCCCCGCTCCGTCGGGCCACCTGGGCCTCTTTCCGGGCTCGTTGCGAACCCACTCATATGATTTTTCAAGAAAGTTGTGTCGGAGCCCCCTGCAGCACCATAATTCGTGAACTAACACCCACAAAAAACTGCTAAAATCATTTGTTTCCTGTTCCTTGGCCCATAAAATCCTACCAGGCGTCCCCTGCCGCCGCCAGGCCACCTGGGCCTTTTGTCAGGCTCGTTGCAGACACACTCGTATGTTTTTTCGTAAAATTTACACTGGAGCCCTCTGCAGCGCCAAAATCCATGGTCTAACACCCACAGAAAACTGCTGAAATCATCTGCTTCTTGTTCCTTGGCCCATAAAATCCTACCAGGCCTCCGCCAACACCGCTGGGGCACCTAGCCTCCTGCCGGGCTCGTTACGGACCCACCCGTATGATTTTTCAGGAATCTTGCGCCGAAGCCCCCTACAGCGTCAGAAACTATGAGCTAACACCCACAGAAAACTGTTGAAATCGCTTGTTTCCTGTCCTTGCCCCATAAAATCCTATCAGGCATCCCCCGCCGCCGTTGGGCCACCTAGGCCTCTTACCGGGCCCAGTGCGAACCCACTCTATGATTTTTCGGGGAAGTTGCTGGAGCCCCCTGTAGCGCCAGAATACGTGGACTAACACTCACAAAAAACTGCTGAAATCGCATGTTTTCTGTTCCTTGGCCCATAAAATCCTACAGGGCATCCCCCGCCACTGCCGGGCCACCTGGTCCTCTTGCCGGGCTCATTGTGGACCCACTCGTATGAATTTTGGGGAAAGTTGCACCGGAGCCCCCGACAGCGTCGGAATCTGTGGGCTAACACCAACAAAAAACTGCCGAAATCATTGTTTTCCTGTTCCTTGGCCCATAAAATCCTACCAGGCGTCCCCCGCCGCCGCTGGGCCACCTGAGCCTCTTGCCGGGCTTGTTACGAACCCACTCATATGATCTTTCAACAAAGTTGCACCGGAGCCCTTGTAGCGCCAGAAATTGTGGGTAACACCCACAGAAAACTACCGAAATCGCTTGATTCCTTTTCCTTGGCCCATGAAATACTACCAGGCGTCCCGCCGTCGCCGGAATCGTTGCGGACCCACTCGTATAAATTTTCGAGAAAGTTGTGCCGGAGCCCCCTGCAGCGCTAGAATCCGTGGGCTAACACCCATAGAAAACTGCCGAAATCGCCTGTTTCATGTTCCTTGGCCCATAAAATCCTACCAGGCATTCCCCGTCGCTGTCGGGCCACCTGGGCCTCTTGTCGGGCTCGTTATGGACACACTCGTGTGATTTTTCGAGAAAGTTGCGCCGGAGCCCCCTGCAGCATCAGAATCTGTGGTCTAACATCGAAAGAAAAACTATCGAAATCGCTTGTTTCCTGTTTGTTGGCCCGTAAAATCCTACCAGGCGTCCCCTGCCGCTACCAGGCTACCTGGGCCTTTTGCCGGGCTCGTTACGGACCCACTCGTATGATTTTTCTGGAAAGTTGCACTGGAGCCCCCTGTAGCGCCAGAATCCATGGGCTAACACCCATAGAAAACTGCAAAAATTGCCTATTTTCTGTTCCTTGGCCCATAAAATCCTACTAAGCATCCCCCACCGCTGCTGGGCCACCTGAGCTTTAAACAAATAAAAAACATATGATTAATTATTTTAGTTTCTAAATTACAAACCCTGTAAACATCACAATCACGATGCAATCTCCTAGAAATATATGCATTAACTAAAATAACATCAAGAATGTATTTTCTAAGAAAATATTTATATTTATTTTTTAAATTTTCAAACCTAAATTTGGATTTAATAACTTTTATATTTTCTAATTTGATTGCAATGCCTTGCATAAATCTATAAATTGCTATGCATGTATCAACCCTTTTAATTGATTGTTAATAACCAAAATAATACCAATAAGTCCATGAAGTTTGTCACTGAAAAATTGTCATGACATCTAGAAGGGCCATCTGAAGCAACGAAAGCATGAATATTCAAGCTTCCATAATCTTTAGACTTGAAAAAAAACCTGGCAAATTTCCAAGGTTATCAATAGCATCATCATAATTCTCCAAACATGAAGAGTATCGCATCAACATATTAACAAGATCATGCATAAGTGTATTGATACAGTCGCAAGACCTTACTGATTCGTACTTTTGGAGCAAATATCGTCTATCAATCGTGTTTCACAATTGTTAAATTTATAGGAGAGAAATACAGCTAAGTTGTATGAGAGAGCCATTTTGAATGGTCAAAGTAATGTTTTTGTGTCCTCTTGGATTACATAAAAGTGATTTTATAGAGATTGATATCTGAAAGAGGCAACTGCTGTTAAAACCAACAATCTACTTTCTTATTCAGGTAATAGAGGTAACCTATTCACAGTGTAGGCAGATCCATTTGATTCAGCATTAGGTCTGAGTAATAATTCATCAACTTCGCTCTCATCATCAACTACTTCACTATCGTGACTGTCTTCATCAGATGCACTGTCGAAAGGGAGAATTCGAAGCCTTATATCTGTTCCTGTTCCAATTCTCTCTGATTTTAGCTTGTACTTTCTCACAAGATCCTTCTGAAGCAGTATAATATTTGATGCCCTTGGGAGTAGCTCAACAGGTTTCCCTTTTGGAATTACCACTCGCTCCATGGCTATTCTAGCCTCCTGCGGAAAGTAGATGAACAAAATCCATTCACAGCTTTCAGGGAACATAGATAACAAAGCAGGATACATGAGAATTATCAATGGTAGATTATGTAAATAAAATGCTAGATCCATTAAGGTGGCAATTATCCTTTTCCTTTGTTGATTAGTTCTTTTTCTTTCTCGAGGGTAGTTATGCAAAGTCCGTTATCATCTTATGGAAGTCAGCAGCTAGAGTCTCTGAAATCATATTTTCCTAAAAAGGTACTAGAAAAAAGAATACAATGGGAAATTACCTCTAAGGCATCAATCTTTTCAGACTCATTCGTCTTAGCTTCAGATTGGAGAAACTCAAAGCCATCAGCAAAATCATTGATTAATGCCTGAATAGCCTTTGTCAACTGTGTTGAGGAGCTTGTCTGCAAAAGAAAAAGATACGGTCACATAAGTCACACAAAGTTAGTGAATTGGACTCCACCGAGACAACAGATAATGCATAAAGAAAAACTCAACTGACTTTTCCCTTCATTCAAATGAGATATTGCAAGTTATCTCTAACAAATACCTTTGTCACATAAATAGGAATGCCGTGAGATCTTGCAGCTGCTTGAATCCGAGAATTTTTCTTAAGCTTGGACTGCAGGGCAAGTAGCACATCTGCCTCGCTGATATTATCAGTAAACTCAACAGTATCGTCGATGTTTAGCTGCTTTATCCCTTGCATCACACTTGCCTCTGAGATCTACAATACCTGCTCAAATATGAGTTCCACGTAGATGTTTTCATAGAGAAGCTGATGGAGCTTTATCGTGTATTTTCCTCTCTTTTTTTTCATTTTCCCCTATTCTATGAATGTTACCTTTGTCAAAAAAAGAATCTCCTATTCTATGCTTCACTTTCCCTCGTAGAAGTTAAGAATAGTAGAGAACTTTAAGGAAAAGAGGAGACAATTAGGATACGCAAACGAAGAGATAATTAGCATACCGGAGAAGCATTAAACTAGGTTTATTAGATCCATAAATTAAAAGATACTCCCTCCGTCCTATTTTAAGTTAATTTGTGATGCAATGCACACATATCAAGAAAAATATTCAAAAACAAAATTTAAACCATACTTTCCACTATTGTCTTTTGTGATGTCATAAATATGTAGTGTAATCCCCTAGAAAATATAAAAAACAACATACTCAGTGGGATCCCACAAGTGGGGTCTGGGGAAGGTAAAATGTACGTCAAACCTTACCACCACCTCATAGAGATTGAGAGGTTGTTTCTGGAAGACCCTCGTCTCAAAAATATCAAGCTCCATAAGCAGAAGAGGTAAATAAAAGGGCAAATATGAAAAAAGTTTCAAACATTCATCTTGAACTTTGAACAATTGGACTATTTTGAATATTGAAAAGAGCCTCAAGAATTAAGTTAATTCATAGGGAGTACTAAACTTGCAGCAAATTAAATAACAATAGCAAGCGAATGCAGAACCATCATATACTAGGAGGCATTTCACTCTTTTGGAAATTGAGTCTCTTTCTAAGGCCTTTCAACAATATGAATACAAGCTCAGTGATAAATTTGAACTAAGAGAAAGTAAATGGTAATATCATCGTACCCCATATAGAAAAATGCGAAGGGCTTCCTCACTTTCCTCGTAACCTCCTTCCATGCTCGGATCTGTTGCTGAGATGAGCTCTGTAGAATCAGGTACGCCTCCATTCATCTGGAAAATATCTTCAACCAAAACTTCATTTCTTTCATTTAATGGTGCTTGGATGGGTGAACTTTCCATTATTCCATCTTGTGTTCCAGGATTTATCTTGCGAATTTCATATTTCGGGTAATGTCCTTCTCAACATGAAAATTGACACCAAGGCAGACAGTTAAACAACATCCAATTAGCATTCCAACAGGATGATATGCAAATGATTTGTCAGCAGAATTGTCTTGTTAAGACATAGGAGGGAGGACTAGTAAAGACCTGCAAGAATTGCATCTACTGTTGCTTCTAAATCAGGGTGAACTCTCAATTCTGCCTTGGAGATTATCTCAACCCCGCAGCTAAAAGATGATGGACCTTTCCTCTCCAGTACAGATTTCTGCACGCCTCTCCTGCTTGCCTCTTCATCCCCAAGTGTTACACTCTGACAAAGAATAAATTATGCAACTATGCTATAAACCTAAAAAAAAAGCTTCTCGTCGTCCAATACTGCATGAGAGTAGAGCTTCGCTCCATGCTTTAACGGCATTATGACATCATTTGGAACAGTCGAGTTTGACTTGATATCATCTTTTGAGAACTCTTCCTTATAGATATCAATGTAAAGATACTTCCATGAGTAAATATTTAGGCAACCACATCAAAATTGCGCAAGTTCTATTGATGTGAACGTGAAACTGAAATTAACTATTAACATTACACCTTCCCCATCTATGAAAGATACTAACAATCACCATAGCAAAGTGGATTCCATTAAACATTACTTATTTTAATCTTCAGCTTCCCGCTTATTTTTGTTTTTCCACCCTTTGCCTCCCCATGCACAGCTCATTTTGCAATGACATAGGAAACATAGAGAATGCATTGGTGCACTTTAATTAAATTTTTTTTTTTTTTTGCCTTTCATGCACTGCTCGTGTTGCAATTGCATAGATTGTGTGGAGAACTATTGGTTCACTTTATTGCAGTGATATTAGTTTTGCTTTCTACTTGTGAGATATGAAAGGAAAGAAGAAGAAGAAGAAGTCACATCTGGTACAACTAGGACCGGTGGGAACCCCCTAGACATCTTACTAGCTTCTTTGGAAATAGATGTCCTATCACCTACAAATGTTAAGTAACATGAGATGTTTTATTGGGAAATCACAAAGTTCCCATACTTGCCCATTTGTAGTATAACAACATTGTTCAACATTACTGAGCATCAGCGCAATTGTTTTAAATGTAATAACTGAATATGGAAAACGTTCTGTTAAACAGGAATTACCTGTACTCCTCCAATCAGCATCTCTAAAGCAGGATTCATAACTAAATTCTCTATTGTTACTCCATGAGCAGTTGCAACTAACTGAATTCCTCGTTGTGCAATGGTGCTTGCAGCCATTGCCTCAAGCTTCGTACCAATCTCATCGATTACAATCACTTGTGGCATATGATTTTCCACTGCTTCTATCAGAACCTACAAAAATATAAAGTAAAAACCAATCTTCATTGATCAATGACCAACTGGCTCATGTTTGGAGCCACTCATGTAAGGGAAGGAGAGGTCCATCCTAGAACTAGCGACAGGTATATCCTCAGGAAAGCTTTTCACCAAGTAAATGTAGTCTCAGTTTTGCTTTCACAAAATTGGGTAAGATAAAAGGTCTCTTCCAATAAGAAATTACAGTGGTTGCATCAATACACATTTTCAAAAAAATAATTTTATTCTCATCTGGCTAAAAGAGTGAAAGTCAAGCTCCTACCTTGTGTTGCATATCATTATGTGGAACTTGCATCCGCCGAGCATTACCTATTCCTGCATGAGGTATATCACCATCACCACCAATTTCATTAGAGGTGTCAACAATCATTACACGCTTCCCATAATCATTTGCAAGCATCCTGGCTATGTCCCTAGGAATAAAAGAAAAGGAATCCTTATATACCTGTCTGCTGAATCTCATGGAAATAGCTTTATTGGGATGGTAAGAGATACATGCACATTGCAGAGAAATTATCCACGTCATGCTATAATTTTTATGTGTATCCAAGTGAAAGGAGAAATGAAAGAAAAAGTGTGCATGATGCTGTGTGATACAATGACTGAACCCTTGATACTTGAACACTAGACAGACCTCCATCACGTTGGAAGTAACCAATAATGTGGGACACTGAGAAGGAAATGCAAAAAACAGACATAAAAAAGGAACAGTCAAAATACATAACTAAGCACACCAAGAATAAGAAATGTTAACAAATACTCCTTTGCAGTAAAAGCAATAGATGCATAAGACACACAGAATAACTGAAAGAGCCTCGTAAGAAAACCCGCCGCCGTGCTAGCCAGATCCATGATATTTTCCCATCACTTCATATAAACATCATTTCATTAAATTAGAGTAACAAAAAGCATTGTCTAGACTGGTGTGGTTCCAAAAGTTTTAGCTAAAATAAGCCCAGAAAGACTTCCGAAAAGGAAAAGACAGAAAAAAGGAAGAGTTAAAGAAGGAAGTAGAATTACATTATGAGGAAAGTAGAAAACTTTAATATTATTGACTATGTCCAGGATCTTTAATTTTAACAACAATAGAAAAAGTCTGATGTTGGATATGCCAAGAAACCTGTTTTGTTCCATGAACCATGGCTTCATGAGAGCTTCGGATTCAAGTAATTAGAGGCTATTAAACCTGTCCAAAACTGAACAAGAGGTCTCGGCTTTTACGTCAACGAAAGAGACATCAGGAAGCCATATCTAGATACAACATTAGCAGGCCACTAGGAAAATTCCAAAGGGTTGGCAAGGACCTGATATAAATAAAATCCTGAATCAAACTACTCACTGGTTTCAAGCTATGCTAAGCCACGCCTGTTTCCAATCTTGAAGGAGCTAGGCAGCATATGTGCACGTGTGGCATAGCTTACCAAAATATAAAACCAGTTTGTGTTGGAATTGGACATATCCAAAGTATGAATTCTATTTGTTTTTGTTATTAAGTTTATTGCCTCCTCTTCTAAAAATGAGGCCAAAGGTGAACAATAAGAAAAATACTACCTTTCTAATGTAACAACCAAAAATGTAAGGACAAAAATTAACTTTAAGAAGGAAAAGGAGAATCAAGGTTAAACAGCAGAAATGTTCCTCTAATTCATGATATTGCACATCAAAGGTCAGAGGGTTTGACATGAGAGAGTATACAACGACCAACCTGATAATAGTTGTTTTCCCTACTCCAGGAGGACCAATGAGCAACAAAGAAGAACCATCTTTAACAAGATCTCGCAATGAGTTGGCACTTCCAGATATTGCACGGCCAACTCGACAAGTTAAACCAATAATTGCACCTTTCCGGTTTCTAATAGCACTAATTCGGTGTAAAGTTCTGCTAATTCCAGCTCTATTGTCAACTGCAAAGTCACCAACCTGTAATATGAAAAACCATTAAATACAGTGCCAACCAAATTGTTACTAGTACTACCTTTTTGCCTTGGACTCAGGTAAATTGTTATCAATGACTATGTTACTGCATTTCCAGGGTCATAGTTACTATTAACTCTGAAACTAAATCACTAGTGTCTTTAAGCATATCATTAAGACACTAACCTCAAAAAAAGAAACTCGTAAATCAATCAGGCACAACCTCAACATTTCCACTCAACTAAAAGTTCAGTGTGTGTGTTAGAGCGTTGGACGAGGCCAACCCTGATCAGAACCAAAGCCTATCGGGCACAATCTCAACATTTCCACTCAAGTAAAAGTTCGGCGTGTCTGAGTGTTAGAGAGTTCGCCGAGGCCAACCCTGATCAGAACCTAAGCCTTCCAAATTCAATTGAAGCTATTATTGCAACTTTAAATCAAATTATTCGTACAGGAAGAAGCAATCCAAGATTTTAAAATCATGGATGGGAAGTATCAAGTATCAGCACACCCACAATTTCTCTCGTTACAAACTTAGCATAAGTATATGGTATTTTTCAAATCATTCTACTCTAGCTCTGCTCATGTATATAGCTCAAGCTGAATTGGGTACAATATTTATTCAATTCTAACCTGCGAGGTAGCTTGTTGAAGATCATCCAAAGTAATCGGATGATCCGACAAGATGAAGTCTCCAGAGGGGAATCGAGCAAGTGGCTTACGACCCAAGTCCATAACCACTTCAATTAAGTTGGAAAACTCCGGGTGTTCGCTAACTCTTCGCCGCATCTCCTCCGGCAACAAAGACAGTAACCGACCCAATTCCACTTGAAATTCATCAGCAGCAATGAAAGAAGATGACGATTCCGAAGACGAAGATGATGATGATGAGCGCAAGAAAAACGAGGGTTTACTCAGCAATTTTGTGGGTATTGCAGTAAAGTGCGAAAAGGGTAGGGACTGAAATGGGGGTATTTGATTTTGGTGAGGAAAATGGAATCGTGGGTTTGGGGAAGAAGAAGAATGGAGTAGAGCTAAAGAGAGCATTGCTTTCTTGGCGCTAAAATTTGCATTTGCCTGCAAATGAGCGGTTTACCGCTTATCCTCTTCTTTTCCTTATCTAGGGTGCCAAAAGGGGGATGGAGGATAATTTTGTAACAATTTAAATAATTGGCATCTCCCATAAAGAAAATAAATATTACTTAGAGATAATGATAATAATAATAATATATTAAGTAAAATTTTATAAATAGAGTTGGAAAATAGGGATGACAATGAAGCGGATGAGGGTGCGGGTGCGAGAGGAATTGAGCTCAACTCTCAAATTTTTTAAATCGTTTCGCCCCATCTTGCCCTGCCCCAACCCGTCACGCATAGAACTGCCTCGCACCACCCCACAAAACTTTTACACATTATGTGTCGCTTGTATTGCTTTACACATTATGTGTCGCATACAGTTCTATAAAACCTAGTACATAGAATTTATACTAAATTAGTATTATTAATGTTGTAATTCCAAGATGTGTGCGGCAAATAACAATAGAAAACATTGTATGTTGTAATTCATTGTAATTCCAGTGCAATTCATACTAAATAGAAAACATTGAATTCCAATACATTGTACTCTTATACAATTCATACAAAACATTGTATGTTGTAATTCATACATACATACAAGCTCTAATTTTGTAAATTGTATGGGAGTCGGGAGTTTAAAAAAAAACCCTAACCCTAACCTGCATCGCCCCCCATATTCTTTTTTAAAAAAATCTGTACTCGGCCTGTCTCGCAAAAATATTAATCTGCCTCACCCCGCAACCGCCCCCCCCCAATTGCCAGCCCTATCTGGAGAGCGTAAAATGTACGCAGACATTACCCTTATCTCATAGAGACAGAGAGATCGTTTTCAGAAGACTGTCAACTCAAATAACTCAACCTCATAAGCAGAAAAATATTAGATATACACTAGCGATTAGAATGAAAAGTAATTGATAATTTTATAAATACACTAAAAGTAGCACAATAAATGACGCACAATAAATGACAGACAATAACAACATAATATATAAAGATGCGACTAGTCCTACTAACCAACTACATCACAAGACAATACAACATTCTACCCCTACTAGCCTATGAACTTTCCTCCATTTCTTTTTATCTAAGGTCATGTCCTCAATGATATGAAGTTGTGTCATATCATGTCTAATCACCTCCCTTTAATATTTTTTTGGTTTACCTCTACCCCTTCGCATAACCTCTAAATACAACCTCTCGCACCTCCTAATAGAAGCACCGACACTTCTCCTCTGTACATGCCCAAAACATCTCAGTCTCATTTCTCTCATCCTGTCTGCCACAGAAATCACCTCTAACCTCTCCCCAATGAGTTAAAACTTCACTTTTCTCATAAGAGATTATGAATTTGGTTAAGAAATTGTAGTGACCCGTTAGGTCATTTTGAGAATTAGTGATCTTGATTTCCTACAAGATTTATCTTAAAATATTTAAATGG
>JAPFFP010000012.1:5067619-5084316 GCA_026153255.1 Solanum medicagineum | reverse complement strand
CCCCTCTTCGAACACACACACACACACAAAAAAAAAAAAAAAAAATTATCTTCCTCCAAAACAGGAGGAATTTTTTCTTTTTTCCTAGTTATGGAAGCTCTTTCTTTGATGTTCATTTTCTTATTTCGTTTCCCTTTTTACTGTCTCTTTTCCATTTTTACTTTCTATCCATTTTCCAGAACAAAGAACAATAGTTCTTTTCCTCCCTTCTCCAACCACCACACCCCCCTACAAACTTCCATCTTCCTCAAACAGAATCTTTTTTTCTCACTTATAAAAACTTTCTTTCATAATTTAGCTTTACAATTTTCTTCTGTGTCTAGCTCATAGTAGTAGATCGTTTACTTTCCCTTATGCTTTTGTTTTTCTTGTATTACTTTACGGATTAGCAACTAAAACATGGCCAGTGGACTACCTCGTGGAGGCAGAGAGGTTGTTTCTAAAAGACCCTCGGCTAATGTGCAATGAATTCGATCTAAAGATGAAGGAGCCAGTGAAGAGAATATAGCAAATAACAAGGAAACAATGCAAAAGTCTACCAGGGAGGAGCCAAAATAACAATAAAATCATGTGATAATCAAAACACCATGAACAACATAATAGGTAAATTAATAAAACAAAAAACAATAATAAACAATGATATAACTGCAATAGCACAAGTAGTACCATAACCAACACCAACACCCTAAGCAAGACGTCACTACACTACCTTCTAAAACAATAATAGATCAAGGATTAATTCTACAACTAGTACAATCACCAACACCAACACCGTAAGCAAGACGTCAGTACACTATCTTCTACCCTAATATGTCCCTACACACCCTCTTATCTAGGGTCATATCCTCAGTAACTTGAAGTTGTATTATGTCATGTCTTATCACCTTTCTCCAATACTTCTTCGGCTTACATTTGTCTCTCTTCGTACCCTCTATAACCAATCTCTTGCACCTTTTCATTGGTGCATCTATGCACCTCCTTTTCACATGTCCAAATCATCTTAGTCTCGCTTCCCCGCATCTTAGCCACCACAGAGACTACTTTCAAGTTTCACTTTATTTCAGATATTTCATTTCATTATCTCTCTCCTAGTATCGCATCTCCGTGACATGCATTTCTAGTCGTGAGAGTTTTTGATTGGCCAACACTCAGTCGCATACAACAATGTCTGTCGAACCACCACTATGTAGAACTTACTTTTTAAGTTCTGGTAGTACCTTTTTGTCACACAAGATTCCAGAGTCAAGCTGCCACTTCATCCATGCCGCTCCAATATAGTGTGTAATAATTATTGTCGATATCCTCAGTCTCCTATATTAAAGACCCAAGATACTTGAATCTATCTCTCTTGGGGACATTTTGTGTGTCAAGCCTCACTTCCATGCCTACCTCATACATTGCCTCATTGAATTTTCACTCCACATATTTTGTCTTGTCCGACTCAACCTGAACCCTTTAGCCTCCTGAGTGTGTCTCTACACCTCTAACTTAGCATTAACTCCATTGCGCGTCTTTATCACTCAGTATATGTCATCTGCAAATAACATACACCACGTCACCTGATCTCGAATGTCTCGCATCATAACATTCATTACCAAGGCAAAACTTTTTAGATTAGCATCTTTTGTAATATTTTTTGTATATTAATTTGTATTGTTGAATCAAAATATTCAATCTAAGGCTAATCTTACTTTTTTCTTTGAAATAATCTAGTGTAAGCAATGATGCTATTATTCATTGTTCAAATAATATGAAAAATGTCGAGAATAAGAGTGAATAGAATGATCATTTTAAATGAATATTTATTATAGTTTACTGTGAAATATTTTTTCCTTAACTATTCAAATAGTTGTGCATGTATATTTGATGGCTGTAGCTACTGTACATTAATCGTAGTCGCTTCAAGATTCTAGGTCTACCTGTCAGTTGTTGAGTGATATATTTAAGTTAACGTACAATATGCTTTTCATGTTCCTGAAAGTTTGTACATTGGCAGATGCTGCTGCTTGGGGATCAGGTGAAGGAGGCTCTTGATGAGGTGGAGAAATTTACTCCGTACTCCAACACATCATTGCAGTTGAGGTAGCTGTTTCTTTCTTATGAAAAAAGTTGAATATAAGCCTAAAAGATAATTAGGGTGACGAGTGTTGAACTTCTGAGACAAACCAGTGTTGGTTACTAGTAAATTAAGATTTCTGATATTGGGTTTGGTGTGACGTGAATGACTGCTTATAGATGTTGCTGCTTAAACTTTTCTTCACTATTTCCTATGGATCTTTTAGGAATGATAACTTTTAGTTTCTCTTAACTAACGCTGATATCTATATTTATCAAGCGGTGCTCCAATTCTTAAATCAAGATGCATTTGACTCGATATTTACATGAAAAGATATGATTCCAACGCTAACTTTCTCTGTATCAATATCAAGCCAAGTCCTAATTCTCAGAAGAACTTAACCGGAGATTTGGGGATTGATTATTTGTGCCATAGATCTTGGTCCTGATAACACTTCCAATTCTAAAGGTTGGTATGCCTTACGTTTGTTCTGTTTATCTAAGTTGCTTGGGCTTAGACATGGGAGTTTGATATGGGTGTAGGTCTAGAGATCGAGCCTTAATAATCTAAATTTTAAGATTTCGGGATTATGGATCCGGTAAGTATATGGATGTAGGGATTCGGCTAAAAATAATTTAAACATCTAAAAATAGATATATGTCTATATTATGAGTCACTAAAGGAAAATTTACAAGGTGTTCCGAGGAGAAAATATTGATCACGAGAAGTGTAAGTTTTGGTACCAAAATTGTACACTTTTATTCATCCGTAGAAATACAAATCTATAGCACAGAAAAATAAACTAAATTAGCAATCATATCCCTTGATTCTAAGTGATTTGAGAATCAAGGATGATTTTATTTGATGTAATGTCCTACACTATTTAATAGCATCTCAGATATGATTTTATTGGATCAATTTTTTTTTTTTTGATTTGCACCGGGTGTCCGAGTCTCTTAGAGCCCTGACTAATCCCGGGGGTGCATAGGCCCTCGGCAAGGAGTTTTCTGCAAGTGCACCAGGGTTAATTCAGGTTTTACCCAGTCCGATGGCCCTCAGAAATTGTTTGCACCCAATGGGGTTCGATCTTGAGACCTTGAAAGGGAGCAAACCCCAAGGCCAAGTCAAATTGAGACCTTGGATCAATTTGAATCCTACAAAATCATATCTGATCACACTTAAATATTTACAGATCAACACTCCCCTTCAAGATGGCATGTAAAGTATATGTCATTCCTACTTGCTTACAACAATTTCAAACTTTGATTTAAATAAGTCTTTTGTGAAAAGATCTCTAATTTGCTGATTTGTTGGGACGAAAGGCATGCACTCATTTCCTTCTTCAATTTTCTCTTCTGTGAAGTGCCTGTCCACTTCAATATGCTTTGTTCTATCTTGTTGAAATGGATTGTGAGCAATGTTTATGACGGCTTTGTTTGTCATAGTACAACTTTATTGGTAACACAAACGATTTTTTCAGTTCTTATATCATCTTCTTGAGCCAAATCATTTCACAGATCTCATGGGCCATAGATCGGTATTCAGCTTTTGCACTGCTAGGGGCTATGACATTCTGATTTTTACTCCTCCAAGTCACAAGATTGCCCCGGATAAACTACAATATCTTGATGTAGACCTCCTATCAATAGTAGGACCTGCCCAATCAGCATCTCCAAAGCTTGCAATGCCCCTATGTTAACCTTATTTGAAAAACAACCCTTTCCCTGGTGAACTTTTAAGCTGTCTTAGGATCTTAGACTGCTTCTTGGTGCTCTTCCTTCTGAGAATGCATAAATGACTCACTAAGCTTATAGCAAAAGTTATATCAGGTCCAGTGTGTGACGAGTAGATTAACTTCCTCACTAGTCTCTAAAATTGACTTTAGTCAATTGAATTTATGTCTTTGATTTTGAATTTTATATTCAAATCAATAGGTGTTTCAGCTGGACGACAACCACTCATCCCTGTTCCTTTTAGAAGATCTAGTACATACTTTTCGGTGACATCATAATGCCTTCTTTTGATCTGGCTACTGCCATGCCAAGAAAAGATTTCTACTGGTCCAAATCTTTTATCTCGAACGCTGAGGCCAACTGTTATTTTTAATTCTTCATTTCGGGCAAGTCATCTCTTGTAAGTATGATATCATCAATATACACCATCAAGATAGTTGTCTTTCCCTCAAGAGAATGTAATGTATATGGTATGATTTGCTTGTCCTTTAGTGTACCCTTGTTTTCTCACAAACCGAGTAAGCCTCTCAAACCAAGATCTTGGAGATCGATTGAGCCGTAGAGAGATTTCCTTTAGCTTGCACACTCTAGTTCTGTGCCTTCTTTAAAACTTGGAAGAGGATCCATGTAGACTTCTTCAAGTTCTCTGTTCAAGAATGCATTCTTCACATCTAGTTGTTGAAGGGGCCAGTCAAGATTGGCAGCAATGGTCAGAAGAACCCTGATTGAATTCGATTTGGCAACTGGAGCGAATGTCTCAAGATAGTCAATCCCATAGGTTTTGAGTGAACCCTTTTACTACCAAACGTGCCTTATTCCTCCAGGGGCCCATCTGATTTAAATTTGATGGTGAACGCCCACTTGTGGCCCACTGTTTTCTTTCTACGTGGTATTTCATTTTCCAAGTTTCATTTCTTTCAAGAGCATTCATCTCCACTAGAATCGTCTCTTTCCACTTAGGAACATACAAAGCATCCTGCACATTTCTTGGTATCTCCTTTCGGATAATTGGGAAAGAAAAGTTATATAGGAAGGAGACAAGTTTCTAGATGACACAAAATTTGACATGGGATGGTTTGTGACTTTTTTTTACCCTTTTAATGTTTGGCAATTGGAAGACAAGGTCTAAAGTAACAAGAGACAAATCGGAATTAGGCTCTGAAAAATTACCTTGTAAATCAGTAAGATCTTGCAGAGTAGAAATTTGGTTCTGATTAGACTCATTAGTCTCTTTTTCTTGTTTCCGATTTCTTCTCATGTAAACCTGTAATTCCTTTGTTTGTTCCCTGTCCTTGTCATTAGTTATATCATGAAAAGGCGCCATTGTCTCAGTTTCCTTATTTCCATTATTTAAGTTGGGATCTCTTACCTTATCTAGGTTGTTATTACCAAAAGTTTCCGGATCTATCATAAAAAACCCAAATCCTTTTGTTTCTCACATGTGAGGTCAGGAGGATCCTTATGATCTATTGAATCTTCACTATGTTTCACCCCCTGAAGATGAGTTCCAAAAAATAATTGAGTTTTAGAAAAGTTGATATCCTTGTGACAATAACCTTCCCAACTAGGGACATAGCCAACAAGAAAATTTTTTTAGTACATGGATCAAGTTTGCTCCTATTTTGATCATGAACATGAACAAATACACTACACCCAAAGATTCTCAAAGATAGATCAGTGGTCAATCTAGAAGTAGGAAAATATGTTTTGACATATTGAGGAGGTTTAAAACCTAAACACGGAAGACATCCTATCAATATGATAGGTGGATGTTAAAAGAGCTTCTTCCCAAAGAAATTTAGGGACTTCACTTGTGAATGTTTAGGCTCTTGTTACCGCCATAAGATGCGTATGTTTTCTCTCAGCTACTCCATTTTGTTGGGGTGTATCAGGACATGATCTTTGGTGCACTATTGCCGTAGAAGTGAAAAAATTGCCTAGATGATCATTAAAATACTCTCTCTCCCATTATCACTCCGAAATATTTGAACCTTCTTCGCCAAAGGGCGGACCACAGATGGATTTTTCGGTTATCAAAATTTTTTTGTTGAATCTTCTCATGAAATTATCTCGATCATAACATAAAAAACCTCAAACATATGTTTTGCTTCACTTTTGTCTTTCATTAGGTACACCCAAGTTAGTCTAGGGGGATCATCCATGAAACTCACCAACCACCCTACCCCAGAAGGTCCCCAAACATAGCTATGGATTAACTTAAAAGGGTTTTGTGGCCTGGTATTTTTGGGAATAAAAGGATGAACGTCTGTGCTTAGCCATTTTACAAAATTCACATGGAAAGAGGATGTACTTTCATTCATAAACAACTGAGCTAACAAGAGCTTCAAATAATGAACACTAGGATGACCAAGCTATAGTGTGTTATGACCTTATTATCAACTTGAACAGAGTTCAAATGAGCTGAATTAATTACTGTAACTGTCCCCGTTTTCAAGAAAATAGAGACCTTTGGACTCTAGCATTGCCAATCATCCTCCCCGAGACCTTGTTCTAGAACGCATGAAATAGAGTCAAAGATAGCATGGCAATTAAGGCTTTGAGTTAATTTGCTGATAGACTAGATTATGAGGCAATTTTGGAACATGAAGGACATTAAAAAGAGTCAAAAGAGGGGATAGTTTGACTGTCCTTTTTCCAGCAATTGCTGAGAAGGAGCCATCAACAACTTTGAATTTTTTATTTCCTGCTGAAGGAGTGTAAGCTGAGAAAAATTGGAAATTCCATGTCATGTGGTCATTAGCCTCTGAGTCTATGATCCAATGACTTACACTAGTTGAATCTGTACTCAGAAAAATGGAACATTACCTGTTTGGGAAAAAGAATAATTGGGAGTATAAGGATCAGATTTACTGGTTTGGAGTTGAGGTTGTAGAGCTTGGAGGAATTTGTGCAGTAGCTCTACTTGTTCCTTAGTGAATGGTGGCATTTCTAGAGAAGATTGCAGGCCTGGTTCTTCGTTCGAATGCTGAAAAGCCTGGCTACAATGGTTGTCTGCCCTTTTCTTTGGTTCCATCTGGGCGGTTTCCCATGGATATTGCTGCAAGTCTTTGAAGTGTGCCCATATTTTTTTGTAAAAATCACACCACGGCTTTATTGTTCTCTGTTGGAATTTTGTTAATAGAACTTTCGGCTTCTATTAATGCTGCTGGGTGACTTAGCCCAGTCAATGTTGTTTTAGTTACAAAAATAACCTTGGTCTTATACTGTGCAAGTTCTCATACCAAAATTGTACACTTTTATTCATCCATATAGGCACAAAGTTATAGTACAAAATAAGCTAATCTAGCAATCGTATTCCTTTAGTCTAGGAGACTTGAGAATCAAGGGATGATTTTATTTGAACTAATATCCTAAACTATTTAATAGCATATCAGATATGATTTTATCATATCAATTTGAATCCTACAAAATCATAGCTGAATAGCTGATCTCACTTGAATATTTACAAATCAACAAGGAGAATCTCAAAAAGAGATAAAAAGGAAGGGGAATGACATAGAAATTTCCATGTACAAGCTATTCCATTTTCTTCAATTTTACCTTAGCTTTTATTTTGATTACAGAACTCACAGGTCGAAGTACCCAAAATTGGTGGTTTTTACACAGGTGCAACACTAAAAGTGAAGAGGCCGGGCAACTTAGCTTTTTATTGAAGTGTTTCTAAGAAATTCAAGTGTAGCTAAGAAAGTTTCAAGATCTGATATTGCAAGCTCACCTTATGCTAAATTGCAAATGGCCATATTGTTTCATGGAAAGAATAGATTCAAATAAACTGTGATGGTCTTTTACTGCTCACCAGCACTATTATGTTGTTAAAATCTTGCCTCTCTGCTTTCCCACACAGGCTTAAGTTTTTTTCCCGCCCTTTCTCCATCAGTCTGTCTTTTAGAAGAATTTGATACTGTCATTTGTATCCTCACTCTTCAGCTATCTCTTTTTTTTTTTTTGGGGGGGGGGGGGGTTGTAAAACTCTTCAGCTACCTTACTCCTTTACAAACAAAAGTCATTCCCCATTTGTACAATGTTACACAAATGCACTACTCCCTGTATCTTAGTGCTCATGAGTCAGGGTCCTTTCACTTCAGACATACTTTATCAAAACAAAAGGAAATTTACAAGAGATTGTTCGATAAGATATGGCAATTTTCCATTGAGTTTCTTGTCGTGTCATTAGTTGAGTGCTTGCTGTACACCGATCATTATTTCTTTTTTTCTCCAGTTTTACTCACTACATCTAATTTCTTCTGGTTTATTTGTTCTTTATCATGCTGCATGCAGGTTGAAATCTACTATCTTGGAGCATTTTGACAGTGGTAACTATGTCAAACTTTCAGCAGTCCTCGAGGAAAATCTGGAAAAGGATCCTACATGTAGCCACTCATTGGGGAGACTCATCAGCTATCATAGAAGTGGTACATCCTTACCTGAAAAAACATTTTATTCACTTCATCCTAAAGAGATACAAAATCTTGGTACTTCCACAGGGTTTGCAGCAGTCTGAGGTATTGTCTTAAGGACATGCAAGAAATAATGCTCAATAATTGGCTTAAACAAAACTATCTATTCTGTCAAGAAATGAATCCAAGGCTAGCTCTTGACTCGTGAAGTGACCATATTACGAAAAACAACCCATTCTCTCAACCAATAGGGACCACTTCAACATCCCTCACACATCCAAGCTTGGACATTTGGAGCATTATGTGGGCTCAATATTGGATAAACCAAGAATAAAGATGAACCTGATCTTGATACTGAACCTTAGACGTAAATCAAATTCAAAAGCTAAATCATGCAATGAGAAGTGAGAACCGTCCAAGACCATATAAGGAGACAACAACCCGTTCCTCCCCAACCAATGTGAGACACTTAACCTTTCAAAACTTAAAAATAATATTGCTCAATAAATTATTTTGGGAGAATACATATGTGGCCACTTAAACTTGCATGGAACTTTCATTTAGGCACCTCAATTAATGACATGACCTCTATAGCAGGGGCAGACCTAGGGTGTGGAGAGGGGGTTCATCGGCAAAAAATTACACTGTATATGTAAGGTAAATTTTCTATATTTTTGTATACATATTAAACTTTCAACCCCTAAACAATAAGCAAAGTCTGGCATAGTGATAAGTCTCCTTTTAAATGAACCTTCATGCTCAGGGTTCAATCTCACTTAAAACATTATTTTTCAGTTTCTCTTAATCACTTTTTTTCATTTAATTTCGGCTTTGGAAATAAAATTAGACTATGTATTACTATTTCCTTTGGAAGTTGTATTTTGTTGGTTTATTCGCACATTTATACTTTTATATGTCGAACCCCCTGAGTTGAAATCCTCGATCCGCCATTGTCTATCAGACAGTTAAAGTCTATGAAAACTATGCCTGTTAAGGATGACGCTCTAACATGGCATAGTGCATATTTCCCACTCCTTTTCAGCCTGTTAAATGCCTTTAAATTGCTAATTTGGTTTTGCATATTTCCCACTCCTTTTCAGCCTGTTAAATGCTTTTAAATGGCTAATTTGGTTTTGTTTTTGCCTTTTCTTTTTCTTTTTATTCCTTTATTTTATTTATTTTTTGCTCTTCTAGTTTCTCCTTTCCTTCTCAAAGCTGTTGGTGTCTTTTTGGATCATTTGGTCACCATTTCCCTATTTTGGGGGGCTCAAAAAGCTTTTTACTCTTTTCTTTTGATTATTTATGATCAAAAGCAAAGTGTTTTTATTTTATTGTGGTATTTTCCATGTCATCCATTCATGCATTGACTACATCCGTTTTAGTTTTCTCATTGTCTCCCAATAAAGTGTTTAATAGGCACACTTCTCGCAAACTTTAGGTGTTTGATAGGTCATGTTCTTAGTTTAACTTGTCTACATAAAAGTTTAAGAGGCCACATGTATGCAGCCAAATTTTACATTCAAATCAATGATTATGCTCCTTCTATTTTGGACAAATTTGTGGCAACTGTTTGGGCAGACCCCAACGCCAGAAGGCTCCTGCTCAGACAGGCTCTTGGGGGGGGGGGGGGCAAATGTAGCAGCCTTACCCCCCTCATTGGGGAGGTTGCTTCCAAGATTCTAACCCTAGTCACCCATATAAACAAAAGCTCCCCCCAACTGAGAAGACAAAGTAAATCAGCAAATTTGAAGTCGGTGCAATGTGCTCGATCACAGGTAAGGGAGAAAACGCTCGACTACCCACTAATGTCCACCATAATCCTTGCTCTTCGCTCTAGAGTCATGTCCTATTTAATCACCTTTGCCCAATTCTTCTGCACTCTACCTCTCTCCTCAAACCTATAACCATCAACCGCTTGCACTTCTTTACTAGAGCAAAGAACTTGTGCTCCTCCCCTTAACATGCTTGACCCATCTCACACTCGCTTCCCGCATCTTGTCCACAACAGAGTCTACTCCCATGTTTCCCTATGTATATTCATTTCTAATCTTGTCATTTCTTGTATGCCCACACATTCATTTAAGTATTTTTATCTCTGTTGCCTTCATCTTCGGAACGTGTGAGATTTTGATTGGCCAACATTTCACTCTATACAGCATAGTCGGTCTAACCGCCACTCTATTGAACTTACATTTAAGTGTCGTGACACCACCTTATCACATAGAACACTAGATGCATGCCATCAATTCATCTACCCCTCTCCAATACGATGTGCACAGTCTTCGTCTATCTCCTTTTCCTTGAATCGTAAACTCAAGGTACTTGAAGCTTCCTCTCTTGGGAATGACTTGATTATCAATCCTCACTTCTCCTCCTGCCTCCCGTGATGACACTGAGCTCTATTTTAGTCCTGCTCTACCTGAAATCTTTAGATTCTAGGGTTTGTCTCCTAATATCTAGCCTGTAATTAACTCTGATGGGTGTCCATGTTGAACAATACTAGTTCTGTAAATAACACACACTATGATACTTCCTCGTGAATATACCGTGTCAATTCATCCATCACCAAGACAATAAAACGGGGTGAGAGCTGATCCCTGGTGCAACAGCATCTCGACTCGAAGATATTCAGAGAGTCTTCTTCCATTGTCCGAACTCGAGTCTTGGCTTCATCGTACATATCCTTAGTTGCTCTAGTGTTCTAGTGTATGCCACATGTACACCTCTAGACTCCAAGTATCTCCATAGAACCTCCCTCAGCCCCCGGCCCCTTACCTAATCAGAGGGTTGATGAAGCTAGTGCAGTAGATTCTAACATCGCTCGTCCCCTTGCCTAATCGATGAAAACATCTGTTTGCAACAAGAAGATGCCCATAATATTGAACGTGAATCTTAAGGAGAATTCAATCTACTAGCACATCAGATTTTGATTTCCACCAAAGTTCTGTATTTTTATGCTTCGTTTTTATATTATTCTAACAGCCCTATGTATTTATGTCACACTAAATAGAGAGAATCTTGACATCTCTTGGTTCATTAGGTTAATGTCATGCATTTAGAGTCCTTGCATATTTGTCAAGTTCCTGTTTATGGAAGTATAATTGCAGAAAAAGGGAAAAAAGAAACAACCTAGTACAATATGATTCCATGAACCTTTGGTGGGGGATATGGGAGGGGGCAACATATTTTGACTTGAAATCATTTATTGTTTTCCCTGAAGAGAAGTCTCATTTTGTGGGACTGTCCCAAATGATACTTTATTTTTGCATTGATGCATTATTCATTGTATATTTAGTTTCTTTTCTTTTTCCCTTGGGCTTGGTATATATCAATATCAGGAGAGTATGGCACTGAAAAGAAGTCTCATTTTGTGGGACTGTCCCAACTGATACCTTATTTTGTGCAATTGATGCATTATTTATTCATTGTATATTGAGTTGATTTTCTGTTTTTCCTTGGGCGTGGTTTGTATCAACATCAGGAGAGTATGGCACTGAAAAGAAGTCTCATTTTGTGGGACTGTCCCAAATGATACCTTATTTTTGCAATTGATGCATCATACATTGTATATTGAGTTTTTTTTTCTGTTTTTTCCTTGGGCTTGGTTTATATCAACATCAGGAGAGTATAGCACTGAAAAGCTGGTGGAAATGATAGCTTTGCATTTGGATGCTACTCCTGGAAATTGTGACACATGGAAGGAGTTGGCTTGTTGCTTCCTGAGGCTTGCTCAATGTGAAGAAGATTGTATGTCTGTGTGCTTAGATGATGAACATAGTGAGAAGCAAAAATTCTCGAACCAGATTAGTCAGATTCCAAGAATATTTAGTGATTATGAGTCTAGCAAGTCATGGAGGTTCCGTTGCAGATGGTGGCTGACTCGTCATTTCAGCCAGAATATACTCACTTCCGATATTGCTTCAGGTACAACTTCATTTCTTTCTTTATAGCATGCAACTGAGTTCACATGCTTACCATAACAAAGATCCAAATGCTAAAGCTTTGTGGGCTTGAGCTTGGTTTGTGGTGATTAAGGTTGTGCGTTAACTGTTTGGTTTACCCCCCACCATATCTTGCCCCTTAAAGGTTGACGTGTGACAGTTTTTTTGTGTTTGCTTATGCACCTTCTAGCAGCAAAAATCTGTTCACAAATTCTGAAGAACCTGTTCCACCTTGAATTATATTTGCCTGAAGACAGTTGTGTGGAAAACTCTTTACCCAAAAAAAACCAAACAGTTGCACAAAACTGCATTGGTCCTAAACAAAGAGCTGTTTATTGATCCAGCTTCTAAGTTGTTCTAGTTTCTTTAAACTACTCATATATGATGTAAAAGTCAAGAATTAGTACTAGTATAGACGTACAAGAGTGAAAATTATTAGAAAAATTCATGTAGTTCCAAGACATAATTCTCAATTGTTAGTAATGTCGGGTCTAGACAAATTAGAAACTGATTTTGATAAATTTAGGCTCTTATTTTCTCCAATTTCTTGCATATCTATGGATTAATGCCTTTGGCAAGATGCCAGCATCCAAGGCCTCAAGTACGGGGGACCATTTTGAGGGAGTGAAAAAACATCTTTGTTCTCTGAATCATTAAAACATCTTTGTTCTCTCAATCATTACACTCATAGAAGTTCAGTTTTCTCTGCCATGCCATGCGATTGGGAGGTCACGGGTTTGAGCTATGGAAACAACCTTCACCACAGTGAAAGTTTAGGTTTAGGTAGTCAACCAACTAACCTAGGAAGATTCTCCGTGCAAACCTATTTCAACATTGAGGAAACTCTGATGAGGAAGAGGAAACATATTCAGATGTCAGAAACAACATGGAGAAAAGATCATATTCTTGAGAATCCACTGATGAACGAAATACGTTTACATAATCTTATCAATTAATCTTATCGTGATTTTAGATCTATCTACTGATGTGAAGACATCTCTGCTTTAAAGTAGGGCACATTATTTTTAGCAGTGGTTCATCATCTTAGATGCTGTTATTCATAGTATTGCTAATGTATATAGGAGTATCATTCAGCGTTGCATTCCAGCAAAGGTTTTACGTTGTAATTCTGAATTTGTTTGTCGATGACAGGTGATCGGGAACTGCTGACTTACAAGGCCGCGATGGCATGTCACCTTTATGGGCGAGAATTTGTGTATGTTGTGAAGGCGAGGGAGTGTTTGAAAGGGGAGCCAATTAACAAGAATTTGTCTTCCATATTGAGCATGCATGCCAACAGTTGTACAGGATTTTATTTCAACCTAAAGAAATAATAGTAAGTAATATATTTGTTGAATTGCCATCTTTTTATATTCTTTCTATGAGCATCGCTCTTTCAGGCATGGTTCATTTAAGATCAACGCAAGGGCCGAAAAAACAGAATATATCGATGTATTCGATCACGTCCTTCCTCCAAGACATGTTCCTTGGATTTGCTGTGAAAATCTTTCGACTTCTAAAATTGTTTGGTTACGCACAAAATTTTCTTTTCTTTTTAAAATTTCAAAATACCAAAATGAACTTGAATGACAATATATAATTTTAAATTGAACTTTTACCATTCTTTAGTTATGATAATTTAAAGTTTTTTATTAATCTCCAACCACTACCATTATCAATTCTTACCTTCAGTTTCTACTACACCAATCACTTATATTATTATAATTATGTATATTGCTAACTATATCATTGTCGTAGTGATCTTCGTCAACTTCTATTGCCAATCACCTCCATCGTCGTAATTACAAATTGGTCAACCAACATCACCAAATATTAGGGATGTATTTGGATTAGATTAGTTCAGATTTTTCAAATACAAATCAATTTAAATTATTTGTGTTGGATTTTTAAATGTATAAATCAGAACCAAACTAATAAAAATTGTGGTTTTCTGCCTCGAGTTTTTTCGAGTTTCTCATTTTTTTGAGTTTTTCTTGGATAAATATTCAACAAGCATATAAAATTAAACTTATACCTCAAATATTTCTTTAGGCTTATCAAAATACAATAGATAAGGTACTTCTTAAGAAAATAACACAAAATATTTTATGAGTGATGATAGTAAAATATTCAACAAAACAATTACGAAATTGCATAAACAAATATTTCAATTAAATAAGTCATAATGGAAAAGATCATAATTTTAAAATGTTAAATTATGCTGAAACAAGTCTAATAAGTATTAATTATATGACTAAACATTAATAAAAAATTAAAATCGTCTAAATCATTATAAAATTAAAGAATAAATATTCAATATTATTTTATTCTTAATGTGGAAATGATTCTTTTTTGTTTGTATTAGTATTGATTTATTTTTTATTTGAGTTTTGTTAAAGTTACCAATATTTGTGGACTATAACATCTAATAGACCATTCAAACTTTTAAGTCAAATTTGAATGCTAAAAGATAAAAATTATGAAAAAGTATAAAAAAATATTTACGAATTACATCAAAGTGAATTATTTTTATGTATAAAATAAATTTAAAAATTATATATATATAAAAATGTTGGGTTGGTATGGTTCCGAATTGACTTTTTTTATGTTAAAACAAAACCAAACTAAGTATACTTAGATATTTCTTTAATACCAAATTATTAATTGAATTTTTTTCTTTATTTATGATATGATGCGTTTTCGATTCGATTTTGTTCAATCCTATTAAATATTAACATCAATCAACTCCATCATCACACCCATCACCAAATGTTATACCATTAACTGGCAATATCGTACTATCTCTACAATATCAATACCTCTACCTTCATAAGTATCATTATAAACTATCTCCACCATCATTGAAAGTGGAGGGGAGAGGGAGGGGGAGGGGAACACATACTATTTGTTTATATCTTTAATAAATAAATTATTTTTAATTAGATTTATATTGTTTTAACATTTAATTACTATTTACTTAAATTATATATTTAATATATTTAAAAGTAAATTTTAAACCCTCAATATAATCAAATGTAGCCTAAGTTCACATGTGATTGAATTTCCCAACCATGGAGGGAGGCCTTTGTGTCCACATGTTCACCAACCACCTATGTACTTTAATTAATGTTCACCAACTTCAATCAAGCCTCTTAAGTTTTCTTGTAATCACATGTTTAATTGCTCTAATATTTTATTAAAGTACGTGATCATTTTATTTAAAAACTACTCTATCTGTTTCATATTAAGTGAATTGTTCGGATCATTTCACATATATTAAGAAAAAGAAATAAAGATAAAATTTAATCATATTTTTCCATTTTTGCCTTTTTCAAACTCCACACGCTCATTTAATGCATCATTTATTTCTCATATAAAAATCAACCTTAGAAACTTAATTAATGAAGGGTAAAATTGAAAAAAAATTCCAACACATCTCTTGAAAAATGAACAATTCACTTATTTTAAAATATAAAAAATTTCCTAACAATTAATTTAATATGAAACAGAGGGAGTGCAAGCTTAAGTAAAAATAACATACTTTCATATATAATCTATCGAAAAAAACTTTTTTATCTTTAAGGTAATAAGAGTGTATATATATTCTACATAACTTTTTCAGATCTTATTTTATGATATTACACTGAATATGTTATTATTTTAACATATGAGCATTCATTAAATTAATAGATTCATTAAGAATCTACAAATGTATCACCACAACAGTATCATACCTAATGTAATGTGAGAATCTATAAATGTATCTCATGTTAGCTTAATTAATCCATGTACAATTATGCACATAAATAAGTATTTATAATTTCCATCTAAATATAGATGAATCATTCATTTACCCTAGATGGGTTCACAATTTTTGTCATGTATCTTTAAATGATCATGTTAATGGGGGTTAGTAATTGTACCATTTATTAATTCTTTATGCATCGCATGTACATTAACTTCATAAAGGTCCAAGTGCATGAATATGGTACTTTCTTCGTTCACTTTTACTTGTCAATGTTTTATTTTTCGAGGTTAATTTGACTAAACTTTAAAATTAAATTGGAGTAGCTAAATTTAATATTTGAAATCTAAAATTTATATGGTTGAAAACTACACGAAAAATACTACAACCTGCAATCCTTCTCATATTCATATGATAAAAAAAATATATCTTAAAATATTAGTCAAAATTTATATATTTCAACCTTAAATAAAATAGTGACAAATAAAAGTCAACAGAAGGAGTATAATACATACAAATAGAATATAGTAAGATTGTTTTTTGTTTTTTGATTATTTATGTAGTCTGATGATTAAGCTCCTTACCATTTTCTTCTATTTCCTCCGACTCATATTTTGTATAATCATTTACATGCAAGTAGCTTTTAACAATTTGATTATGTAAATAATTTTTTCTACTTTTTTTGTTTTAAAAAAATTATCTAAGTTTAATTTGGTGAGGAGTTTAAAATAACAAATAGAATTTTTTAATTTTGTGACTCTATTTAAAGTTATGTCAAATGTATTGTTTAGTTCGAAAATTACT
>JAPFFP010000012.1:5053657-5067232 GCA_026153255.1 Solanum medicagineum | reverse complement strand
AATAACAAATAGAATTTTTTAATTTTGTGACTCTATTTAAAGTTATGTCAAATGTATTGTTTAGTTCGAAAATTACTGGTTGAACAATCAGATTTAGATATATTTTAAAACTAATTACTCCATCTGTTTTAAAAAAAAGGAATGACTTATATTTTTTTTAAAAAAAGAATGATCCATTTTCTTTTTTGGCAAAAACTAAATTTCAATTTTTCAAATGACATGTTTAAGGTGATAAGATTAAAGAGCATTTTGGTACTTTAACATAACTTTAATTCAGGACCATAAGATTGAAAAATCTTCTTTCTTTTCTTAAACTCTATGTCATGTCAAACTAAGTCCAAAAAAGAAAAATATTTATTTGTCACTTTTATTTAATTTTTAAAATTTGGAGGACTCTCACTTACTCCCTCTGTCCATCTTTTACTTGTCCCTTATGCTATTTTGGGATGTCCAACAATATTTGTCTGAAATCAAAAGATAATTTTATGCATAGTTCCTAATTTGTTCTTATCATTAATTATAGTTATTTTCCTATTACATTTTTCAAAATATTGTATTTATTATATTCAAAAAATAATTCGATAAAATTACTCTTCTATTTATTATTTTTTAAGCTCTGTATCAAATCAATATGAGATAAGTAAAGATGAACGGAAGGAGTAATTGAGAATTATTTGTCACTTTTAATAAACTATTACACTTTTTCATGTTACCTATAATATTTTTGAGATTATACTTTTTTTTCACTTTCTTATCAACTACTATTTTAAAATAAATAAAATTCCCATTTATTTTCCAAAAAAAATATTTTTCCTCAAAAACACATTTGAAATATTAACCAAATCCACCAAGACTCATGTGTGACCATCATCTCCCATTTTCACTGCTGTAATAAAAGCTTTTCTTGAACTTCCCACAACAAGAAACTTAAACATCTCTTCTTATTAGTAGTAAAGTATTAGCTGCATCAACTTTGTTCTTTCTTGAATTCCAAGTTTTTAAGTTAATTTCTTGAATTAGTAGTAGATGGCAGGTGGATATAGAGCTGAAGATGATTACGATTATCTGTTCAAGTTGGTGTTAATTGGGGATTCTGGGGTTGGAAAATCCAATCTCCTTTCTCGATTCTCCAGGAACGAGTTCAATCTTGAATCTAAGTCTACTATTGGGGTTGAATTTGCTACCCGAAGCATTAAGGTCGATGATAAGATCGTCAAAGCCCAGATTTGGGATACTGCTGGCCAAGAAAGGTGTTTTTTTCTACATTTTGAGCTTGTTTCAGTTGAATCTTGTTTGATCTGGAATAGCCCCGTACTCTTGAAGTTGCTAATTTAACTTGTTAAAGTGGGGTTTGTTTCAATTCTTTCAAGAATCTGATAAATAATGAGTTAATAAACTTCCCCACAAAAAGGGGTTGCATCTTTTTGAGTTCTTTTAGCAAGATTTGTAAAGGATAGGTAGTTTCATAGTTAAGGGAGAAAGTTGCCTAATTCAATTAAAGATGTGTAGAAGCTAGATGTTGCCATCTAGATTTTTGTCTTTGTGTTAATACTTTGTTTTTGGGTGTGTATATTTATCTCTAAGGTAGCTGTAAGATTTGCGTGCATCGGACCCTTCCGTGACTCCTTTTGTGGCATTACATTGGATATGTTGTTGTTGTATATCCCACATTAGGTATGTTGCTGCTGCTGTTGTTGTTGTTGTATATCTAAGGAGGATGTGAAAGATAGGATTGCAGAAATCACCATCAATACCTCTATCTAGGTCCGAGATAATCCTTTGTTCCATAGCCCTGTGGCCATTTACAACTAGCCTTAAGAAGTGCTGTCTGGCTTGGTATTGTAGAGCTGCTTTTGTTTTTCAGCTAGCACGTATAAAACTTAGCAGCGAGGAATTTTCCTATTGGTCAATACCTCCGGTTAGTGTCTTTTAGGAAACGAGCAAGTGTAGTTGTGGATCAAGTCTTCACTGGCAGACCTGAATTTACTTCTGACTTCTTGTAGGAGGTGATCTTCTACTTGTTTTCTTCTAAGTTGTAAATTAGAGGTGAGAACAAATGACATTTGTATGTTAAACTTCCATATATGTGTGATGGTCCATTTCTCCGGCCTAGAATATGATTAATCCAATATGGGGGCTACATGTATCCCTAGTATTTAACCGGATAAATTGAGTTGTAAGGCATTCACGTCATTCTTAATCATAAAAGATAAATCTTTGAGGTTTAAGCCTTAAATATGGATCTAATTTAATTAAAGAAAAGGAAAGAAATGGTACAAGAATGGATAACTAAGGTGTGGGCAAAATGTGATCCCTAGGGGCTTTGGCTAGTGGTAAGAGGGCAGTATAATGTGTGGGTTAGGGACACGTCAAAGGTTCGAAGTCTACTGCAGTCAAAAGTCTAGTAACTGTATTTAATTGGAAAAGGGTAAAGAGGTGGGTCCATTATCCGCCAAGGTTCAAAGAGTGTGCCATTAGCTGGTGGATTTGTCGCTTATAAATAAAAGGAACAAAATTTGGCTTGTTGGCAATGTTATATTTATAGCAAGCTAGCTGGAAAAGTTGGACTTGTGCATGTATGGTAGTACAAGTCTATTAATTATCTCCTAGCTAAGTTCATCTTATATAAGTGCTTATTGACTTTTTCTAGAAACTTCCCTTTTCAGGTGAGACTTGGAGGGCTTTTATAAAGAATGAGTTCTATTTTCCCATACTTATCAAAAACAAAAAGGGTACCATTTGCATTTAATCAATCACGACCGTTGACTGTTATATACTTCAGCAGCTTAGGTGTCAAAAATAATCCCCTTATAATGCCATTTTAAATAGTTAACTGTCATCCTAAGCAGTGTTGTGAAAGGCAATCACCTTGTCGCAAATGGCAAGAAGCGAGGCGACCCTTCATTGCCTTTTTGCTTTGTGGCGAGGTGATCTTTAAAAGGCGACGTTCATAGCGACAATGGTGACAAAAGCGAGACGCAAAAGGGCGTCACCTCTTTTAAAAAAAACAACTTTAGGTGTTTTAACAATTAAAAGGTAATTTTAGGATTTTCTTTCCAAATTTGCATAGTTGCACTCTTAGGCTTGGACTGCGACTCCAACCAAATGACCCGACTAGACTTCTCCAGCGACTGGCCAAACATTTTTGGAGACTGTAAAGTCCAACCAATATGCATTTCTTCTTTTCTTCTTCATATTTCATCTTCCTGTGTTTCTCTTTTTCCTTCTTCTGTAGACTTTAGAGTTACTTCTACCTCTGTTTTTTCCTCACTATTGATTCTTGTTTTGTTTTTTTCTCATTCAAGTTCTAGACTTTTGGTATTTACTATCTATTTTCAGTTTTTGAATTGAAATATATGTATTATCTAAGTTGTGCGGACTCTTCACTTTTCAATGCCGCACCCATGTCGGATTCTCCAAAAATACACTATTTTTTGGCAAGGGTAATATGTTATTGAGATTGAGATTTTGATTATTGATATATGCAATTAAATATTTAAATTTTTTGGTACTAAATGATGCCGTACTTCAAAAAGGCAAGCTCCTCGACGCTCGCATCTCCTTGTGGCAAGGCAGACCCTTGTCGCCTTTCGCTGTCCAAACACTGATCCTAAGAGAAAGAGAAGGGGTGTTTATCCTTCTAGTTTTTCTGTTGTGGTTCTCGTAAGTTAGTCTTATCTTTCTTGCTTTCCTTCTTTGCCGTTTTATTGCTTAACCTGTGACTTTCTTTTGATTTCTAATATGGAACTTATGTTTGAGCTCTGCTAAAACCTTGGTTTGAAATCTCTCTGTTCTAATTAAAACTTCCTTTCTCCTGTGTTGAACAAACAGGTACCGTGCAATTACAAGTGCATACTACAGAGGGGCTGTCGGTGCTTTGGTTGTGTACGATATCACTCGACATGTCACATTTGAAAATGTTGAGAGATGGTTAAAAGAGCTTCGCGACCATACCGACCAAAATATAGTCATAATGCTCGTGGGGAACAAGGCCGACTTACGTCACTTGCGTGCTGTTTCAACAGAGGATGCCAAGGCCTTTGCTGAAAGGGAGAGTACCTTCTTTATGGAGACTTCAGCACTTGAATCCTTGAATGTTGAGAATGCGTTTACCGAAGTATTGTCCGAGATATACAAGGTGGTCTGTCGGAAAGCACTCGAAGTTGGGGATGATCCTGCTGCGTTGCCGAAGGGGCAAACTATAAATATTGGCAAGGATGATGTTTCAGCTGTGAAAAAAGTTGGTTGCTGCTCTGTCTAAGCACCAAAAAAATCAAGAAATCAGTGAAGTTAAGCTTCTAAATGGCTCCTCCTATAGTTGCATTTGAGTATTCTCAGTTTTGAAAATGTTATAGGAAATGATGTCATTATTCCATTCAGCCTTTATTTTGCTAGTCTTTTGACTCTTTGGAAACTATTATTTATATGCATTTACATTATAGTTTACCTTTTTAAATTTTTATTCAGTATGATTATGACATGAGATGTTTAAATAGAGAAACATGATCAGTAAAAATTTATATATAGTTGTTTCAACTTGTTTTAAGTTGAAGCTTAGGTGTTGTGTATGACATGTAGAGGATCAAGTAGTTTTGGGATTTTATGAAATATAGTGTTTCTTGGATTGTTAATTAGTTGTCATTTTATCTTACTCCCTTTGCTAGCAACTTGTTTGTTTTATTTATCTGCCAACTCTTTAATTTCAATTTTCACGTGTTTAAGGCTATAAGATTAAATGATAATTATGATTTTATTTGTTTGTACTTAAAGGAGGCCTGAGTTTGGATGGTTAAATATTAGAGCATATTAATATTTGAAGTATTAAATTGGTCTGAATAGGTCTTAATCACATTAAGATATAAAATAGTGTCTTGATATAAGAGGTATTTTTGTGTGGATAATCACTCTATCAATAATCATCAATTACTATCGCGACCAAGCTCTTTCCATCACACCTACTATCACCACCACCATTGTCAACCACTATTATGGTCGTTTACCACTAACCAACTTTGTTAGCACAACTACCACGATAGCAAATCATCACTATCAATTGCTATCACACTTTGTCTATTTCTTCATTAAAATTATATAAATTACCACCACCATCCTCATCTCTATAGCTACCACCACCGGTACCACCACAACAGTCAATTTTGACTATCAATAAATTCCGCCATCACAACTGACAATGTCATCAGCTATCATCATACATTCTTCGATCACCACAATCACCATCACTATTTCCATCACTACTATCCGTCATTATAACCACTGTAATTAATCTCTACTACTAATAACATCTATCATCATAACTAGCACCGTCGTCAACTACAATAAACACATCATCAACCATCACAACAACTATTAACATCAATCAACTTCATCATTACAATCACCGACAATAGTTCCAATACCACTATTATAACAGTTACCACAACACCAAGCACCTCCAACGCCAAAACTATCATCATCACCATTACTAATCTCTAACAACAATTATTATAACCACTACAAACTATTTCCACTGTCACGAGCAAGCACAAGTTTTTTATTTGTTTTTAATCAATAAGAATTTTATTTTTTATTATATTCGAATTTTAATTATTTTTTTATTTAAATTATATTTTTATTATGTATAATAAATAAATTATATATATTATTTTATTTTTTAATATTTATTTAATTTTTATTTGACTTGTATTTTTATTATGTCTATATAAATAAATTATGTACCTTCAGATACTGAAAAATAAATAATGTTAATCATTCAATATGTAGATCATATCTTTAGTCTAAGATCATAAGATTCAAAAGTTATTTTTAGTTTCCTAAAAATTTTGAGTTAAGTCAAAATCAGACAAATAAATTAAAATATAATAGTATTAAAAAATAATTTTTATGCAGTTTTATTTGAGGCAAAAAAAAAAGAAATTATTTCTATTGTTTTTGGAAACGTAAATAAGGCTATCAATTATTAATGTATGTAAATCCCCAAAAAAATAAGTTCATTCAGAATATGCGAATAGACTGACCATTGATTGGTAGGATAAAAATAATAATTTGTGATAAAATATAAAATTATAATTCATGTGCTTGATTACAATATTAATAAAGTTTTTGGGATTAATCAATAACATATTCAATAAAATTTCATTAAGTAGAATTTGGATAGAGTAGCATATACACAAATGTTATCACTAACTCAGGAAGATACATAACAAATATGTTTGATATAATTTGCTTTGTTTTTTTTTACCATATATATCAATTTCTTGCATCCTTAATTCATAATTTATCATTACAATAATCCATTTTATTTGGGAAAGTAACATCATGATAAGGCACAGGTCATTATTTAAATTCGATAAGAGACTTTATAAAATTAGGCATGTAAAAAAATCACGACCAAAAAATTGCATAAATCATGAAGGCTTCGAGCTCATATACTCTTTAAAAAGAAGTAAACAAAACTAAACAAATCCATCCACTATAGAAAGGCACATATCTTTTAATTTAGCCTCAATTGACAATCATCCCCGTAAACACACGTGTCATACGTGACGAATCTCATATAATTTGTCATGTGTTAACTTGTTCAACTTAATGATAGATTAAGCGTCTACTTGTACACATCTAAATTTGGTGTACATAAAAATACCAGTTGAGGCCACATTAATACATGTCTATCATACACAACACAACTCAATGCATTAATCCATAAAGATGTCTGTCTAACAAGAACATTTAAGATGCCTGTACAAAATTCACAATACATGCACATGGTTCCAACAAAATTAAGAGGTCTGTACAAATTCAGGTGACAAATTAAGGGTCACCAAGTTATATGCTAAAATCTAGCCAAAGTATATACAGTATATATATAATTATACAGGTTTCCTCTTGTTAGAGAGCAAATATTTAGCAAGAGAACAAAATGTCCATTCTCATAATTATTCATCCACCAACTCAACCAACTCCCTGTATTCACAAATCTTTTCTTTCTATTGACAATCCAGTGGATTTGCAGATGGGACAAGTGTTCTTCACAACCAACCACTTCTTTACGCACTCCACATGATATTCATGCCCGCAATCGAGAGTTCCTATAGTTTCTTGGTTGTTGTAATCAGTCTGAAATCGAAGGCAAAAGCCATCAGCGATACAAGGATAATAATTAAAAGAGAGGACAAGGAAATATAGCTCCATAGGAAAGAACACTTGAGAATTACCAGCACATAATTGGATAATAATCACGCATTACAAATCCAGACAACGTAAACAAGGATAGACAGCATTCTATGTGTACAGAAAAAAAGATGGATAGGAACATCTTAGTAGCCGAGGCAATACCGTGCCTGGTGGAGATCCAAAAATAATTGATGTCATCCTACTGTGATGATAGGAAAGCTTACGAAGCATCTTCTTCAGTTTATTTCGAAACAATGCAAACTACACTGTTAGTCAACAGTTCAGCTGACAGACTACGCCTATGCTCTTTGCTTAAATAGATACCACCACCTAAGAGAAGTCATTTGGTTGGAACAAGTTATCCCGGGATTAATTATCCAGTTATCCCTGTTTGAACCAAAACCGACAATCCGAATCAAAAAGGAGTTGTTGGTTTAGCGGTTTCAATAACGTTTTGTTTTATTCATTATCAGGTTCTTGGTTCTTAACCGTTTGAGGTACTTTCTTAACTAGTTAACCGATAACACAATAGTAAATTAAGTAATTATATTTACACCATTTGGTACATAAAATTCTTGACTTAGGATTTAGTTTCATACTTTTATTTCTTATTGTCTCAAACTCTCGGTTATTCTACAATGTACTAGTGATTGCTTTTGAGCAAGATGGAATCTGATGTGCATGGTTCATTTAGTTTGTAAGCTAATAACCAAACTAATATGATCAATAACCGATAAACTGATAACCAATAAGCCAATAACTTAATGGTTCTATAATTGTTTAGCATGTCTACAAATCAATTACCAATAAATTGAATCGATAAACTTCAACACCAAACCGAATTGACCAATATGCACTCTACTGTATATGGGATAACTTACTCCATCACTCTGGAAATAAATGGTGAGATAAATAATTCAAGGACTAACATATACCTACAACCAACAACAACATACCAATGAAATTTCATAGGTGAGGTCTGGGGGAAGATAAAATGTATGCAAACCTTACCACTATGACACTACCTTATGGAGTAGAGAGGTTGTTATTGAAAAGCTCTCCGCTCAAGTCTAATAAATTTCGTTATACAGGAATATAGCAAATAATAAGAAAATAGTGCAAAAGTCTACAAGAGAAGTGCCAAAAAAAACAATAAATGGTATGATAGTTGAAACATCATAAACAACATACTAGGATAGATTATTAATAACATTAACAAACAATGATAAAAATAGAAAAACAAAAACTATAATAACACAACCAGGACCATCACAAACACCAAACACCCTCTAACCAAACGCAAGATAAAACAATCTTGCAGTTTATCCCAGAATCATTATACTTTATGCCTGATATCAAACGACTCCTTAGTTCTTATAATTAGATGCCAACCTATTCTTTCTCCATAATATTTTATACTGTCACTTCCAGAGTCGCAAGAAATATAGGAAAAGGAAAAAAGAAATCAATTCCAAATGCAAAATTTTCTCCAAGTGGATGAATTTGTAAAATTATTATATTCTTTATTAGAAGGAAGAATAAACGCATTATAAGGGGACAAGTGTGCCAACTTCATATTTCTGCTTAATACAATTTTTGTTTCCAAACTCAACTTAACATATGAAGCATCAAAAGAAATTTCTTTAACCATGGTAAAAGAGAGAAAAACAATTTTGGAGAAAGAAAACTGTGAATAGAAGAGATTAATGATTATCATAGCCAAAACAAAATATCTTTATCAAACAGTGTGAAACAAGAATAAATAGTAGATATAAGAACATAAATTAAGAGATATAAAACATTTCCTAGGAAATATATTAGGACTGAAGTTTGAAACTCCCTCATTTCAATTTGCTTCTCTTGTTTTGCTTGACACGGAGTTTAAGAAAATAAAAAAAAAAAATCTTGAGATCTTAAACTAAAGATAAGTCAACTGTACCAAAATGTACTCTAATTTAGTGGTCTTAAAAATGTTATGTGGAAAGTTATAACTAGAGAATTGCCAAAAAGGGAAAGAGACATTATTTTGAAACAGACTGAAAAGTAAGTAAGACAACCAAATTGAAACAGAGGGAGTAACAAATTAAAACCTACTAATGTGATTGTTTGTGCAAGAGCATACCCATCTTGGTTAGTGTACTTAGTCAGGACCTAAAACAAAAATGGATGGGAGAAAAGGAGACTGAAGCAGAGCCATCCCAGAGTGCTCCCTGCAAAAGTTATAGGCAAAACCGCTCCTACTTAAAAGTTTAAGTTAGCATCAATACCTGGCATATGACACAGAAATCAGTTTCATGATCCAAACATGCAGCAGTTTCCAGGGTGCAAGGAATAACGGGGGCCGAAAATGATCTTGTTTTCAATCGGTCAATGATTATTTCATCAGATAATCCAGTTGTTACATTGCCAATCTGTTCCCCCAGTGCAAGAAGCTCCTGGTATAGAATTTTAAAGTTGCAGATATTTTATTATTAGATGTTATGCAAATTAATTGCAGAGCAGACAATAAAACCAAATTGGTAAAAAACATACAAACAAAACAGAAACTTAGTTTGTACAGATTAACCATCAGGACAAATCTGAGACAGTAATATAATTGAGAAACCTACTGCTCACCTCGTAGGACATGTGATCTACGTCCAAACGCATATCTCTGTGCTGATCAATGGGACTGTTAACTTCATGGTAGCCTGAAACATCAAGCATTGCCACTCCCTACATATAACAACCATGAAGAGATAAACCCATTAGCATTCAATCCTATAATATTAAATGAATCAAAATCAGACAACAATAATGACAATTGACAACAGAAGTGACAAGACATGGTCAAACAGAGAAAAGGTTTACATCTTCTGGCAGAACTCTCATGTTAGGAAGATTCTGATGTATAGTATTTCTTTCAAGCACGATAGCCCTTCGATGAGGTCTGTACAACCCAAAGCCAGTTGGTAGGGAGGGCATATATCTGGGTCCTGCCTCTACAACGCCTTGCATTAGGTTAGCGGTGATATTGGACGAATTACTGGGTAGGTGTCTCTGTGAAGATAATGCTGTCATTTGTGGAGGGAAGGTGAAAGGCGGGCCTCTTATTCCTTGAATATTAGGTGGCACATGATGAAGTCCTGGGTGCACTTGAGGAATGGCTGGATGCAAAAAACTAGTCAAACCTCCATTGCTGGATGTCATATGATAATCTCGCATGCCCATGTTTCCAGCATCTACGCAGCCTCCAATGCCACCTAGTGTAATAAAGAAAAGCAAGCAGATGCAATCAGTCCTGAAATTTCGAAGAAGGGAGGGGGAGATTCACTTCAGAGATGGAAAAGGAGGGCATACATGCAAGTCATTTATCAAAGTCAAATTTTAACACTTGACATCAATAGGAGATAAATTAACAAAATGGCAAATAAGACATGTTTCCTATGGAATTTTCCATTTAAAATAAATGGCCAAAAGGAAGCTGAAAGATTCATTTTTCAGCTGGGTTGGCATGACAATAGCACATAAGTAAACAAATCTTTAAAACAAAAGACTTTCAGAAAACGTTAAAGGAGAAGTTTAGCAATGGTAAACCTAGGAAAAATAGATCCTAAATTTCGACTAAAAAATGAACATAAATTACCAGGTACATAGGGTAAAGGAGCAGCCTGATTCCAGGCCCAAGTTTGAGTCTCACTACCATTGCTGTTGAACTGCAGGTCCAACCAAGGATTGCCAGGCAACTGATGGGGCTGACTTGCATAGTTTCCTTGAAATAAATGATTGTGGTTGTGTCGTGCAACATTTTCTGGACCACTAGCACCAGATCTATTACCCATACTTCTCGGTGCTCCATCCTCAATGAAGGATGACGAATTGCCTCCATAATCTGGTGGTGTAAATGATGCGGCATCCATTGAAACATCAGATTCAAGTGCCCTTGCAATAACTGGAGCAACAGAAGAACTGGAACCTGCCAAAGCATGATGATATTGAAGATTTGCAGGACCTCCTTCAGCATTCTTCCTCTTAAATGAGCCTCTGACATCGTCCATGTAATGATTGTTCCATCCATAATCTGAATTCATTCCAAGAATGTTGTGAGAGCTTGATTGAAGCCGATCATGGGGCCCATGATTTACTGGAATGGGGAAATCTCCAGAAGCGGGTGGAACAGCCATGTAAGGATTGTAATGATTTAATGAAGCAGGAACAGCTAGGTCAGGATTGATGGCAGGATGCTGATGTTGAACCCCATTGTACTGTGTCAACCCATATGTTAAGGTACCCTCTTGTTGGTCTGACACATGGTGCAAATAGACATTACCAGCATTTACGGGAGCTGGTACTACTGCATGGACAGTAGGCTGTGGCAAAGTTGCTATGCTCCCATAAAACATGCAAGGCGCTGAATGAAAGAACTCTTGACCATGCTGATCTGCTTCCATATCAATTATACGATTACCATGTGACATGTTCCTTTAGCCTATCTTCGTGGTTACAATTTTGTGGGGTGATGGCCTGCTTGGAGGAGAACAAGATATAATACATGTCGCATCTCTATAATATCAGTGACTAAGAAATTGCATAAACTTGATAGATGGCCAGCTGGCAATCATTTTGTTTGTAAATGGACATCAAGATCAATGGATGCTTATTTTAATCTGTCTCTATGTTCATCCCAATAAGTGAAGTTCAATACTGAACCTAGAACTTAAGAAGTTCTTATTCAAGATCTTTAGGATTTACATCTTTTGTTCAGAAAAATTGAGCTCGGAGAACACATATCATCACCTCAATATAAACACTAATGACTAATAAAACCACAGAACTCATGAGTGTTTCATCTATAATAGTTACATGTGATAAATATAACGAACCAAATAAATATGGATTGGGGAGAATTAGTGAGCTCTTCTTTCTTTATTCAGAATCACCTTAACAGATCATTGGTGAATTCTCTGGTCATGAAGGTTGTGTATCTTCAAGATGGCAAAACAATTATTTAGTCTTCACCTAACTTCACCTATCCCACAATTTTAAGTAGGATATCAGTTCTGGAAGAGAGCTTAAACGCCATATCACCGAAGATATAGAGATCCACATTCAGGCAGGGCAGAGAGACTGTCACACACTGCCTCAGGAAAAAATGAATGCAGCAGGAAGCTAGTTGAAGATGCATTAAGGGATTAAGGTGGAGGCCGTGGAGCTACTAATGCTGTAGAAAGAGGGTTATATTTGTAATTGGGCATTTCAAGGGTGAAGGAGGGTGTGAGTTTCACTGATTAAGAAACTGATGTACATGATAAAATTTTTGATTGGCAACTGATGTAACTCATATATTCGATGATGTGTAAAGTAGCCATTAAGTAACAGTATGACAAAAAGAATATAACAGAGTGGAGAGGAGAAGCCATAGAGTTGGCAGCCATAGGGTTTTATTTCATCAGTAGTTTAGCACATCGGAGTGTTCTCTGTTGCGATAAGAAAGCATTAGAGGCCACATATTTTTTCAATTCTACTGAGCCACACTCTGGGTTAGTAAAATGGGATATTTCTGCAAATTTCAACCAAAAGCATCCTTGTGAAATGTGAACGCACCAACTACAGCCCATTTGCAGCTAGCAAACCAAGAATTCACTCGTCGAACTGATCTACTAAAATAAGAGTGCAGACCTTACATCTGTTGATAAACTCTTACAATACTTTATATAATGATAATAATAAAACTCATAACCTTTTAACAAAAACAAATAATAACCACAGCACTAAATCATTCAAAATCTTCTAAATAATCATAGTTGTCAACTGGAATCCAATAATTTTGATATTATTACATTGCCACCTAAGTGATACACATAAATGACCATTCATGAAATCACAAAACAAATTTTCAACGAGTCATAGCTTTCTTTACCTCCAAACAACAAAGTGATGTTAGAAATAAGCAATTCAACCAACTATTAGGTAATAGTAATTATTTCCATCTTTAAGCAGAGATGAGGATTAGGAGCAACCCATGCATCCATAGCCAAAAATACTAACATAAAGAGGTGACTTGCTGACAACTTCAATTTCCTATAACTAGTAAGGACTAAAGGACACATCTTTGGTATAGCTTACTAAACAAAGGAATAGCCAAATATTCTAGACAGACATTGTTCAAACCATGTTTACCTCTGATTAATCAGAGAAAAAAAAGGGATGCAAATTACCAGGGCCTTCTGCCTGATCACACAACATAGATGCAAAAAGCTATCCAAATTTCAGCAACTAATGACCAGATATCTTTCCCTCCAGAGACCATTTCCACATTATGCATTCAAATAACAGTTAAAATGCTGAGGACTCCTTCCTTGTAGCTTCCTGATGTACTAAATAAATACAGTCAGATAAAAACAC
>JAPFFP010000012.1:5027148-5040685 GCA_026153255.1 Solanum medicagineum | reverse complement strand
CATAGTTATAAGTGGGTTCTCCCGAGCCTTATCGGCAACGGGTGCCGGTCCGCCCTACGGGGATTTGGGGCGTGACAAATATACTCTTCTAACATTTTCTTTAGTAATCTTACTAATTCCCTCCAACAATTCTTTACTATGAACTATATGATTGGAAGCTCCAGGGTCTATTATCCACTTCCTAAAGGCTGCACTGTTGGTGGTCAAAAAAACTTGATTCATACTTGTCTTGTCTGAGTTAGAAGGGATTCTTTGTGAAGCATTTTCAGAATCTGATCATATTGTTCCTTAGTGAACATCATTCCACCTCCTTGACTTGAGTTGTATACAGACTGAGAAGATTCTACTTGTGATGTAGCTTTACATTGGAGAGGTTCATGTCCAGCTGAATTGGTCACTGCATTTGCTATGTATTGTGATAAATATACATTATTCTTCTTAGATTTATGATCTGTTGGATATCCATGGATCTTGTAACAAGTTTCCCTTGTGTGTCCTCTCCATTTGCAATACTCACAAAACAAGTGTGCATTCTTTCCTTTATAGTTTTCTCTGTTATAATAGCCAGATAAATTACTCTGATTTCCTTTGACTGGATAGCCAATTCCACTAGGATTATGTTGATTCAAAACTGTTCCGTTGCTGAACAAGGCTATACCACCTGAATCCTCAGTTGATATCCCTAAATTTCTCTGACTCTCCCCAGATATCAGCATTGCATATGCCTTGTTGATGTTAGGGACAGACATTATCATTAGAATTTGGCTCCTTGCCTGTGAATAGGTCTCATTCAAACCTGTCAAAAGCTGCAGCAAACGTTGGTATTGATAATGCTCTATATACCTTCTCGACCCTGTGCACTCACAACTAGGACAAGGCATTAATAAGTCATATTCTACCCACAAATCCTTCAATTTGGTGAAATAATTTGAGATAGATGAAGTTCCTTGTGTTAATATTGTAATCTCCTTATGCAATTGGGAAATTCTAGAATCATTTTCCTTATCAAATCTTTCCTTTAAATCACTCCAAACAGTAGATGCATTAGAAACATATGCTACACAGCTAACCAAATCGCTGCTCACTGAGCTCATAATCCATGATAGAACTATGACATTCACTTTCTCTCACAGATCGTGAAGTGAAGCCTCAAATTTGTCCTTCGCATGTCTCCCATCGACAAACCCCATTTTACTTTTCCCTACTAGTGCGATCCTCATAGATCTACTCCACAAGGCATAATTCTCTGGACCAGTCAATTGAAAAGAGATTAGAGAACTACCCGGCGTAGCACAAGCTTGTAGATACAGAGGATGATTTGCATCAATTGTTGTACTCAATCTAGTGGTTCCTCTTTCAGCATTAACTTTTCCCCCTTGAGCCATTGTTGATTTGGCCTAGCTCCGACTGAGGACTTTGATTGACCTAGCTCCAGTCGAGCTTCTACACAATATCTTCAATGGAATGTGGTGTGCCCAACTTCAACCTGACTCTGATACCATGATGAAAACCAGTCACAATGAGGAAGAAGCAAATGAAGAAGAAGTAGTGCAGAGAAACTTGGAGAAGAAGAGAGAACTCAGAGAAAGGGAGAGTTTACCCCTTTTTATTCAACTGAAAAAGTGATTAATGTTTACAGTAATGAGAGTATATATACTAGGTGCTAATTAACTAGCTAACTATTCTAACTAACTGTTAATTACACCATTAACTATTAATTGACATCCAACAAACTAACTCCCTATTAACTACTTTGCTATATCTTCAACACAAATTCTTATAAATATAAGGATTCATCAAACCATCTAGCTACTTATTGCAAAATGGGGAAAAAAAAAATCATAAACACCAATAAAATTTCATCACATTTTAAAATATGCACAAAAAATTATGCCAAATACTAACGATATATAATATACATTATACACGTTGCTTCTCAAAGAGTTACATCCACATCCAATTCTAGTTCTAGAAATAAATAAAAGAAATCAAAAACTACATTATATTTTTAAATATGACATTCTGTTATTTATTTATTTATTTCATACTAGTGGCGTCCGTGCTGTAAATTATTTTTTAGTTTCGATTTATGGAATATCGATAGATTTTTCGTATATATTTTTAAGATATTGTAAAATTATAATTGAAGCAACTAAAGAAATATTATGAAGTCGTTGAAGCAGACACGTTAATACACAACTGTTTCAAAAAAATCAAATTAAAAAGCCCACAAATTATTTTTTGTTGGCTCATAAGAAGTTGCAATATAAATTATTATTTGGTCTCGATTTATGTGACATCGATAGATTTTTTCTATATATTTTAGAAGATATCCTAAAATTATAATTGAAACAGCTAATGAAATATTATGAAATTGTTGAAGCAGACATGTCAATACACAGATGCTTTGGAAAGATTAAATTTCAAAGCCCACAAATTATTTTTTGTTGGCTCACTAGAGGTTGCAATATAAATTATTTTTTAATCTCGATTTATGTAACATTAATAGATTTTTTATCGATATTTTAAAAATTATTATAAAATTATAATTGAAGCAATAAAAAAAATATTGTGAAGTAATTGAAGCAGATATGTCAATACGTAACTGCCTTGAAAAGATTAAATTAAAAAATTCACGAAATCTTTTTTATTAGTCTCATATAATAAAGGAGAAAGAAGTAGACAGGACAATCGAAAGCTGCTCAAGCAGACAGCTACAACCAGAAGTTGCTGCCTTATTCTCTTATTAATAAGTAGTAAAGTAAAGTAATATATATTTTCTGTCAAATCTAATAGACAGTTTTTTTTATTACATAAATATGAATATTTGATGGGATATTGTAATTTCAACTAAACTTAAAGGACTAAAGTTTCTTAATTCCATATTTAAGGGTCTATTTTTGTCATTTTGCCACCCTAATACCAAATATTTCCAACCAAAAATACGCCCAAATTTGAACAGGCTGCTTAACTACACCAGTGGCTTCACAGCAAGAGGAGGGAGACAAAAATGGCGGGTCAATTGAAAAACCCTAAAAAACAGTTTCAGCTAAACCCCAACTGGGCTCAGCTACGTCAAGTATTCACTTCCTCACTCCACTTTTTCTCTCTCTAACCAACTTTATTTTGTAGTAATGTATCCTGATATGCACTCGATTTCTTGCTCTGCAGCAACTGAAGACCAATGGCTTCCACAAGCAACAACCTTCAGAAACAGAAAAACCTAATTCCATATTAGGTATAACCCGTTTATTATTATTATTTTTGTATGATTTTAAATTTTTGGGTTCTGAGTGTTTGAGATTTTTCTGGTTGCTATCGTAGGAAAGCGCAAAAGCAGGTCCGGTGATGACTCCGGTGATGCTCGGCCTAATCCTCTTATTCCAACTTCATCAGATTCAAGGTGAGTTTGTTTAAAAAGGCCTCTTTTTGTGGGGAGGAGGCGGTACATGATTGATTATTTGCTTAGATAAACAAAAAGTAGGGTCTGGGAGGTAGGGTGAACGCAGACCTTATCACTATAGCATATTTGCTTAGATACCTTTTATAAAAGATTTGTAAAAGAACTCGTCGAACTAGGATTTTTATCTACAACAACTATTCTATATTACCCGGTCTATTCCCTTCAGTGAGGGTTTGGGAGGGTATGCGTATAAAAAATAATGAGAGTGAAAAAACCAAGGCAAAATACTATTGTATGATAAAGTAATTACAAGGGACAATAGAGAGTAACTGAAATTGAAGGAACAAGAACCTACACGAGTAATACTACGATTATGATTATGGAAGGATAACAGAGACCAACTACCTACCAACCTTTTATTCTAATCTTCATAATCTCATGTCTAAGGTCATACTCTCGGAAGCTAAAGCTGTGTCATGTCCTGTCTAATTATCTCTCCCCAATACTTCTTCAACCTACCTTTGGCCCTCCAAATCATCCGTAAAGCCATTTTCTCACACCTCTGATTGGGGCATCCATGCACTTCTCCTTCAGATACCCGAACCATCTTAGCTACGCCTCCCATAGAAGTCATCCACCAAGGCTGCACCCCCTTCTCATGGATATCTTCATTGCTAATCTTATTTCTCCTAGTATGCCGACACATTTACTTCTGCAACATCCATCTTCTGAAAGCGAGAAGTCTTGACTGACCAACACTTTGCTCCTTACAACATAGTTGGTCTAGCCACCACTTTTTAGAATTTGTCTTTGATTTTTTTGGTGGCACATTCTTGTCACACAAGACTCTAGAAAAGTTTACAACAACAACATACCCCAGTGCCTCAAAAGGCTCCCGCTCATTGCGGGGTGAGGGGGGGTCGGATGTACGCAGCCTAACCTCTATGTTTAAAAACATATAGCGGCTGTTTCCAGATTCAAGTGTGATTGAGTATTTTTCTTATTGTTAATTGAGTAAATTCTCTAATTGTCAGCAATTTAATTGTTAGCTGCATGACAGTGTTACAGATGTGATAGGGATGGACTGTGAAATGGTTGGCGTAAGCTCCGTGGGGAACAGAAGTGCTCTTGGGCGAGTCACACTGGTATTCAGTTTTACATTCTCATTTACTTATATACTGGTGATTTAAAAATATATGTTACTTCACTACATTTGACAAATGGCTTTACTAGCAATTATTTTCAGTTGCTTCCACAGTTAAACTTGATGCTTTTGATTATTCGTTACAAGCTTACACTGCACTACGATTTCCATAACTAGGCCGTTTATATCCTATAGTAAGTTCTCTTCTAGTTGGTCTCTTGTCTTCTGAGCATATGCCACAGAGAATTATTCTATGTTCGCATGGGTATATGGAACTTATAGTACAATAATTATTGATGTTTCTATGTTAAAGCTTCTTGTCGTTTCCCTATAAACATAAATTAACTGTTTTGATTATCTAGGTTATATTCCGTTAATTCTTCTGTTTGAACCTACAATTTTGTTGTAAGCTTGTTTATTTGACTTATTAGTGGACAGTTCAATGCAAACCAGTTTATTGCAGGTCAACCAATGGGGAAATGTGATATATGACGAATATGTTCGTCCAGTTGAACGTGTTGTTGACTTCCGAACCAAAATCAGTGGTATTAGACCTCAGCACTTAAAGAAAGGTTGGTTTCACTTCACCCTTTACATTTGAAAAGATACCAGCGGCAGAAGTTTTTAGTCTGGTCTCTTGAAAGAGTAATGACTACAGTAAAAAAACTATCCTTGCTAAAGAAGCAGAAAACTGAAAAAATCTTTTATTATACTTTAGCACGTTAAGTTGCTGCTCTTTTAGGAGTTTTGATCCTTGAAGTTTTTCCATCCGGAATGTGAAATGAATGTGTATCACGTGTAGTTAGAACGGAAAGTTAAGCTCTTTTAAGAAATCTGACATGAGATATTTCATATTCCCATCGTCCATCTCAGTTCTCATAGATCATTAACATATCTTAGTAGGCGTTTGTCCATATTTCATTGTGAAAATTAAAAACAAGTAGGTTTTTGTTTTCAAAATGAAAAATGAAATTTAGAAATTAGAATTGTGTTTGGCTGTGAAATGTATTAGAGTTGTTTTGAGTTTTTGTGAGTAATTTGGAGGGACAAAAGTGAAAACAACTTTTTGTTGTTTTTGGAATTTCTGAAATTTTTGGAAAAAAGGTGGAGAGAATTTTCCAAAATTTTATGGCCACTCAAAGCGGGAAAAAGTGAAAAACGCTCATGACCAAATGCTCCCTTAGAATTTGAAAATCATTTTACTTGAAAGTACTCTCAGAGCTGCAAATGTAGGCAGCTCCTGACTCCTCCCAAAACCTATAATATCTCCATGTTCTCAATAATTGGTGTTACTGTGAAGATAACTAGCATTATTCTTAACTACTACCTGAATTTACTTTATTTATCTTGCTATTTTTGCAATTATTATTTTTCTTTCTATCTTGCTTTGATCTACACTTGAGCCAAGAATCTATAAGGTTGCATGTATCCTAATCCCCTTAGACCCCTACTTGAGATTACACCGGATATGTTGTTTTTATGAGTTCTTTCATACTATAATCACCTCATTGTCCATTATATCCTGAAGTAGTGTTGGAATCGCTGGAAAATAATTTTGAAGCACACAAATTTGAGTAGAAGGGCTTATAGCTCTTCGATAGGATCATGGAAATACTGAAGTCCCATTTTTAATACACTTAGGGGTCATTTGGTAGAGCGTACTGGCAAAAATAATGCATGACTTAATTCTTTGTATTAGTAATATCTTATTTGACACACTTTCTCATGCTGTGTATAATTAAGCATTAGTTATATACTCTATTATGTATTAGAGTGTATATTTCTAATACGGTAATACCATGGATTTCTAGGTATTAGTAATGTAAGGGATTTCAATGCATGTATTAGCATGGTTAAAGATCGTTTTACCCCTTAAAATCTTTTTTTGCATATTTTTCGCCATAATTGTGAAGGGTATCTTTGTAAATAAGTATTTTTATGCAATGATTACTATTTTTAATACACCAAACCAAACAATGTATAAGAAATAGACTATGTATAATTAATGCAAGCATTATTAATACAAACATCATTAATACAAGCATTATTAATACACTCTTTTTGCATTATTCTTATATACTCTACCAAACGACCCATATAATGCCGCATATAGTGTACTATTAATGCTTGTATTAGTTATATTTGCATATTATACTGAGATTATTTCTTATGCAGCGTTTTGTTTGATGTATTAAAAATAACATGCAATACGTAATATTTTTAAAAAATCACTTATTTACAAGAATAGTCCATAAATACGATGGAAAGGATGTGGAAATGGTTTTTAGGGACAATTATGTCTTTAACCATGCTAATGCATATATTAAAACCCTTTGCATTTCTAATACAATGGATTTCCATGTATTAGTGTCACGACCCAAAAAAGGGGGTGTGATGACACTTGCCTAACCCTTTACCCTTCTCCACTTAAATATTAAGCTTCGCTTTGCATAGTGTGGGGCTTGAACCTGTGACCTCATCCTCCATCCTTTGCCACTTGAGCTAGGCCTTGGGGGTTGAGAGTCAACACATCTTAGTAATCCCAAATCTGGAGTCCTCCTATAAAGAATTTCTCCATTTAGAAAAAAGTGTTTGTGAGTCTCCGAAGAGTTCTCTTTTGAATACTGCTTATGCTTTTTGGATAGTCTACTTCCTTAAGATACCTTTTAATGTCATAGTACCAAGGTTCTCCATCGTGTTCTTTATCTACGTGAAAACAATAGGCCGATTGATCTTGCACATTGACCTTGATCGGATCTATATAATTTTTGCCTCTGGATGTTGAATTATAGAAGCCAAGGTTGCCAAAGCATCTGCAAATTCATTTTGAGCTCTAGGAATATGCCTGAATTCTATCTTGACAAATTTCTTGCATAATTCCTTAACACATTGCAAATATGGGAGTATCTTCACATTCTTGGTGCTTCATTCTCCTTGTATTTGGTGAATCAATAGTCTGAGTCACCTATGACCAACAACTCTTGTATGTTCATATCAACAACCATTCTAAGTCCAAGAATACAAGTCTCATATTCTGCCATATTGTTAGTGTATAAGAACCTGAACTTTACTGAGATTGGATAGTGTTTACCTGTTCCTGAGACCAACACTACCCCAACACCAACTCCTTTAGAGTTTGCAACGCTATCGAAAAAATTCTCCACCCTGAATATTCCTCTGAAATGTCCTCTCTGATAAAAAAGACATCTTCATCCGCGGAGTAAGTTTTAAGAGGCTTATACTCTTCATCCACAGGATTTTCAACAAGAGGATTAGCTAGTGCTTGTCCCTTGATAGCTTTTTGAGTGACATTTACAATATCAAATTCACTTAGCAAAATTTGCCACTTGGCTAGTTTTCCAATAGGCATGGGCTTTTGAAAGATATACTTGAGCCGGTCCATCCTTGAGATGAGAAAAGTGGTAGATGCACACAAATAATGTTTTAACTTTTGTGTGACCCGAGCTTCATAAGGTGTAAACCTTTTGCTCGAGTAATATATGGCCTGCTCCTTCTTCCTAGTTTCATCATATTGTCTTGGCACACATCCAAATGCATTGCCCGACTCGGACAAGTATAGCAACAATGGTCTTCCTGGCTGTGGAGGCACCAAACCAAGCAGATTGGACAAATACTCCTTGATTTTGTAAAGGCTTGCTAACAATCTTCTATCCATTTGATAGCAACATTTTTCTTTAGCAACTTGAAGATTGGCTCACAAATTATAGTCGATTGTGCAATAAATCGACTGATGTAATTAAAACGACCAAGAAAACTCATTACACCCTTTCGGCTTTTTGGAGGAGGCAAGTCATGAATAGTCTTTATCTTTGAAGGATCCAATTCTATCCCCTTTATACTCACAATGAAACCCAACAATTTCACGACAAGGATACCAAATGCGCACTTTGCAAGACTTAACTTCAGATTATATCGCCTTAATCTGTCAAAGAACTTCTTCAAATCTGTTATGTGATCTGAGCTTTTTTCTGACTTGATAATGACATGATCCACTCAGACTTCAATCTCCTTATAGATCATGTTGTGAAAAATGGTAGTGATAGCTCTATGTATGTTGCCCCTGCATTCTTGAGTCCAAAAGGCAATACCTGATAACAATATACTCCCCAAGGTGCGTTGAATGCTGTTTTTTCTGCATCTTCTTCATCCATGAGAATCTGGTGATAGCCTGCAAAGCAATCAACAAATGATTGCAACTCGTGCTTGGCACAATTATCAATAAGTATGTGAATGCTTAGAAGAGGAAAATCATCTTTTGTGATGGCCTTGTTGAGATCCCGATAATCTGCACATACTTTGCTATTTCCATCTTTCTTTGGCACTCGAACTATGTTGGCCAACCATGTAAGATACTTCGTGACTCGAATGATATTGGCATCAAGTTGCTTGGAGACTTCTTCCTTAACTTTTAAACTCATATCAGGCTTGTTCTTTCTTGGCTTTTGCTTTATTGGGGGGCAAGATGGATCAATTGGTAACTTTGTGAAACAATGTCCGTGCTTAGACCTGGAATATCATCATAAGTCCATGCAAACACATCCATATATTGTCTAAATACATCGATAAATTCTTTCCTTTGAATCAGAGTCAAATGGACACTAATTCTTGTTTCTCTTTCCGTTTCTGAATCTCCCAAATTTATTGTCTCAGTTTCATCCAAACTTGGCTTTTCTTTATTCTCAAAAAAATGTTCAAATTCTTTAGCCAACTCTTCAGGCTGCACATCTTCACGTTCTGCAAAAATTTGTTCACTACTTGAGATTTGTTTACTCGTTTCATTACATGTCACATTCTTGTTATTGACAATTTTATTAGTTTGCTTGTTGAAAGAGAGAAGAAAAATAAAATAGAATAAATAAATTTAAGGACAAAATTTGAAATTTAAAGCAAAAAGTATAGTTTAGATTTGACGTTTAAGCTTTCAAAAAATGGAGACAACACATAAAAATGATTTAGGCCTCAATTTTGAATCATGTTAATACAATCATCTACCAAGATTCCTGAAGAGTCGGGGACGGGCTACAAGTCCAATTGTTCAAAGCATCTCCAGGCTTTACATCCCATATGGTAGGGGTTTCACTGCAATCTTCCAAAATCACATTGCATTCTGCTTCTTTAATGAATAGTTTTTTGAGTCCTTCGAGGTTGCCTTCAGTAGCTTCATTTGATCCTTATGCCTTGAAAAATGACTGATTCAAAAGTGAGATCGGCTGTGGTAAAAGAATGTCACTCGTTCTTTTGAGATTAACCAACGAGACTTCTTCAGGAGAGGGCTTGTATCCAAGACCAAAGGTGTATTTTTGACTAAGCAGCTGAATTGGTTCTGCCATTCCATTCAAATTCACTCCATGACCTCGAGCAGGCATAAAACCATTCTTCAACATTTTCCAAGCCACCATCATAAGCACACGTGGCAATTTTACCCTTTCAACTCGAGTAGAACACATAATCTCCCCAATATGGAGTATAGATCCATCTAGTTCTTCCAAGCTTTCAATCACAGGGATTGAGTTGTCAGGGTACCTCAAATTATTACCTTCTCCATGAACACTGCTTTTGCTATAATGAACTATGATGTTTTAAGTGTTATAATAAAGTGGCTCATGTTAAATCATCTTGTGCGAAACAAAACGTGTAAAAGGATGATCTAGTAGTGCATGTAAAGTGATTGAGATCATATTTGTTTCACAGTATTGAGAGTTCATTGATGATTATTCTCTTGTTGACAATCCTAAAATTGGAGATAGTGTGAGAAAAAGTGAGGATGAGAGGCTGAGAGTAGCAAGAGAGCAAAAAGTGACAACTCAAGAGTGGAAAAAAGATACGTAGAGAAGAGAGAAGTGCGCAAGTTATCACAATAAAAGAGGGGATTGAATGACAAAGAAAAGACGGAAGTGAATGAAATAAAGGAAGATGAGAGTAATAAAAACAAGAGAGTTTGAGATACTTTCCTACTCCAACACCAATCTTTCTTATCCTTCTTTTCCTAGTTGTTTTGTTTCTTATGTAGAAACTCTTGGAGATGCACACATGGATGAACCATCCTTGGATGAAGATTCTGATTTACTTTCTTATTTGTGTTCCATGCTTAGCAATTCTCAATCTAGTGTCGATGCTTATGAAGACTGTTATTATGACATCCCACCATTTGTTTGATGAGGATGAACATGAATTTTATGATTCACCTATTAGTTCTTTTGATAAAATTCATGATTTTGATAGAGATGGAAGTTTGTTTCTAAAACAGTCTCCCTATATTCATGAGGTAGCGGTAAGGTCTGTATACACTCTATCCTCCCCAAACCCTACTTTGTGGGATTTCACCGATAATGTTGTTGTTTAATAGAGGTGGAAGTTTGTGATCGAGGGGAGAACTCCAAGAATGAAGGTTGCAAGGATAAACGGGAAATAAACTATTTGATATTACTACTAGTGTTCACTTTTTAACTAATCTTGTTCAAATTTTAATGAACTCTTGTTAGTTTATGCCAATAGATCTATACTAAAGCCTAAGAAAGAGCTAGATTCATTTGACGACTGACATGATATCTATTTGGCGTCTAAAAATTTTATCATTAGGAAGATGGATTTGCCTAATGATCTCTTTAACGCGCTAACTTCATTTTAGCTATGCGATATGTTTAATGCATGTGAGGGTGGTTCTTGTTATAGTTATAAAAGAAGGAAAATATCTTGTTGAGGTGATAATGTCTACATGTTTTATAAAAGAATATTTAAACCCGTTAGACTTGGGCCTCATTTGTTTGCAATTAACGAAGGTTTGGATCTACATGGTTCAGATCTTAGGCCATTAAATACATTTGTTTACATTAAGAATTGAGCAAATTAGTTTGAATAGGTATTAATCATTAAGATCTTGAACAAAGTCACAACATCATTACGAGGTATTTTTGCGTGGATAACATTCATATTCACCACCACTATATCCACAATCACTGGCCACCACCAGTGGTAACCACATTGCCCTCACAACCACCATCACCAATGGCAACTACCTTTGCCATCACTGGCAACCGCCACTGCTGCCAACCACTATTCTCAATCTCTACCACATCTACCACCTCCATCATTATAATTATATCCACTGCCACCTAGTGTTTTGGATAGTGAGAAACGAAGTAAAACGACGAGGCTTGCTTCACCAAAGCAAGAAGCATGAAGCAAAAGTGTACTTTTTTCCCCTTACTTTCAAGAAGTCCCAACAGTCAAAGAACAGAGGAGGAAAGGAAGTTGTTGCAATCGAACTTAATGAAAGGTTGCAAATAGCAATCGGGTAAGTATAATTTATTTTATTTTTTAAGAAAACCCTAGATTTCGCTAAAGCCCAAACTTCTCATTTTTTCTTGCTTATGTAGATTCTCGCTTCTAGTTTTCCACCTAGAACCGTACACATCTTTGCCAGGGTCGCGCTTCATGGTAGAAAAATGCTTATGCCATGTTACACCTCTCCTAAAGTGCTGAAGCAAATGCTTTTGATAACACTACTAGTGAACATAAATGTTATTTCTTTTAATCATATAAGATTTTTATTGTATTATGTTAGAATAGGAAAAGGAATAAGAATAATATCTACAATCATACTTAGATTAGGATTAGGAATAATAATGGTATATGGAATCCTACTTGGAAAAGAATTGTATTATAGTATCCTAGTTGAAAAAGGAGTCTAATATAGTATCTATAAATAGGGTCTCAAAGTAATAATATAGACAACAATTTAATAATATTCTTCTCCAATATTTCTCTCATGGCATCAGAGCTTCTACGGTCCTAGTAGAAAATCGAAGAGCTTCCGTTGCCGGCGGGCGGCTATGACCCATATATGCCGCTCGTCTGGCCAATGATTATGTTAGCCAAAAAAAAAAAAAAAAGATTAGGTCACTGTGCGTCAATTTTTGGTGACTTTCTAGGCTTATTTTGTGTCAACCCCACATCTGTCAGTGTTTGTGCAATACCATGCCATCATTTTGGTGACTACTTTTTTTATATCTAATTTGTGTAGCAGCGTGTCATCTTTTAGGTGACTACTTTTTCATGTTTATCATGTGTAGCACCGTGCCATCTTTCCGGTGACTACTTTCTCATATTCGATTTGTGTAGCACCATGCATATCTCCGGACTACTTCTCATATTCAATTTGTGTAGTACCGTGAATTTTTCGAACTACTTTCTCATATCTGAGTTGTATAACACGATGTCTTTTTGGTGACTCAGATTTGATTTGCGTAGTTCCATTCGTATTTTCAATGACTCATCAAATCTAATTTGCGTAGGGTCGTGCCATCATTCCGATCCTATCCATACAATTTCTCTTTTGCGCTAGGGTTATACCTTCAATATGATCCTACCTATATAATTTCTATTTTCCAGTAGGGTTGTGCCATCAGTCCGACCCTACCCATATAATTCTCTTCTCAGTAGGGTCATGTCATCATTCCGACCCTACCCATATAATTTAATTTCTCGAATTATGACCACTTTCAGCCATCATATCTAATAATCCAATGCATGGGTTTTTTATCAATTGGACATTAAGAATGTCTTTTTTATGATGGTCTCAAGGAAGAAGTCTATATAGAGCAATCACCTGATTTTGTTGCTTTAGGGGAGTCGGGTAGACTTGTATGACAATTGTGTAGGTTACTTTATGATCTAAAACAATCTTCTCAACCTTGGCTTTGAAAGTTCAACACTGTACTTTAGGAATTTATCACTCTGTGTTTTATCAACATTATGCATCAAATTCAGTATTTCATAAGAAGACCAAGCACATTGAGCTTGACTAGCATTATGCATTAAATTCAATATTTCATGAGAAGACTAAACACATTGAGATTGATTATCAATTTTGTGAAGTCGGGTGACCAACTAGCAGATATCTTACCAAGCTCTTCATCGGTCATCGTATTAATTACATTTGTAACAAGCTAGGTACATATGACTTGTAT
>JAPFFP010000012.1:5009805-5023212 GCA_026153255.1 Solanum medicagineum | reverse complement strand
TAGTGGTAAGGTCTGCGTACATTCTACCCTCCCCAGACCCCACTTGTGGGATTTTACTGGGTATGTTGTTGTTGTATCATTAATTAAAGTTAAATGGAACAAGTCTTTCTTTAGAACAACTCAAACTTGTGGGATGACAAATTAAATGAATTAGTAGTAATCTATTAGAATTTGTATAGAAACTACAAGTCGTTTCTTTTGAATTTGCTTGTCATACATGACCATTTCTTTGAGATCTTGGCTCTAAGGGTGTGAATGGTATTCTTTTCGAAAAATAAGTGGATCTTTTACTTATTTTTTTTGTGTTTGGTAAGTAAATTTTATGTAGTGAATTTGTAACGAAAATTATAAATCATTTCTTTGAGACCATCGGCAATGCACATCCATGAAAGAAAAAAAAATTAGGACATAAATTAATAACTATTTTTTTTATTTTTGTCCTCATGGTTATTCTCAAATTATTCTTGAAAATAGAAATAATTCACCGTAAAATCATACTTCGGCAATAGTTATCTACTATTGACTTGGCACACGGATTAAAAAGCAGTAAATATATAGGGATAATTTTACTAAATCACCCTTTGAATGTAATAAATACAATGTGTTAAAAAATGTAATAGGAAAATGATTATAATTAATGATAATGATAAATTAGGAACTAAGTGTAAAATTATCTCTTGGTTTTATAAAGTGGACAAGTATTGATGAACATCAGTTTTTAGTATAATGAACAAGTAAAGATAGACGGGGAGAGTAAATATGAGCAATTAACACTCTTGAACTTAATTATCACCTAGATAATGTAAATGAAGGACAAAAATGAAACAAAATTCAAATATTTATCTTAAACATTAAACAATTCATTTGTTTTAACTAAAAAAAGAAGTCTCCAAAATTCAGTTAATATGACTAGGGGGAGTAACAAATATTGTCCCGAAATTATTTGTATATAATCCAGACAAACACTATAAAAGATAAGGTGGCACACGGGAGAGGGTTTATTGGGGATAGAGGGGCTAAGGAGAGTGGAGTGGAGTCCGTCAATGTTTTCTTTCTTACCAAACAAACCCGAAATGTGTGCTTGTATTTTTCTTTTGATTTTTCATTTGGTATTCGATATTTATATTAGAGTTTGACTATTTCGAATTCAGAATGCATAAGATTCTATTCAGGAGAAAGTATTCCCTAATAATTTTTTTTTTCATTCTCGATTTCTGTTTTATTTTGATGATAAAGAGTATTTTACATAATTTTAACAGAAGTGTTATTGTTATATCTAATGTATGTTGAATTACTTTAAATATCTTCTTGTTGGTATTATGTAGTAAAATTGGCATTTAGAGCTATTAAGTAAAATTAAGGTCACTAATCAGTACATTTCTTGATTTAAACAAATTATAAGATTTAAAATACCACAAGTTATCATATACATACTTATCTTTCTATAAACAATTTTTTTTTTCACAAAAATATTTGGATTATAGATATATGAGCTCAAAGGACATAATTCTCTTGCTTTCATTTTTATCTTTATTAGGAAACGTTTTAGTAAAAATGATATTTGACTTTGACAAATTGAAGTCACACTTCAGAATTTTATGATCAAATATCTTTTTTATGAAATTCAATTCTCAAAAAGATTAAAAATATTTATGGTCAACTCTCCCTTAAAGTTGAAAAAAGAAATGCAAAAAAAAAAAAAAAAATTTACTACAAAGAATTATGATTCACTCTTTCATCTGAATCTTTCAATAATCATGTCAAACGACACTATTAATAAAAAGAATATGTTTGTTCAATTCGTATAATTTAATATTACTTCTAATTGTGTTTTATGTAAAATATTATCAATATTATATTCTTAATCCCTATTAGCCAAAAGATTTTTGAAGGTACGTGTGTTTTTCTCTAAGTTTTAATATTAGTAAGTCATAAAAAGAAAACTATTCATATAGATCGACAAAGAATAAGGAAGAATTACAAGGCTCATTCATGTAAAAATTAAAATATAACTCTTAGGGGTAATTAAAATTGTTGTAATTATTAAAACAGGAATTATCAATTTCTCATTTTTGAAGAACTTATTTTTAGAAAACAAATTTATCAATAATTTTATCTAACCAAAAATGAAAAACCAATAAAGCATTTTTTCCAATACCAAACACACTCTAAAGAAACCTCTAGTGTGAGGATAAAATATAATAATCTCGAGATAAAATATAAAATTATTTTATACTTCATTTGGTTGAAGATATTAAATAGCAATTGAATTATTTATTCCACTACTTATATCATAATAAAATAAATTTTTTCATATAAATGTAAAATAACTAATCCTGCAATAATTAATCTCACGATATCGTGTTCCCGACCCCCTTCAGCCATCAACTCAAATGGTAAAGAGAAAAATATTAAAAATGCCCTTAAACTTGTCATGAATTATCAGTTTCATCTCTAAACTATTGATAGTGTTAAAAACACCCATCTACTTGACTAACTAACTTCAATACACCTCTAATCTTATAACAAGAGCGAAATACATCCCTAAATTCTTGCCAAGTTAAGAAATGTTTTTAACATTTGTGATAGTTTGAAGGTGTATTTTAACTTAGTTAGTTAAGTAAAAGAGTGTTTCTAATGTTATCAATAATTCATAGATAAAACTAATAACGTCCACCAAGTTTACCGCGTGTAATAAGCCCTAGGTTGCACATTTGGAAAGCAGCCACGCTACCAATTTTTGTCTCTGCGGATAAAAAAGCAGACACGTCCACTTCACTCTCCCCCTCTTTTGCATGTATACACATTCATTTTCAATCAAACAAACATGATTTCACCAAAAGTTTGATTTTCCTCAAAATCACTCAATTTTATTGCAAAACAATGATGCGATTGAGTAGGAGGATTGAGATTGCTACTGGAAATGGAGGAATTTCGATGCTAGGTTTTGACAAAAGAGGTATTGTTACGAGCTGTAGAGCAGTGTTGTTGCCGCGATTTGGTGGACCGGAGGTGCTTGAGTTTCGTGACAATGTATCTGTTCCTGATCTAAAGCCTAATCAAGTGCTTGTTCGTGCTCGTGCTGTTTCTGTTAATCCTCTTGATACCAGAGTGAGTTCGATTTTTTTAATCTTATTTTCCAGTTTCATTTTGATTGGTTTTGATTTGTCGAGAGAAATTGATTTGTAGTGAAATTTCGTATTGGTAATTGGAATTCATGTGTTTTTCAGTAGAGAAATTGAGGTGTCTTATTGAGATGATTATATGAAAATCCTATTTGGTTTAGACTATTTTTATACTGGCGGTTATTTGCCTTAACCGCTGATACTAGAAATAGTTCAATTGTTATTTTAGTGAAGGGTCAAACATACACCTAATGTATACTCGTGTGTGAGTTTACTACTTGAACAATCAACAAATGTTTATTGAAACACATCTCAATTATCAGTTGTTCACTTTTACTTTCTGAAAAAGAATTCGACTCGTCCAGGTAGGAGAAGTGAACGACTGATCGCTGAGGTGTTCTTCGATAGTTCAAGTATGAAATTCAAAAAACACAAATACTTTAGGTGTGCTTTTAACTCTTCTGGTTGGAAATGTTGCCAAATCGACCTATAATACAATTTTGTGTTGGAACTTGAAAACTCGAGTGTAATTTTTCAGTAGATTGTTAATCCGTCATACCTCAATTTCTGTCGAGTTGGGATGATTATATGGATTGTCAGTTGTCTAGATTTTTTTGTGCTGGCTATCATCCCTGCTTTATTTTGCTTAGGACCAATTATATTATGAGAAACTCAAATAGGGTCTGGAGAGGGTAAAATGTGCGCAAACCTTACCACTACCTCGAAGAGATAGACGGGCTGTTTTCGGAAGACCCTCATCTCAAATATATCATCCTCAAAAGCAGAAAATACTACATATGAAACCAAATGATAATTTGTAAAGACAAATAAAGTAACAAAATGAATGACGGACAATAACAACACAATATAAAAAGACACGACTACCTCTACTAACCTACTATATCACAAAGCCAGACATCATCCTACCCTTACTAGCCGTCTAACCTTCTACCCTAATACGCGACCTCCACTCTCTTCTATCTAAGGTCATGTCTTTGGTGATATGAAGGTGCGCCATATCCTGTCTAATCACCTTCCTCTAATACTTTTTCGGTCTATCTCTACCCCTCTGCATAACCCCTACATGCAACCTCTTGCATCTCCTAACATGAGCGTCAACACTTCTTCTCTACCTATGCCCAAACCATCGCAGTCTCACTTCTCTCATTTTGTCTGCCACAGAGGCTACCCCTAACTTCCCTCAAAGATCTCATTCCTAATCTTATCCCCTCATGGTATGTCCACGCATCCATCACAATATCCTCATCTCCGCAACCTGAGTTTTTGATTGGTTAGCACTAGATGAATTGTCCGACGATTTCAGAAAATTCAGACATGTCAATAGAATGTTCTTGAAGTTGAAGTGACTCAGGGAAAAGAGGATATGCGAGAAAATTGTTCAAATTAGGGCAAAATTTTATACCTTCAAGACCTTCTAAGCAATCTATGGTTTTCATTTCTTTTTTTTCTTTTGTTTTTATCTGAGAAAGCCTAGAGACATCCACTTTAGAGAATTTTGATGAACTGATATCTCAAACATAGTGGAGAACTTTGGTCTATGTTTTTGATCTCTTGATTTGTTTTGTTTATGTGCCGCACGGCAATTGTTGAATAAGTAATCCCCTTCTTAAAGTTGATTATGAACAAATATTTTTCTAGTATTAATTTACTATCATAAATAAAGTTATAGGAACTTATTAAGTGAAAATCATGCTTCCAAATGAATACAGTATTATTATGAAGGGAATGCAATGCAGATAACATCTAAAATAAAATGTCTTATTTTTTTCCCTCTTTCTTTACTATGGAAATATTTATATACATTCGTCAATTCAATGTGGACATGATATTAATTTGATGGATACAATTCTGTATTTTTCTTGTTCTACGATTGAGAACTGATAATAGTTATAAAGCTCGTGCTAATGTTTCCCCTAAATTTTGTGAGCATATTTCTTCCTGTGAAGCTATGCCATAGAAATTGTGATCACAAATCCTTCTTCACATTATTTTGCATTGATCATTTAGTAGATTCTTTAATATGTTTCAGATGCGATCAGGATATGGATGTTCAATTTTTGAACCACTTCTACCATTGATTTTGGGCCGAGATATAAGCGGTGAAGTTGCAGCTGTTGGAAATTCTGTTAAGTCACTTACAGTTGGGCAGGAGATATTTGGTGCTCTGCATCCAACCGCTGTGAGGGGTACTTATACTGACTATGCTATTCTTGCGGAGGACGAACTTGCTCCAAAGCCGGGATCACTTTCACATGTGGTATGCTGTTATTTAGTCCCTTTAGTCAGACCAACTTCCTAAGAATAGTTTTCTTCTTTTAATCATTTTCTGGCTATTCGTGATCAGTTATAAAATCAGTGTCTATCTTGTTTCCTACTCCTTATACTGTCAGTTTTCTTGAATGTCCTCCCCACCCCTCCGCCTGCTGTTTAAGTTATCAATTTCTGAAGTTCATTGTTGTTGGACTATTATCCCTGTCAATTTTCATTCTTGTTATCTGCATCGTCTCACATCACACATCTTTTTTTTTTACTACTCTAGCATGCTAAGGCTCTTTATGCTGTCCTGCAGGAAGCTAGTGCTATCCCTTTTGCTGCCCTAACTGCTTGGCGTGCGCTCAAAAGTACTGCTAGAATAAGAGAGGGGTATGTTTATTATCTGATAGGTTTAATTTTTTCACCAGTGAAATCATTTTCTCTTTTTCCCTCTTTTATCACCCTTTGTGTGAAGGAGAGGGAGGATGGAAATATGCACTGTACTTCTACATTCAGTACTGATGATGTACTTTATACACACTCTGTATGGATCTGAATTCATCAGTTAGACTTGAATAAACAACTCTGGGAAAACAGAACTGGAAGTTAATGCAAGTATTACTATATCACGGAACTAATAATTTAAGAAGGTGTTCCACTATTTTGCTGAGTCATCAACATTTTCTAAAATTGTTGTGCATTTAAATTCTGAATTTCTGGTTTTTGACCGCAAAGACTACTTCCACTTAAAAAGAATTTAACAGCTTCAAGTAAATTATGATGGCATGGGAGTAAAAGTTATTCTAAGGGATTGAAATGTTACTCTGTTTGTTTTTTTCTTTATCAAATTAATTTTTTTCAGTTTTGGTTCACTTAGGTGATCAATAGATAAAGTGATTTACTGGCATGTTGATGACTAACATTGTATCCTTTTGAATGTAATTATGTAATAATGAATCTTCCATTGGAGTGTATATAAACTCTTGTACTTGGAAGTGCATAAAGAGTAAGTTTCAAGATACATTTATTGGCGTAATGGGAAAACATGGAGTTGCTCCAATACTGCTGAACAAAATTATTTTGCCTAGAAATGAAAATTAGTTAAAAGAATGGCTTTTCCTTTTTCTTTGAGAAACAGGATGTTGATTCGCATGGATTCAAAACCTTAGCATATAATACTTGCTATTTATTACTTAGGAGCTTAGGTATTTATTAAGGGTAGGTGTTCGGTTTTGGAAAAGTGTACACCAAACACCGAACCGAGCTAATTTGTTCGGTATTATTCAACTTTAGTTCGGTGTTTCTAAGACGCTTTTTTTCAATGCGAATGAGAAAGAAAATATTCTTATTTTCTCTCTCTTGAATATGTCATGAAGCTGGATGAAGAGATGCATAAACTACTTTTTGATAAAATCAACTATGACTGATCTTTTTGTTTTTGATTTCCCTTTCTCCATCATCAACACAATCTATACGCTTACTATGATTTAAACTGCCAAGATGAATGTAGAAACCGCATTATAGATAGACTTTTTACAGGAAAAATTGCGAATACAGTTATTGTGCCTGTCATTTAATACTATCTTCCCGTCTATAAATACCTTGAGGATCCTGAAGGAGGATAATCATGCTAGGAAGAACGAAAAAACGAAGAGAACAAGAAGGAAAAATAGTTGGGATAAAAGTTTGGTTCTTCCGTGCAACGAAGAACTATGGACCTTACACTGAACACCGAATCGAAGGACCGAATTTTTGAGGAAAAAAAAACTCGAAACTGAACTTAGGAACCTAATTAGTTTGGCTTTGGTCCAGTTCGGTTTTTCAGTTTTCCTATATTTATGCCCACCCCCACTATTTATTGCTCCCAAGTCATGGCCATCTGAACTCATAAATCCTATTTAAGAGGTCAATGCACATTTCGGTTGTTACTGTAACTGAATCCTTTTGCTTCATATTGACCTCATGATAGTGAATGGATCTTCATGGATAGAGACAATATGATGCCTCGAAATGATATATGTGTGCTGTTTATACTTATATTGTTATTTCTCAATCAAATTACTTCAGGCATAGGGTATTGGTCATAGGTGGAGGAGGAGCAGTAGGTTTCTCCGCGATTCAGCTTGCAGTGGCTGCAGGTTGCCATGTTTCTACTACGTGTGGAGGAGAGAGTATAAGTCGCATGTTAGCAGCCGGTGCTGAGCAGGCCGTTGACTATACCACTGAGGTGACTTTGCTGTAGTAGTTCTCAAGTTTTAATTCCATCATGTTATTTTATTTGAACATGATATGCTTGATTGGTTTTTTCTAATGGCATTATTGGCGTATTCTCCCCCTCTGTCCTTTTGCCAGGATTGACTTGCTTGCTTGTTTACTTGTTTACAGGATGCTGAAATAGCACTTAAGGGGCATTTTGATGCTGTCTTAGATACCATTGGTGTGCCGGATACGGAGAGAATGGGCATTAGTCTTTTAAAGAGAGGTGGACACTATATGACGTTACAGGTTAGGATTTGTCTTTTATAGCCCTGAATCTTCTGCTTTATTTTCTTATAAATGCCGAAAAATTTGCTGGTATGGTCTTAAGCAAAATTTCCTGTTCTTTGCTCACAGGGGGAGGCTGCATCGTTGACTGATAGGTACGGACTAGCTATTGGTCTTCCTATGGCAACAGCCATCTTGCTGAAGAAGCAAGCCCAATATCGATATTCTCATGGAATAGGTATGGGCTCTTCTGAAGTTTCTATATACTGTTTGGCAGAAATGGATTTTCCCGGTATTTATGAAATTGAAAACACCCTTTATCTAAAACAAAAAGGGAAAAAGAAGAAGAAAAGAACATGAATCTATAGTTCACCTGTAATGATATGAAATATGTTCTTGCTATATGTCAGTGAATTTTTAGAACAAAGTGGAAAGCATTACAGGAAAAAGAAAACTGTAGGTGAAGTCCTAGGTACCATCTTACTATTAGCTGTAACTCCTACAACCAGATTGTTGATTTAGACTTGATTCAAGACTTTTTGTTGCATTATCTCATAGGTTGGTTGTCTCTTGTACTTGTACTATTAGATGAAGAGGTCGACAGGTGTTATGATCTGAATAATAGTAGATATAGCAACCAGAGAGTCATTTTAAATTGACCTGGGTTTATGATGTCTTTTAAGGCAAGAAGTGAATAAGGGGATGATGCCTTTGCATCTATTTAAAAATATGAAATGCTCTTTTCAAGTGTATGGTATAGTCATTCTGATACGGCTATGACCTTATTTTATTGGATTAGTATAACTAGCAGCATATTTCATGCTTATTGACAGGTTTTAGAAGGACATTTAAGTGCGAATGACAAACAGATTACTGATCTTCATTGAAGTAGATAACAGGATGAAACCTTCATCCATTTAGTGATATCAGATACTTTATTTGAAGTAGATGGTAGAGTCATTCTGATATTGCTATGACCTTTTTCTTGGGATAGAGCATGTGTTAACATTTAACAGGTTTTAGGAGCAAGTGAGACTAACATAACAAGCCTGACCACATCCATTTCTTGTTAATTGGGCGCTCGCTCTCTCTCTCCCTATTTCTCCTTCACAAAGGTTTTCTTGGAGGAATAACCTTTAGGTAGTTGAGGACAAATTTTGTAAGCATATTTGTTTAGGTAATTTTGGTCCTAAATCCTATTTGATGGCTCTCTATTTCTTTTGTTGATAAAAGCAAATAATTTTTTTGATATATTGGGTACACGATCTGAATAGAAGGTATATATACAGGTAACAAGCCTTTATGCTGACATATTCTTTTACACAATATATCAAAATTAATTGGAATATCATCTGTACTAAAAAAATGTACCAATAAAATATTTCCACTAGTATCTAGAGGAATTCTTAATCCTTCATAGGCCCTTCTATCTTTTTTCCTTCAGTATTGTCACGACTCAAAATCCTATTAGGCCATGAGGACACCCACTACCCAGTAGGCAAGCCCCATTCTTTTATTAACCAATTGACAACTTAACTAATGCAGAATTTATATAGGGTCTACAACTAACTCTTTAAAAGGGAATAATAAAGTCAAACTCAAATACCCCAAGACCCGGTGACACCGGTACAAGAGCATTTCCGGATACAAAACAAGTCTGAAAAACTAAAACAATTGTTTAAAAGGAAATAAGACAGAAAATAATGAGTCTAGAATTCAGTACTCCTGAAAAGAGAGAAGCTCACCTTGGATTCTAACAGCCACAAATCCCAATTGCAACAGAAAGTCAAGCATTGTTAGTACCTGATTCAGTCCCTGCACACAAACTGGTGCAGAAAGTATAGAGTGATTACACAAAACATGTGTACTCAGCAAGCTTTGATTACTAACTCTTCCTAGAAGTAATAACAAGATACAACACCAACATACCCAGTGAAATCCAACAAGTGGTGTTTGATGAGGGTAGAGTGTACGTAGACCTCACCACTACCTCATAGAGATAGAGAGATTGCTTCCGGAAGACCCTCAACGCAAATATATCAGTCTCAGAAGTAATAACGAGATATATCCTAACAATTCTTTTCCCATAAAACAAATCACCTCAACCTAACAATTAAAGCATGTACTTTTCCAAAACAACTAGTTACACCACTGCTAATATCACAAGATGTCTCAAATGTATCTAGTCAAATCAGTACCACAATCATCTGAACAACTCAATACCAAATAATTTCACGACACCAAATCAGTATGAAATGCAATATGGAAATTTAATGCTATGCAATATACTGGCCAATTAACGGTGTACTCCTGCTTCTTCTGTCGGATAGTTGGGACCAGAGGGACTTATGAGGCCCATATACCTGCCGAAACCATTTTCCATCAGCCCAATAACACTCTCCAAAACCATTTCACATCGGCACAATACCACTAGCCAAAACCATTTCCCATCGACTTCGTATGATGTCACTTACTAAAATCATTTTCCATCGGCATAATCAAAATATAAATTTTACGAATAACTCAATGGACAATATCAACAAATAATTTATCACGCAATTATAAGAGTGGTATGAATATGCATGATCAAATATATAACATCAGTTCATAAATCAATCCGACAACTAAGGATCATCAATCAAAATCAAGTTCACATATTTTGCAAGTCTCAACAATGCTATCATATCTGACTCATGAGTTCCTATTAATCGATAATTAATTTCATGTAAGTTTTCCCATACCAGGGCACCAGTACTCGCATAAATACTCATTATCTCATTTATATGGGACTCCATTATTACACATTACCCTTTGAAAAATTTTATTTCATCAAAAACTAACACTTCGCACAAATAAGAAATTTATACTTGCCTTGATCGAAGCCCAAACATCAAATTACGAACTTGCTTTTCTGTAACATTTTCAAATGGTCAGAACCTTAAATACATAATCTTCATACGGATACCAATCTAATAACACCCATATTCCTATATTTATTTTCGGCTCGCAAAGTCACCCCAAGCCCCCAAATTTGAATTTGAAATTTTCTTTTGGCTTATGATTATAGCAAACAAATTCGCATGTCAAATAAAACATATCATTATTCAATTATCAAATCAAGATTTTGTTGTAAAAACTCTAGGACTATATTTTATTGCTTCAACATAATTTCTAGATGTTTTTACCCGAAAAGCCCGTTCATAATCACATAAAAAGTTAATGGAAAAGACGAGAATCATTACCTTACGCTTCGGGATGAAAATCCCTGTTTTTCTCCTCTTTTTTTCCCCTTCCTTTCTTTTCCTCCACTGGTTTCTGTTTCTGCGTGTTATGTGATGCCTGCTGCATGCAGGTCCTTTTTTTCCCTCTTAATTAACTGGGACTTGCCCTTTTACCTTTCTTTTATTGTCTTTTCCTTTTCTGTTTTGGGCATTTGCCCATTTAGTTCCATTTCCCCCCTCTTAGTTCCCCTCTTTCAATTATATATTAGAAATAAAACAATTCTTTATTTAATTCGAAAATCGTGTCGCTCCTTCCCTCAAGTCATAAATTACATATAGAAGCCGCAAAAAGGGTTAAAATAGAGGGAAAAAATTTGGTAAGATTCACAAAATGATTGGAAGGGTCGTTACTAGTGTTGTTCACATAAAAGCACAGAAGTATTTTCTTCAGGTTGAAGTTAATTCGTCTCCGCATTGTGCAGTGCAAGTGTATCATCTTCATATAGCAAATGAGACACCTTTAGACTATCTTAGTTCTCCTGCCTAGTTTTCCTCCTGCTACTTTGTTCATCAATATGAACAACATAGGTGAGAGGATCCCTGTGCATAAACCTTGTGTCCTGAGAAACTTGTGGGGTTCCTGTTGGACTATGATTTATAATTCTCTAACATAGTTCTCTGAAGGAGATAATCTAGCCTTGACGAATATCTAATCTACATTCTGTTCAAATGAACCGCTGGGTGGACCTAATCAGTTGGACAGACCTAGATCATCTTTTCATATTTTTAGATTACGGAGATATTGATCTCTATATTATGATCAGCTAATAAGAATAAAGTATGCCCAGACTAACTCTCACTTTAGGTTTGCAAACTGCAGAAACTTGATTCACTTCTAGCATGTGACCACTTTTTCAAAAGAAAATATGTGACCGCGTTTAGAGTGCTTGGTCAAGAGTGACCATAGTGAACACGATCTGATCATCCTACTACTCATCTGATGTTTCAGTCAGAGAGATAGAGAAATGTCTTTTTTGGTCATTCATCTGATGTTTTGAATTAAATTTTGTGGCCTGCCTATTTTCTGGTATTTATTATTTGTTAATTCTGAGTCTGAGGGGTCAAAAGCTGTGCTATCGAGTTGAGCCTTTATATGTGCTTTAACTAATGCATTTATTATGTTGGCATGGTACAGAATATTGGTGGAATTATATGAGGGCTGATTCTGAGGGTTTACATGAGATACGCCGGTTATCTGAGGCTGGGCAACTTCAAGTCCCAGTAGATAAAACATTCCCAATTTCACAGGTGAGAGAGGCTCACGAGGCCAAGGATAGACGTCTAATTCCTGGCAAAGTGGTGCTGGAAATTGACTGATTTAACTGGACAATCTTAGCCAAAAGTATGCTGGATTCAGTGCACAAGGCCTCAAGCTATAATGTCTCATGCAGTCTGGCATTGCACTGAATATTTGATGCCTCATATACGATATCATCGCTGCGCAGAATAACCAAAACCAATTTACACTGTTGGAACATATAGGATTCAGAAGATATTGGGGAAGAAAAAATCTGCAACCTGTAAATTCTCGCGATATTCTCAGAATCTTTCCTTTTCTTTAAGCATCCGTCATTGTTTCTATGTCATGTTAAATGTTTACGGAGTCCTTATTTATCATGCTCATGCCAGGGAGATGCTTAGTGAATCTCCATAATACGTCATAGGAGATGTTCATGCTTTTCTGTTTCTAGGAAAAAAAGATTATGATGTTTCTGAATTTTGGTTACAGCTTTCAAATTTACATACCGGGGAATGAAGGTTGGTTGCTCAATATCCAAGTACGTACAATTTGTCAATTTCTAAAATTTAAGACTTTGAAATTATATAGATCTGGTTGTTTGTTACGACTCTAAAGTACTCCTGGTCCCCATTATAGTTGGTTAAATGTATTTTTTCAAAGCTCATTTATTATCAAGAGTAAAATAGGAAGAACAATTGTTATTTATGCATTAATTTTGTGAAAAGACATATATTAAGAATCATTTATTTATAGTAAGGACGACATATAAAAGAGATCGGAAGGAGTAATGGATGGCAAACTAATAGATTTAGAGCCTGTTTAGAAGGATACCCTGGTAATTGGATTTGGTGAAATTTGGTGTAATTGACTGAGTGTAATTACATTTTTCAATTCATAGGGGGAGATTGTGAATTGCAGGTAATTACATGGTATAATTACATGCCGATTTCGTTTTAATTTTTTGTTATATTTTTATTTTAATTTTGATTATTTTAAATTTTTT